>HG995352.1:1215000-1815000 GCA_905333045.1 Lysandra bellargus | reverse complement strand
TGTAATTGCTTCAGTATCCAAAATAAATGTTTCTGGGTAATATCGTTTATATGAAATAAAATCAGGTTCATTCCTCAATTTGTTGTAAGTAAATGCAATCAATTCTTGCAATTTTTTGTTACTTATATCCTGTTTTAGCAAAGTATTGAAGATGTTTAGATAATCTGATGGACACTTTTGGAACCCTATAAGAACATTGAACAAATTGTGTAGTGTATTAACGTTGGATTCAACCAAATTTAGTTTAACTATAGGATAAGCAGTTTGTTTGGCTATTTCACGTGCAGAGTTAGTCGTTAGACCCTGCACTGATAGAGTATGACCTGTGACATCTTCTATATCATTATATACTTCTTCTAATTCATTCTGTAGTTCTTTAAGCATAGTATTTTTCATTTCAGCTAATGATTTATTTACATTGGACGTAAAATCACTACCACTCCTAGGTTTTATATAAACATCGGAGAAGCTGTTCAGAAGTGCCGTTTTAGATGAAATGCCGCGCACAAGTTGTTGATAAGTCAGACGAGATGCTTGTAAAAGTTGTGAAATTGTTGGTCTTTCTAATCCTGAAAAAGTGTTGTTGACAATTTAAGGATTGCAGTAATTTGTGAAATACACCAAAAAAACAAAACTACGGAATATGTATTATATTAATAAGATAGATTTTAAGCCAGTGGCATAGAAAAGTTTTACAAGTCCTTCAAGAAAAGAGCGTATTCCCTCTTAAAAGGCCGGCAACGCACCTGCAGCTCTTCTGATGTTGCGAGTGTCCATGGGCGGTAGTTGCTTACCATCAGGTGACCCGTTTGCTCGTTTGCCCCCTTATTTAATATATAAAAAAAGTTAAACAAAAATGGAGAGAAAATCTTACCTTGAATAAACGCCGCCATAGACTCGTGACATCTAATGCAAATGTCATGATACTGACTCGGAAGGCCACAAGAAGATAGAAGCGCAATGAGATCAAAGTATTCCATCGTCTCAGAAAGACCTAGATCCATATCTTCTGGCTTCAGTAAGTAAATTTCAACACCTCTATTCCTCATCGCTCTAGAAATTTCCCCATACTTCGGATCCATAGTGAAAAATATTCTAAAATTAGGATGAGGTTTTATTTCACTCGTTTCACCTCTTTCTGGTATACTTAGCACACCGTTTGGTTCTAATAGACCGTTAAGTCTATCTAAAACAGCTGCTGAAGTTAAATTTACGTTATCTAAAAGCAGCCAAGATCCTTCTTCCATTGTTTTGACTAGTAACGAATCTATCCATTCAAATTTACCACCTGCATTTACTGAAGATAATTTAGATATTTTACCATCTAAATATTTCAGTTTACTCATTATAATTTGCACATCTTCAATTTTATATTTATAAGCTTTGTTGAGTTCTAACAATTTGTTACAATGATTTACTAAATAATTAAGTTTAGTTTTATATTTTTCTATTTCATTGGTGTCTTTTTCGTTTACCGCTTTCTTATATTCATAAAGATTACTAAATAATTTATTTAATTTCCATTTATCGGGCTTCTCTGTTAACCAAATCGCTCTAGTAGTTTCGATAGTTAGTATTTCAATTTTATCATACAGGGTTTCTAAGTTTCTGTTAAAATCTACTTGTTCAAAACCTCCTAAAAGATCAGAAACGTCCATTGCTGATGTTACTGGAACTATGTGTAAATCGTTTCCTGTTAGATCAGCTATTGTTTGTACTATACTGCTTTTACCAGTAGCTGTTGGACCAACTAATATTGACAGCCAATTTATTTTTATATTCTGCGCTACTGCTTTTAGTGAAGCCATCTGATATCTCAGTAAAAGCAGATCTGATTCTATAGCATACTTGTTGCTGAACATTCTTTCGTTATTTCTATGCAAAGTTACATCTCCAAATTTTATTTCTTTATCGTTAATAGTGAATTGTGGGTTTTCATCGCTCCTAGCGTATTTAGGTCCGAACACTTGATTGTATGTCCAAATCATCTTTTCTTTATCTTCTTCGCTTCTCATACGATTGACATACAACATATCTACAAACTTTCCCGGCGATGTTACTTTTCCATCTTCCTTATCCATAATCATGGCTTCACACCATCTTTGAATATCTCTCAGATTCATTTCCCAGGGACCACCTTTATGTCCCCAATATTGTAACTCAGTAATTTCTTTCGAAACACGGCAATTAAATTCTACTATTTTGTGAAGGATGTCTTTGGGTATTTGATTATAATGTGCTTCAACAATATACAGAAGATCTTCTTTAGTCAACGTATCAATGTACACTTGTGTAAATCTATTGAGGAAAGACACTGGCAAACCACGTCTAGCCCCACCTTGTTTGAGGGGATTTTGACATGCGAACAACTTAGTCTGTTGTTTAACTTTAAACGTTTTCCCTAATTCAGGTATGAAGATTTCGCCTCGATGATCAAGGCAGGCATTTAAGCCCTCAAGGACAGATTGGGGTGCTAAATTCAATTCGTCGAGTAGAATCCAGTCGCCATTTTGAAGAGCATTGAGAAAAGCACCTTCTTTAAACGCGAAGGAACCGTCTTCTGTCGGTAGATCTGTTCCAAACAAATCTGTGATATCCTGAAAATATGTGTCTATTTATACTTTTTATGTAGCTTCAAACAAAATATATTTAACAATAATATATGGATTAGTAACACTTACCGTTTGGTCACTCAAATTAATTCGGATAACTTTGTGGCCTGATGATTTCGCCAGAGCTGTGACTAAGCTGGTTTTGCCAACTCCCGGATTTCCTTCTAGAAGAATAGCCTTATTCAATTGTAAGCCACGTAGCAATCTAAGCGTATTTGAACCAGTTGTTGGAGCAGTAAAAGAGAAGTTCTTTTCATCGTTATTGTTGTACGGTCCTAGGTCTATATAAAACGGTTTGATACCGAATTTCGAATTAAATGACGCAGTTTGGAGACTCAGTTGCTTATTACATAACACTTCTTTTAAACCTTCAGTATCATTACCGACATTTTTAATTTGAGCTAACAGGAAATCTATTGCATTTTTACGCACTTCAATCAATGTTTGCGTATCTATGTGCCCAGTTAGGGTAGTTCCAAAACAGTCTAAGAACGTCATACAAGCGCCATGAATATACGCTTCTGGTACATCAAGCAGTTCTTTACTGACTGTGGTATTTATAAACTCTACCCACGATAGCAAATCACGTATACTGAATGGAAATTTATTTGTTACTTCAGAACTCTTCAACCAGTCAGTAAAATCTAGAATACTGTTTCCAATACCGGAGCTTCCATCTTCTTGGTTACCTAAAGAGATGCCTTTTACTACACTCTTTTCTAAAACTGCCACTAGATCACTTCTTGAAGTAACGTGGTCACACCATATTTCAGTGAAACGATTGCGTAACGCTGGTGAAAGTTCTTTCTTGCCGAAATCTCCACCAGGGTTCATAGTACCAATGAAATGGAAATTCTTATGTGCCGTTATCACTAGTATATCATTATTGTCTTCCAAACTTCTCTCTGAAAGCACCAGCTGTCTTTCGGGCTCAAGCAGAGAGTTCATTCTTTCCAAAACGCTATCATCCGCTAGAGATATTTCATCAGCTAAAAATAAGTGTCCATTTTCCATCGCCTTTATTAAAGGTCCGTCCACCCATTCGAAGAGTCTGCCGTCATTTTTATATTGGCGCACAGGCCTAAGCCCACCTAGAAAATCGGAGCTATCCGTATGCATGTGACAATTTAGGGACAGAAGTTGTCTATTACTCAACTTCGCTAGAACTTGGCATATCGTTGTTTTGCCACAGCCCGTTTCACCTACTAATAATACAGGCTCATCGAAGGTGAACGCTTTAGCTATCAACACAGCCAGCCTTCGCATGTTATACGTCCACACAACATGGGAAAACTCTGCTAGTTGGTTGTTCAATAGCAGTTCTAGGATCGACTTTGTAACTGGGGAAGTGTTTTGGTGCAAACTAAAGAGATTGTTTGGACTGACTTTCCTTTTGATATGTTTTTCTATTACTTCAACAATGATCTCCCTTTCGTCTGCCTGTCGCACTTTGCCGGCCAGGACCAGATAACCTTCGTCCGCAATATGCTGGTCCCAGTCGTAGAATTTTTCTTCTGTTAGCTTGTCTTTGGACGCGTGTTTATACCTTTGGCCCCATCGGAAAAGATCTCTTAGGGTTATGAACCCATCCTTTCCTTGGACAGCGGCCGATCCACGTCTTCTTACTTGCAATTCTGCCATAACTTCGATCATCTTTTTGCTGTACGACATTGGTATATGGCAGCGTTGATGAAGAATAGTTTCCAACTCTTTTCTAGGTATTTCGTCGAAGTGTAACTCTACGAAACGATTTCTAAACGCTCTCGAAAGCATTTTTCTGCCACCGTATAATCCTGGTGGGTTTTGAGTCGCGAAAAGCATGAAGTTAGGATCTGCTCTAACCGTCTCTTGTGTTTCTGGTATGTAAAGTTCTCTATTGTCATCTAGCACTCTATTAAGTGCTTCTAAAACATCGCTTGGAGCTAAATTGAGTTCGTCAAGGATAATCCAATAACCTTTTCTCATAGCTTCTACCAGAACGCCTTCCTTGAATACCAAACTCCCGTTGGCGTCAGTGGCATATGACCCTATGTATTCTTGTAAGTCAGTATGCTCATGATTGTTTATTCTGACGCAGTAATTGCCCGAAGCTTTGGCCATGTAGGTGATGAGAGATGTTTTGCCTACAGAAGTGTCACCTTGTAACAATATTGGGAGTCTACTCAGTGACACAATGCGAGCTATGTCACGTAGATTTTTCCTGACAGTCGGTGTCAAGATGTAGTCATCAGGAATATTGATATCCAGCTTTCCTTTGGCGATCCAATGTCCTTCGAACAGCAGATAGTTTTGATCCAAACTTTTAGGTTCGGGAATGATTTGTTTTAGAACTGCGTTAATATTTTTCTTACCAATGACAGCCCTGAAATATAACCACAATTTGCATGATATCTCAACAACAAAGAAATCTGTAAGTATCACAAAAAAGCACCCAAGCATGGTAGGCAATGAAACATTGCGTACACTATTAAATTATTTTAATTTTATCACTTAGTGGATAGATACAAAACAAAATATGTTACGTTTAAGAGTGAAGCCAAACGAGCATAATTTGTGAGTTGTGAGTCGCAGAATTTCTGCCGCGTAAATATCTTTTCATACAAATCATGACTCACTAAATTACGTTCGTGTGAATCAAACAGGACTTTGTATAAAACTGAATACAGCAGAATTCTGCCGAACCGAAAAGCCAAACGAGCGTATCGTTTGGCTTCGCCCTTATACTTAGCTAAAACTTACTTGGCAATCATAGCTTCGACCTTCGGATGAGACATTCTGTCCAACTGTGTGAGGAAGGAAAGGCAGAACGCCTCATATAAGGAGCGCGACACGGTACCACACTTGGCTTTAGCGGCCGCTGTCAACGCTCTGCATAAAGTTCTAAGAGAGTAGTGGGGAGCATTACCTAGGAAAGATAGTAAATGATAAGTAGTTTAAGCTAGCCTAGTAAAAATATTTTATAATAAACACAACCAACAACGTATTGTTAAACCAAATGACGCCCGCAACTATGTTATGCCAAGATTCGTATATCGCGCGGGAACCGTATGTTTTTCCGGGATAAAAAGTGTCGCCTATGTCCTTTCCCGGGAATCAAAGTATCTCCATACCAAATTTCAGCAAAATCGGTTTAGCAGTTTGGTCGTGAAGAGGTAACAGACACAGGCAGACAGACAGACACACTTTCAAATTTATAATATTAGGATAGTACGGATTTCTAGATTTAGAGAAAAATACATTATGTATTTTTTTAATAATCTTTGTCAGTATTTAGTAATGAATAAGACTAATACATACCAGCGCCATCTACTAAATTGAGTCTAGCTTCTTTCTTGATTGACGAGTAAAACATATAGATTGCTTCTAAAATTGCACCACTCAGGTTCATATGGCGCAAATAATCTCCGATAAGTAATAATAGATCATTCCTCTCAGTTAGTTCATCCACAAAGAACTCAGTGAAGCGATTTCTCAGACCAACCGGCAAGTCTTTCTTGCCTACATCCGTAGCAGGATTCATACACGCAAATAATGTGAAATCAGGATGCCTTTTTACTGGCTTCTTATCCCCTTTTTCTAGTAACTCAATAGTTTCATCTTTATCTTCTAGAAGACCTGCCAAGCATTCTAAGACTTCTGCGGACGCTAAGTTTATTTCGTCTAGTAGCACCCAGTAACCTTCTTGCATTGCTTTGATAAGGGATCCTTCTATGAACGCGAAGGTTAGCTTCAACTCTGCTTTAACTTGCTGCTCTAGTTTGGCCAATTTGTAGCCAAAAGCTAGCCAAATCTTAAGTCTCTCCTGTTGCTTCTCATTCTTCATTCGATTCACAGCGGACTTGTGGCTTTGTTTCATCAAAGTCAGTAACGCCGACCAATTTTCAGTCTCAAAACACGTGTCTATGTGACCCAAAAACTTTTGATTCTTCTCCACATTGTAGAAACTCTTGAACATGTCTAGGAATTCGTTTTTAATCGGTTGTATTATATACTTTAAGTGCACTGGTTTGTATCCGCCGAGTAAGTCAGCGGAATCGGATTGTTGGTTCATGTTTATTACGACTAGCTTATGTCCGGTCTGCTTAGCTATGTACTGCACTGAAGATGTTTTACCTGTACCCGTTTCACCCACTAATAGTACTGGTTCGCTCGCCGCTACACAGCAAGCAATTTTCTCCAACAACCCAGCAGATTGGCGAGTGAAAGAGAACACAACATCTTTTGTCTCAAAGTCTAGTCGCTCCAAAGTTTTGTGCAACCTTGGGATCGACGCTCGACCGACTTCCAAAGAATTCGGATGTAAAGACACATTAGGTTTGTAATTCTTGAAGTAGAACTCTGTCTTCGTTTCTACGATACCCAAACATGTTCCAACTTTCTTGGCTAGCTCCAGCCTATCGTCTATAGAAGATATGGATGATGTGAATATATCGAAGGCATCTTGGAGGACTTTTAAGGCCGATTCTGCTGACGTCACATTGAAACCGACGACTGATCTTGCACACCATTTCATGAGATCCCTAGTTGATATGAGCCTAGAGCCTCTTTTGACTAACAATGTGTTATCTTTTTCTGTCGAATCCAGATTCTGTAACGACGAGTCGTGGCTCCCCATGGAAAACATCATGAACACTTCGATCATTCTTGGCGATATAGTTGTGAGGCTGGGATACTTTATTCGTATGATTTCAGCCATTTCCGATCTTGAGAGGGGCTCGACGTTTATTTGCGTTAAATGTTTTTGAAGTAACGCACTTGAGTTCGATAATTTCTTTTGAAATCCGTAGTTAGTCACGACGGTTCTGTAATAGCAAGAATAATGGAAATAAGTGCGATCACGGATCAATTTACCTATCTCATTTACTCGTGCATTATATTGCTACTTCATTTACACGTAGCACCATAGGAACACGATAGCAATATATTGGTCAATGCACTAAAGTCTAGGTATTTCTACGAAAAAAGTACCGCTTTAGCCATGTTCACGTTAACAAGTCATTTTGATATGATGCGCAAACGAATAGCGCAGCCCTAAAGCAGAATTATAGTACTATAGACCTAGAGATTATACTTATACTGTTTAGAGAACTGCACAAAAAATGCCTTACAAATCTTCTGTCTCTCATTTTAAAGCACTTATGTATCATGTATCTCGCTCTATCTCTATTTCGTGTCGTCGCGTCGGTGTTAAGTTAGTTAGTATTACGTTTTATAAATAATCTTACCTTTGGGTAACGAACAACTGAAATCCAGGAGTAACTGACAATGCATCTCTATACCCCGGTACACAAATGGTTTTTCTCTCCAGCAGTGAACTAAGAGTAGATGCCACATCCAACGCAGCACAGTCAATATCCTCTAGAAGCAACCAGTGACCGTCTCGCACAGCCTAGAAATCATGTACAGTAGAAATAAATAGGTTTATAAATACTTCAGTAGCACCAATGGTGATGTGATATGTGGATGGGAAATCTGTTTTTAAATGCTTACATACTTTCTCTCTTTTATGAACGAACTATATCGGCGCCTTACGGTCAGTGGTGACCCTAGGGGGGTGGCCAGCGACCACATAACCCAATAGACGCCTAATGTTTTGATTTCTCTTAACAAATAATTGTGTCAATGCGCTGAGGTAAGCGACGCGGGGGGTGAGGGAAGAAATGCATTACGATTGGCCAATTCAAATTCACGGCATGTCATAAATCATAACTAGTGATGGGAAGTACGAGAAGCGCTGGCCAAAAGAAAAAAAAAAAACAGTACATAATATTTATTTTATTTTTAAGTGTAGAATGAAGAAAAGACTTTTATAAATTAATATTTAATCATTTTTAAAATGAATTAACTTCGTATAAATTCTCCGAACTGCAGGTTTCTGAACCGAAGATTTTGTAAGAAACACCAATCTTGTAGTTATATATTTATACATCACACTATTTGCTAAATCCACCACATGATTGGTTTCTTCACAATGAAATTGATGGAAACTTATTTCTGAAAAAAGTTGTTCACCAATAAAGCTGCTTGAACTTTTATTGACTAAAAACTCTGCTTTACGTAGTTCACTTTTCTTTACGTCTCCAAGATACAATTTCATGATAACTTCACAGCGACGGCAAATTTTAACAACACTTTGTGACGGGTAGATTAAGCCATCCATGTCTCTGTAAACTATAAAACTGTTAGCATTTTCGTTTAAAGTAATCAATGCCCCTATGCAGGTTTTACATCTCAAATGCTTTATTAAAGAGCTAGCAACAAAACCTGCTATGTACTCAATAGTATTTTCAGCAAACTGAGATAAGCAAATTGATTCTATGGCATGTCTAAATCTTGATGACTTTCGGTGCCGAACTGAATTTCGCTCTTATCTTCTGCCTGCGACGCCTCACCGACCGCCGTGTATAAACAGCCTATATTAATAATTGGTGTTGTTATGTACATAATTATTATTATTGTATCCATATTCCATACCTATGCCTTGTAAGTTGTACTATTATCTACTTTGTGCCATGAGACATTGGTGACCTTAACACGACGTGGTAATGATGATGATGAATTTGAATTGCGTGGTAGCATATGCTTTCTGTACTTAAAACAACGCCGAAACTCCCAAACGTGTATCTATAAGGAGTCAGGAGTTCTCTCAGCATCTTCGAAACCATGGTATACCTTGACCCAATATTTGACTTTTTGGTAGCATATTCTTAGTACACTTCACATAAAACCAAAATCACCATATGTTTCCATATAAATTTCGAGGAGTTCCCTCGATTACTCCTGGATCCCATCAGGTCACCACTTTTGTGAACATGGTACCAAATTGGAGTGAAACCTAATACAACAAAACAAAAATTTCGTTTCACAAACGGCGGAGTAATCGTTGAACATACAAAAAAAAATATCCACAGCCGAACATATAACCTCCTCGTTTTTTGGAAGTCGGTTAAAAATTTAAAAACACATACTTACACACGTTTACAAAAACAATTCATAAAATATTACTCTTTTTCAACAATATGAAAAAAAAAACAATTTGTTTAACTGATAAAAAGTCAATCATCGCATCACTAGTGACGCTTGACTCGGCTTGACAGTAATGAAAGAAAGGATAAGGATTACTAGTTTGTGTATGATAGAAAGGGAAATACTTATAAACAAACGTTTTCCTTGACGTATTCGGACCAGCGTAAGTTGAGCTCTGAAGAAATTGATTCCTGACAATATAAATCTTAAAATTGGCTTACCTATGAAAAGTTATGCCGTCTTTGCTAAAATTAGACGATTGGCTACATTTTCCACACCATTTTACTGTACAGGGAGCCATATTTCGCCTTTATCGTATTTTATTTAGTAGTAGACGCATGAGATGTACATAGGTCACGGAAGTGGTCGATAATGAGACAGATTTCGCTGTCATTGTCTCAAGTAAGACCTATTAGTCTTACATGTTGCCAGACAGTATTTGCCTTGCATTAGGCGTCTATTGGGTTATGTGGTCGCTGGGGGTGGCAAACAGGGCAATCGCACGGGGCCTCGCAAGGTTTATACGTGGGAGAGCCATGCTTCGGCACGAATGGGCCGGCTCGACCGGAGAAATACCATGTTCTCACAGAAAACCAACGTGAAACAGCGCTTGCGCTGTGTTTCGCCGAGTGAGTGCGTTTACCGGAGGCCCAATCCCTTACACTATTCCCTTCCCATATTCCTTTTCCTTCCCTCCCCTATTCCCTTCCCTTCCCATCCCTACCCTCCCCTATTACCCTCTTCCCTCTTAAAAGGCCGGCAACGCACCTGCAGCTCTTCTGATGCTGCGAGTGTCCATGGGCGACGGAAGTTGCTTTCCATCATGTGACCCGTTTGCTTGTTTGCCCCCTTATTTAATTAAAAAAAAAAAAGGTATTTTTTCGTAAGACTACCCTCGCAAAAACCTTCTGCCCGGGGCCTCGCATTGGGTAAGGCCACCACTGCTTACATTAAATATACCTGATTATACTAATAAGTATGCATCATGATTATCATCATCAATTGCAAAATTTCCCGCGAAAAAATTCCTGTGTCCTTCCCTGTAGCCTACTCTATGTTTATGTCTACTTTCATCAAAAATGGCCCAGTAGTTTCAGAGTCTATTCGTAGCAAACAAAAAACCTTTTTCTTTTTATATTCAGTATAAAAGTGTAAATAAAAGTTATCTCTCCAAATACCTCCCAATATTGATAAAATTAAGCCACTGTTTACCTCAGTCAAGACACCCGGCGCCCATACAAACTCGCCCGGTATGTCAGTACATTGATGCGAGCCTAGTAACATCCTTGAGTCCGTCTGATCTCCCAGTTGGACCTTCTTGAACGCGACACCTTTGCGCCCGGTTATAGCTGCTAAATGTTCCACAAGGCTCGTCTTACCCGAACCAACTGGTCCCATGAGACAGAGTGAGTTACCTAAAATGACAAAATTATAATTTACAATCTGATTAAGACTTTTTTCTTTAATCAATTTCAAGATTAGATTCTTTCAACATTTCTGTCTAAGACAAAAGTACAGGAACATCTGTTTGGTTCCAAAGTATTATTACTTCTTCTTCTTTTTTAATGGCTAGCTCAGTGAGTTGCCAATGTCAGAGTGGTTAGAAAGACTTTGCTCTATTTAATGTGGGTCTGGTAAAGCAACAAGGGTACAGTTACGTGAATTATATATTTACAAATTGATTTACCTAAAACAAAAACAAGTGTTAGTAAAGACATCACAATCTAATATTGTTATCACGAATATATGAACACAAAATCTCGATAAAAGGAGTATTTACATAACTTAAATCCGATTTAAAATTGATAGGGCGAGGGATACATTTGGGAAGATAGTCATATAGGGACGATTGGTTTCTAGGACAACAAAAGAAAATGTGATCTAAAGGCTAGTTCGCATTAGGCCAGTATTTTAGTTTAGTACCGAGTATTTTAGTAGTTAAAATTCTCTCGCTCTCTGCACCAAAATCCTTCGCACTTCGTTCGAGTACAGTTCAAAAGTGAGTGATGCTTTGTAAGATGAACAGCTTACAGCGCAATAAATTGTTTGCAATATACAATGACGCGCTTCTTCAAATTATCAAAATTAAAACTGACTAATAATAATTTATAATAAAATCTCTGACAAATAATAATACAAAAAAATATATTGTTCTAAATATAGCCTTAATCGGATCCAAGCATGCACATGCATTAATACGTGTTGTGCAAAGCCGTATTAATCCTTCGATCGGGGATTCTTGGAAATGCTATTGTATTCTATTGCTGTCGCGATCGAAACATGCTTCAGTTTTTGTTTAGCCATGTCAGCACTCAGCAACAGCATCTGAAACTTTATTTTCTATTTCTTCAATAATCTTCTTTGGAACGACGATAAAACGCGAGAGGAACGAAATACGCAGCCGTACATACGTACATATACCGTCTACATGGTGGCGGGAAAGTATTTTTTTTTGTATTTTTGTGGAAAATATTGACGATTGTGACATTTTTCTACAAAATATGGACTTATCTTTGAAAACTTGTTGAAAATCCTAAAATATGGAAAAATATGGAAAATAAAACTTGGTTTTTCACAGTCTAAACATGATAATTCGTGTAAAAAACACATTCTAGGCCGAAAATCCACATAAAATAAAAATATGTATTTATATAATATAAATCCGGGCCCTAGTAATAAATAAAAAGAAGCTATGGATACGAAAATGGACGAGAATGTCTGAAAGTTGAATAACTTTGGCGGTAGGTAACTAATCCCTTGATCGTGGAAAAAACGAGACACATCACACAATAGATATTTTGTATTATCGCGGTCGCGTCACGCGTGCGACCGCTTGGGGCTTGAAGCACTAATGAACTCGACTAATTCGACTGGGTCAGACTTGTTTAGTCGGCGCGCCAGTAGCGCGGACGCGTGGTGGGAGGTGCTACTCGCCCGCGAAAAATAGAATAAAATGGATTGACTCGACTAAATTACTTACCAATCTACTTGACTAATTTACTAAAAAAAAATAGTGTTCAGACACGTTTAGCTACTAAAATACTCGCTACTTAACTAAAATACTGGCCTAGTGCGAACTAGCCTTAAGGTGCAATTCATATTATAAAATATGCGAAAGTGTGTCTGTCTGTCTGTTACCTTTTCATGCCCAAACCGCCGAACCGATTTAGCTGAAATTCCCGAGAAAGGTCATAGAATACTTTTTAAACCGGAAAAATGTACGGTTCCCGCGCGATAAACGAGTTTTGACGCAACTGAGTTGCGGGCGTCGTCTAATCTATGATATAAAATTACAATTAAATATAGTTAAAAAAAATACCTGAAGCAACAGCAAGAGCTAAACTTCTCAAGTTATTCTGTGTCGACTTAACTGGTACCAGATTTCCACTTTGAACATTACTTCCATCATAAATGGGTAATAAGATGCCGTCAATGTTAACTACATTGGTAATATGTTGGCTCAAATCATCATTATCACCATTGTTGAATTTTGGCACATAATGTGGAATGTTAGGAGTGAAATCAGCTATGCTTAGATTCGTTGAAAGTAGTTTAGATTGGGCCTCAGTCATGTTTGTTAATATAACTATGCACTCTTTGACCATCCTGTAAACAAAAATCCATTAATGACGCAAACAATGGCTAATATCACAGTATTGAGTATAACAAATAAGAGTGAAGAGTAAGAAAAAAATGTAGAAAAAATCAAGAAAATTTGATTGCATTTATTTTACAAAGCTGGATCAATTTTTATGTAATTTGTAGTGACCGACCGAACTTTCGGTTTCGGTTTCGGCCAGTTTCGGCCAAAAAATCTAGTTTCGGCCTTAGTTTCGGTTTCGGCCAAAATATAGCCGAAACTTTCGGCCCGGCCGAAACTCACGCGTCGTTCGGTAAACTTCATAGTCAACTCGTGCTTGCTTGCCAGCGAGGCCCCGGCTCAGTTCGCCATCATCTATTTAATCGTGTTTTTGAGATAATGTTTTCCAGATTAGTCCCAAATCAAAAATTAGCACTTCGTTTTATTTTAACTAACGTTAAGTGTTATAAAAGTGTTTATACGATTAAGAACCGGTTTAGTGTGCTCTAAGCGAGTTGAATTATTTTGATGAAATCGCACCTACTTGAATAACGGAATATAGTACAAAAAAGTTTTTAGGGAACATATTCGAGTCTAAGATTAATAATATTTATTTTAAGAAATGTCGCAAAAAGTAAAAAATTCAATGTGGTACTTTTTCTTTAGTTTAAAAAGTTGTAATAATATGTTAAAAATCAATAAATTTCAGAAAATAATCGTAATTTTAAATGTTTTACCAAGTTTCGGTTTCGGTTTAGGTTTCGGTTTCGGCCGAAACTGAGAGTAAGGTCGAAAGTTCGGTTTCGGTTTTGGCTGAAAAACCAGTTTCGGTCGGACACTAGTAATTTGACACATATAAAGAGGAAAGGACATAGACTACTTTTGTATAATATTGAATAAAAAATAGTATAAATCATTACCATCTTATCTGTGGATTTTCATGTTGGCTAAAGTTTATCACAAAATTAGTCCAATCCCATTTAGTGGACAGTTCTTTCGGTAGTTTAGTTAGCAGGGAATGGCAGCAGAAGACCATGTGGTAGTCACTAATCTTCTGCCGACAATCCAGAAGTCTCCGCTTCTTGGGCGCCACATTGTACGAGTCCTCATGATGGATAAATACTTCAAAAGGTGGAACGGCATTGATTTGGAAATATTTGAGTGCATATCTGAAATTTAACAAATTATATTATATTTCTATACTTTATGGATATTTTGTTTAGGAAAAGGTGGAACGGCATTGATTTGGAAATATTTGAGTGCATATCTGAAATTTAACAAATTATATTATATTTCTATACTTTATGGATATTTTGTTTAGGAAAAAAGGCATAATTTTTACAATGGGTAACAAAGATTTGGTAAAGGTCTGCAGAGACCTCACTTAGCATGAAAGGGGTTTTTTCTACAGTAAAATATATCAAACAGGTTTGTAAAGGAAACTTGTCAGTATTTTAATTATTCTATTACTATTCAAATGGTCACATTTAGCAATTCCTCTCAATCAATTCAACAAATGAATTGTCAAAACTGTCAAACTGACAAATGTCAAATCAGTACAAAAATACAGAAATGAATTGCAAGCAGAGTTGCATTTTGCGATTTTAAAGAATTGAATCATATTATGATTCATATCATGATTCAACAAAGCGACAATTTTAGCCCCGCTGTTTATTTATATTAAAGCTAAGTTTGTTCGTTTTTTAATACCTAATGTTTGATAGAGTAGGAAACAGGTGACTTACTGAATAATATCAGGGTGATCACTCAGAAGCCCAAGTACAACTGAATATTCCAAATGTTTTGTTTTCTCCAAGTCAGAGCACAAATCATACTCCTTGTTAGAGAATACTGGCTTCAGGGGTATTTTATGTGTAACCAGCGCCAGCAAAATGTTGGATAAATATTTCCTGAATAGCAAGGCATCTTCAAAGTCAAGGAGAAATTCTGATAATCTTTGAATCGCACCCTCTATGTCTGCGGCATTCTTCCTTAATGCATCCTGAAATGTACGTAATACCTTATAAAATATACATTCAAATTAAGTAAATAATAATGAACTATGTTCAGAACATAATGTTTACTTACAGATAGTTGTTGACATGCTTTATTTAAATCAGAATTCTTCGTTTTTAATTGTATATGCTTGATAGCGATAAGGAAATTTGCAGCCATTTCTTGAAATTATGTCTGCAATGTAAAAAATAAATTTATTTTTTTAATAACATTGCCTGAAACCGGTGAACTAAACAAAACGTGCATCAAAAACACGTGTGACTGACAATTAATGACATATGTCATTTGTTACCTGTCTTCTTCTTAACATTTTGAATGAATGCGTATAATTTGCCGTCTGTTTTTTGCCTATAGCAAAGACCTATACCTATAGTGGCCCACAGCTGGAGAAAGGCCTCTCCCAGGATATTCGCCTGTTCTCGCTCCTGCACCACCAATAGCCAGCCTGACTGGTATGCGGTGTGCCGTGTGCAGTGTGCCTCCAGCTCGTCACGCGGCACGCCACCTTTTTCTAGGCCGGCCACGGCGGCAATGTCCATCGTCGGGTGCCCACTGTGCCCACTCTGTTGAGTATGTACTATGTACCGTCGGTACAGTACCGATGATAAGAAACGTGTTTATTATCTAGGCCAACGTTTCTATTTGAATTTTTACAGCTCAATACAGCACTTTTAAGCATTTAGGCATTCTTAAAATTCCGATTGATGTCCAATTCCGATAGCAGACTAAGAACAGACTTTCGAAAGACGTATCTATCTTGATCTATGTCTGTGGTTGGGAGTTGAGAGTTGCAGGCGCGGTCCGAAGGGGGGGGGGGTCACAGGAGACATGACCCCCCCCCCAAATCTAAGGTCAAATAGAAAAATTTCAAAATCTTGCCAAATAATAAAAGGCTATCTATCCCCTAACCACCAATACGTCCGACTTTAGACAGCTGTGAGTGCTGTGACTGTCAATCCAGAACCGTCCGAAGGCGCAGATAAAAAATTATACATAATTAGCAGTGACTATAGTGAGTGACCCCCCCCCCCCCATATTTCAGGCTGCAACCGCACCTGGAGAGTTGAGACCTTTGCCCAGCGGTTGGAATGCATCTGCATGCGGTTTGCAAAAATCCTGCCTGGTCTGGCCATTTTTGCTGCTCAGAGTCTACGCCCTGTGCCTGGGCACCAGTGGCCAGTGGCCACGCCCACGCCGCCCTATTTACGGCATTTTACGACACTGCTAAGACGTAGCCCGAATATTTGCGACGATACCCGATAACGGCTGGTCAGTGGTCACATTTGCATACAGTATCGTCTGCAGTCATATCATAGCACGAAGCTTCGTGAGTCGTGACGAATTGACGATAGACCAACCGGCAACGGGCCAAATTCATGATTCATGAACTAGCTGAAAGTTAGTGAATCATGTGCCACCTCACTCGGCCATAATAAAAAGATAATGTCAAAACTAAAAAGAAGAAGGTGAAGAAAAGTTCAAAAAAATTGCCGCACTTTGTTTTCACTTTTCAAGTTATTTTCAAATAAATTTATATTATATCAAAAACACCTAATTTGGTCATTCTTTTATACCGTAAATGTAGTAAACGTTTTTTTATAATTTGATAAACTACGGAATGTTGAGATTTGGGTTACAGTTAACAGAAAAGAGAACCAGTACACAGAAAACAAACCAGTAAACAGAAAACAATCAGGATGGACAACTCGCAGTTTTCTACAACTTTTTCAGAAGTGGATTGCGTTGTATCCTTTTCGTAGACATATGTTGTAAAAACATAATAACTTGAAAACATTATCAAATTGCCTAGTCATTACCTGTCGCTTGATTTGCTAGTTTTGGTGATTTTATAAGAATGTTGTCTGTAAGATTTTTTTTCCTTATAATGAAACCAGATAGATACTTTATGCTATGAAGAATTCATATCCGAGTTAAAAGATTGTTTCAACTTAGTAACTGAAGATGTATCTGAACACCTAACTAAAATATTGAAGGATTGTGAAGAATGCTTAACTCAGGTACACTTGTTTCATTGTTCCTAACAGTGGCATAACTATAAGATCCGGGGCCCGTGGCAAATTGATGGGTATCAAAATCAGTAAAAATCGTCACGATAATAATAAAACAATGTATAAAAAAATTCTGACCTCACGGCCTCTTGAGGCGGGGCCCTTTTGGGTCGGAGGCCCGTGGCATTTTGCCAGCCCTGCCACCCTATAGTTACGCCACTGGTTCCTGAATTTATTTTTTCACATCTTTGTTTCATGACCAATAACCATAGACTTCTATGAACTAGTTTTTGAATGTTTATGTATGTAACCATGTGGTAAGTTCTAGTCAAAGTTCAAACAGCATTGATAAGGCCCTAGATCAATCAATCTAATATATTTGTGACCTGACCTGACTGGGAAGAAAGGTTTGTTGTGCCAAAAATACCAACCATCAGTAACCATCAGTAACCATAATATTTATAGCCTGTTTCACTGCTTCCTGATAAGGCTATCCACCACTTAACTTGACACATAGAGTATGGAGAATCTGTCAAATAAGCCTATCGGGCACCTTATCAGGCAGCGGTGAAACAGGCCCTTAATCAAATACACAAATGTAGTAGGCCATGGGCCATTTCCATCATATACACGGCAAATCATATTCCTGTTGCATTTACCTTGGCACTTAAAAGAAAGGTCTACTTCTTAACACAATGATACTACAATTTACAGACATTTGACATTATTATTGATCTAAAGGAGAAACTTACTGATGAAAAAAAACTCGGGACTATGTTAGAAAATGCTATAACTATTCTAAAAATGTTGGCCAGGCACCTGCAAAATTTGGAGAAATGTTCTTTTACATGCCGAACTAATAAAACATTTCCAACAACCACTGGTAACATTATTTATACAGTGTTCAACCATTGTAAAAATAGGTAAGTGAACTTTAATTATATAAACTGTTTATTACCTTCTATGATAGTCTAATAAATTCTCTTCAAAATCTTTAAATAAATTATGTAGTTGAGCACTGAAACACATAATAAACTTAAAAGCTTCTCTATTTCCTGACTGCTTGGCAAAAACATTTCCAACAACCACTGGTAACATTATTTATACAGTGTTCAACCATTGTAAAAATAGGTAAGTGAACTTTAATTATATAAACTGTTTAATACCTTCTATGATAGTCTAATAAATCTTATTAATAATATTTGCTCATCAAAAATATTGCTTCTCTTCAAAATCTTTAAATAAATTATGTAGTTGAGCACTGAAACACATAATAAACTTGAAAGCTTCTCTATTTCCTGAGTGCTTGCCAGAGTGTGACAAAAGTGTCATCTAATTTTAAGTATTGTTCCACCATTTTGCTTAAATAGCTAGGAAACTTATTTTCTTTATGAATGGTAACATTACTTCAGTCGGAATTTCCAGGAATTGCTATTGTATTCTATTGTTGTCGCGATCACCGGTGCTCGCGCGGGGCCTGAAGGATCAAAATGATGATAATATATTGGAAACAATCTTGATCAAAAGCTAATAAAAATTATATTTGAAATTCCAGTGAACAATTGTATGGTGTCTATCTAAGAAGTTTGGAAAATGAACTGAAAGATTTGTTCCGTTCATGCCATGAATTGCAGTTAATATATTTGATGATGTTGGAAAAGTATTATGTAATTGATTCGGATGTAGAGGATGAACAAGCAATTCTATTGGCAAGTAAGTTCAATGTTCATTATATTTTTAATGAACTTCAATAAAAAAGGAGGGGGATTTCTATGTTCAGCTGTACACTTTCATTGGGGGGGAGGTTCTATGTTCAGCTGTACACTTTTTCAGTTTCGTAAAGGATATTTCAAAAGCATGTTATTCAAAATGATTATATATGTTACGCTCAAAGACCGAAATCGCTCAGTGAGCGAAAAAATAGCTCACAACGCATTGTGGTCACAGTAAAATAGCCACGACGAGAATTTCGCGTCGTGGCTCTAATGAAAACGGCCACGACGCGTTCTGGCAATCACAAAAAGGCCATAACGCGAAATTCGTGTCGTTACTTATTAGCAAGATTTGTTGGTCAACTAATCATAACTAGCTGACCGCGCAAGACAACGCACTTCAAAAGTTTTGATAACGCACTTCAAACGTTTTGAATTTTGGAGGGGCGCACCATGTTATCGTAGTTGATGTCTACGGATAGTATAAAACACGTTATGCGGTGATTTAGTAAAAGAAAAAATATTTTGTAGTATGCGTGGTAATTCAAATATAATCTTCCATACCTATTATGGATAATTAGTCAATCAAGAACAAATCAAGAAAAATGAATAGCATACCAGCCACGACACGAATTTCGCGATATGGCCTTTTCGTGATTGCCATAACGCGTCGTGGCTGTTTCACTGTGACCACAACGCGTGAGCTATTTTTTCGCTCACTGAGCGATTTCGGTCTTTGAACGTAACATATACATATCACTCATATCAGTTACTAATGCTATACTAGGCTATTGAGAATTTTATTAGCCTACTATAACGTTAATAACAAGAATTTCAGAATAAAAAACATCTTATTAGCTGTTTATTATTGTTAAGTTTACAATTTTATGTTTCAGGCTTAGAAATCAATTTAAACATCTGTGATATAGCACAGGCACTGGATGTTAAAACTATGGCAGAGCACTGGAAAGCGTACACTGCTATCTGTGAAAAACATGCTCAATACTTACAGACAACTGATATTTTCAATAAATGCGCTAAAAATGTTGTTGCTACTGTGAAAAATAATATGAATTTTGAGGTATGGATGCTATAGTTTATTATAAACCAAACAAACTAAAAGGACTCCCCAGAACTCTAAAGTATCTCCATACTAAATTTCAGCAAAATCATTTTAGTGGTTTGGACATGAAGAGGCAACAAACAGACAGACACACTTTTACATTTATAATATTAGTATGGATAATACTTTTAAATTATTATTATTTTTTAGTACAATATTTATTCTTGTTTTTCAGCAAATGGAAGATGACAAAGTTATTGTAAGATCTCTAAAAGTAACAGCATTTGTTATTAAAATATTGCTCAAGCTGGCCAGCATATTCAAAAATTTGAGCTACAAAAACGAGAATATTCTGGAACTGTTTCTATTTGTTTATCAGTAAGTAAAGTCTTTTCACAAGTCTGAGCATCTGAAACTTTGACATTTAATATTATGGCTTAACTCGCACTGGGGCAGACTTTAGATTTTAAGTATTTTCCTACTACATATTACTAATCTGTAATTTTCCTATACAACTATTATTGGATTGTTGTATGGTAAGTGCAAAAGCATCTTTGGCATTCTCAAAATATCGGTGTCCTCACAATTAGGTATTGCATGTAGTGTGTTACTCTGAAGAGTATATCATAATTCAAGACATGAGGTGAAGAATAAGGTAAGTAACATGAAAAAACTTCCCGTTTTTTTGCTTAAATGGAGGCATTAGGGCCGGAAAAATTATTTGAAATGGAAAAACTATGGATTATATGTGTAGCCAGATATATTAGCTAGGTTATGAAGTAGATAAGTTACAAGTTTTATTAGAATACGTAGGGAAAAATGAGTTATTACCCGTAACATATGTTATGAATGTTACTCGTTAGATTCTTCCACTCACGTCTTCTTCACATCATAGTGTCTCTTTGTGCAAGGCCCGTGTCACAGTCGCCTTATGATTTATTACTAATCCTACTGATATTCAGTATTAAATGGTGACAAAAGTTCTGGATTTCACCAATTTACATCTTTTGTTTCAGATTCAAAGACGAGTTATTTAACGCAAAAGCAGCAGAACACTCTAATCTTATAGAAAGTCTTATAATTACAACAGTAGATAATTTATTAAAGGAAATTTTGAGCGAAGAATTCCTTGACGTGAGTTATTTTGCTTGAATCTAAATATATCATCTAAAAAGCATAAGTACAGTAAAGAATTAGAGGTAATTGTAATTGGTAAGTATCCTTTAGCAATTACAATTACCTCTAATTCTTTTCTTTGTAGTGATACAAAGAAAGGGATCTAAGGAATTTTTATCCTCAAAAAGCTAATACCTCATAATGTTATATTTTAATTTAGTTTTTTTTTCAGTATGTTTATACACTGCCTGTGCACTCCGAAAATGTGTTGTATATTCTCTTATTGACAAATATAATGCGACAAATCATTCAGAATACTCATCAAATAATAGAAAATAAGGAGAGACTGATTCAACAAGTATTTTTACTGCTACCTGAATGTAAGTTATTATTTTATTTTTTAACTTTGAATGGGATTTTTGTTTCTTAAAAAAACTATAGGAGATTTTATTTTTATTAATTTTATGTCTTTTCATGAGGTTTATTTAAGTTTAGCTTATTCAAGTCGAACAACTTTATATTGTGTACCACACATTTCTCATACTAATACTCCCCACACCGGTTTCGGTGACAGTGGCCGGTTTAATTGAAACCAGGCCAGGTACACAGGAGTAATTTTATAGTGCCCAGGTGTGTGTGCAGTACACAAGAGCACTCTCTATTCCTTTACTCTCACAACCCAGTGGGACGGAAGACTGACACGACTGGCGAGAGATTAGGTGCAGGATCGACTTTTTACATGCCCATCCGACGCATGGATCATCTTACTTGTCAGACAATCAGGTGATCAGCCTGCATTGTCCTAACCAAACTTGGAAATAACATGTTTCCAACGCGGGAATCGAACACACGACCTCCGAGTCAAGAGCGACGCTCTAGAGTCTAGACCACGGAGGCGTTCAGCATTTCTCATAAATGTACTATACAAAGTTTATAAACCACTTAAATCAATTATTATTATTGTTTTTAAAATGTTATATTTTTATTTACAGGCCAAAGTTTATTTACTAAGCCAACAAAACTGCAACTAAACAACGAATTTTATGAATTGTATCCGTATTTAGTCATTCATACTGTAGCATTTGCTAGATCATTTTCTCAAGAAGAGTATACGAAATTGGAGCAAATGTTATTTCAAGCTCTATTGAGTATGGATTATAACAATGCGATTTTTGTATCGGATTTGTGGGTGATTTTATGCAGGTTTGTTTTCCCTTTTATTAATCGATTTCAAAAAAGGTATTTCGAGTTTTTTTTTTTTGTATATGTTCGCGAATAACTTCGCCGTTTGTAGACCGATTTTGGTGACTGTTTTTTGATTGTAAAGAGGATAAGGACAGGTGGTCCCATGATAAGGAAATACTGTTTGAAGTTTTTTTTTGGGATTGCCCATGATCGTTGTCGGTTGTGCATGCTTTAGACAGTTACGCCATCGTGGTTATTCATCATGGACCTACATATAAAGAAGTATTCTCTCTAATATGGACGCACCTTAAAGTTCTCGAAATGTTTCTCAAATTTTCTGTACATTTTTCAGAAACAGCACTCAATTACAACTCAACACATTATCTGGTTTAATAAGAAACTACCAGAAGCTAGAAAAGAATAAAATGTTTCAAATTCTACCACAAAAACAGTACATACTTCATACCATAGAGAAAATGTTCAAGAATCTACCATACGATGAGAAGATACTAATATATAGGCAGTGTAACATTCAAGATGTAAGAAATAGTTCTGTTTGGACAGTAATGATGGTCCATTTGCCAGATAATATACGCGTCACAGCGGAAAATATTGTAACGGATCGCTGCATAACATGTTTACAAGATTTTCTTAAGCTGAAGTCTATGGGTGTTGGCGATTTGAATGTCGCGGTAAGTAGTCAGACTAATTTAAAATATGAAAATGTTGTATTTTAATCTAAGGCCTCGTTAACACGAGAGTTTAAACACCATTAAAACCTGTCGTTGGCGCTACACGTAGTAACTAATTAGTAATCTGGGATTTAACGACAACGCTCAAAGTCAAAAATCCGACAGTGCTCGCTAAAAAAGCCCCGCCTCGTTTTAAAACCGCTTTCATGTGAATAAATATATATAGTTAATTAGGGTAAGTTCGGATATAGGGTAAGTTTAAGCTGAATTAAACTACAGTTATGGTACGGTAATAGAGTTTGCGGTTGCAGTGCAATATGGTGTATGTGTCCCACTGACCTCCATTATACAAGTACGCTGTATAAGGGCCAACCCACACGTACCACAACCACACGACAACCGCAACCACACGACAAACACACGATGTGGTCGGGCGTATATTTCGTATTGTAAATGAACTGGACCATTCACACGTACCACATTTTGCAGTCATTGTCGACCACTTGTAAAATAGCGACCACATCGCAACCACGTCGCAACCACGTCGCAACCACATCGCAACCACATCGCAACCACAACGTTGCGTCGATGCAACGACACCCGCGCTCTCCCCACCCCCTGCCTTTAGAAATTTAAACGAGGCGTGGAAATAATATAGTCCGGGAGCCCTATAACAATTTTTATTTGATTACCATCAAGCTAATTTTTTGTGAGTAACTTCGTTTTGATAAAACGAACAACATTTTTATTTGCGAAAAATCTCGAAAGTGGTAGCTATCATCAGTCAAGGTTTTTTATATGTAGATATTGTGTTTTCATAATTCATTAGAGCTGTAGCAAAAGTTGGTACTGAGTAACGGGTACGCCCACGGGCAGGGGGGGGGCACCCCGGAAGGTAAAATAAACGTCAATTTTCCTGGAAAGTGGGAATTCAAAACGTGTTGTCTACTCTGCGTAAAATGAAGTGTTGGAAACAAAATATATTTTAAGGCCAGGCCAGTTCGAAAAGATTGATTTTTAAGCTTCCAGTCTGAAGAAATTATGTGGAATTCTCTTACACCAAAATTGATGTAGACTCAAAAAGAAACAAACTAAAAAATAATACATATAGCAAGGATAGCAACAATAAAGTGTCCTCTTTGAAATCCATGACTTTGGGCAAGACGTGTTTCCGCTATAAAAGCCGGAGTCGAAATACAATATTTCGATCTGCACACGACGCAACCACGTCGCAACCACATCGCAACCACGTCGCAACCACATCGCAACTATTGGCCGTCGTCATTTTGTCGGTACCACAACGCAACCACAAAATGCTGCAGCGACACCATTCACACGTAACCACAGCTCGACGACATTTTGTCGTTGCGATGTCGTGTGGTTGTGGTTCGTGTGGGTTGGCCCTAATAGAGATCAGTGATATGCCCGTAGTGCTAGGCAAAAAAAAAAACAGACTAGCATGGGCGTACCCATACACGTATACCCATAAACGTATAGACCACCTGCCAACCCGAAAATGCGTGATCATTTTTGATCTGTCAATGTGTGCGTGTGCTAGAGATGTATATTTTACTATCGATAGTATAGTCCGTTCGAGTTATTTTACCTGAGTTTCTATAAGAAATAAATAATATGCAACTCTGACAGATTTTGTATTTCAAATTAGGTATTATAAATTTTAATTGGCAAAAAAAGGTGACGATTGAAAAGTAGATAAACATTTTCGTTTGAAATGATTTTTCAATCATCGGATATGTTATGACATGAGGTTCTTATAGGGGTAAATAATATACACATAACACGTTATAAAGTTACTTATTTATTTTTAGGTAAAATCTATCTGGTAAATCAGCCCTTACATTGAAAGTTTTGTGCCAAAGCCTATTATAAGGTCAATGATTTCCTAAACGATGACACATCTTGGGAGTAGAATGCTGAATGACTGCTTGCAAGGCTACTTCTACATTACTTACAATAATTATTATCTATGTTTACATTGTATAATTTTTAGTTACAGCATTGTAAATTTTATTTTAAAAGATTAATTTTTTTCTCACTTTTTTTGGTAAAAAGTAGGCCCCGTGCGAGTTTCTTACGCCGGTTCTTCTCGTCGGGTTAGTTCCCGAACCGGTGGTAGGCACAATGTAATCTGAAAATATATTTTATTTTAGATTTATTCAGAAATAAAGCAATTTTGATTTTAATTTTTTAAAACACCAACTGTAAGTTTAGAAAACCTTAAGGACAGCTAAAAAGAGCAAAATTATTATTTTTAAACAAAAAATTAAAACCGACTTCCAAGGTAAAGACAATAGTAATATTATACTTAAATGAACTAAAAAGTATTAAACCACCCAGTGGTTGACTGGTAGAAAATGCCCTATGGCATTAAGTCCGCCATTGTACATAGTGTAAAATAAAATAAATAATCCTTATTCTGTACTCAGTATTTCTGTTCTCAATCTTCATAATTTTGAAGTCGGTACCAGTCCTATTAAGAAGTTTAAAAGTTGCAGTTATACCTATTCTGTCAGAGAACTGTCTATTATATTATTGAAAGCTGCATTCAATGGGTGTTTGCACACTGCACGATAACGACACGACACGATACCACAGAATAGAGGGCCACCGCACATATTATACAATTTCAAGTTGGCCGACTATCGTACTAATTCTAATATTCTGTCACTTAGTATTGAATGCACCCAAAATATTCTTCTTTCTTTTCACCTTCGTTTTATTAGTGCCACAATAAAAGCGCGCTTTTTACGCATTTTAACACGCACGTCGCTAGGCTAGCAACACCGTTACCAAATAAATCTAAAAGTCTGCGGCTGGCAGCGTACACGATGAAGTTGTCCAATTAAATTGTGACACTACCCAATTTAGTTTGTACGATAGTCGGCCAACTTGAAATTGTATTAAATGTGCGGTGGCCCTTATCTATTCTTATATAGCCTTAGACTCGGGTAAACAGGTGATAGCGCTTTTTATCGATTACAAAAAAGCCTTCGATACTTTAGACCATAATGTATTATTGCAGGCGATGGATGAATGCGGCATACGTGGGCCGACTAACATGTGGTTCAAAAGTTACTTGAGTGGTAGGAAAATAAGAACGGTGATAGATGGCGTGGTCGGTGATGACGAGGATGTGAGCATGGGTGTGCCCACCGGGTCCGTGTACGCCCCCGTCGGGTACACCATGCATGTGAATGGAGTTGTGAATGTGATAAGGAGGTGTATGGGATTTATGTATGCGGACGACATGTGTGTGGTATATGCCTCGAAAAATATTTCAAAGGTTAGAGAATATATACAGGAAGACTTAGAAAACATAACTAAATGGGCACACGACAATGGAATTATCCTAAACCTAAAGAAAACTAAATGTATGTATCTACACTCCCCACATAATCGGAAAGCTAAAGCTACTAATGATAGTGATATAAAAATAATAGGACATTCATACGAATGTTTGCACGTAAACAAAACGGGCTGCAACTGTGATGCGATCTGTTACGTGGATAATTTTAAATATCTAGGTCTTAAAATTGATAAACACTTTAATTGGGCACTTCATATAACTGACGTATGCAATAGATTAAGATCTGTAGTGGGAAAATTTTATCAGTTAAAAAGGATACTAAACATAGATACTTTAAGAATGGTATACTATGCACTAGCAGACTCGTTGATAGGATATGGGCTGATTGTTTACGGGCGAACATTCGTAACATATTTAAACAGTATCAAAAATTTACAAATAAGACTTTTGAAATATCTAGTTACAAAAAAAGATAAATATGAGTGTAGTACACAATATGAAAAATTATTCCAAGTTTGTAAGATATTACCAATAGACAAAAAGACTGAGTACCTAATAGGATTACAGTATTATTATGATAACAAATATAAGGAAACAGTAGATAATAAATACAATACTAGACGAGTAAGAGAGCAAAGACTGAAAAAACCAAAAATATATAACTATTATGGTGAGAGGACGAATAAATACATAGTTCCTAAAATATTCAATAATTTAGATGTGTTAAGAATTGAAGAAAAGTTGCCACCACCTTTAATTAAGAAAAAGTTAAAGACTGTACTAATTACTTAATAATATAAGTTAAGTTTGTTATGAGTAGTATAATTTAGTGTTAGAATATTAGTTTAAAACATACTAAGTATTTTATTTTCTATTTTTTATTTTCATGTTCTGTAATTTAAAGTTTAGAAGATAATTTTTGTTAACGCATAGTTTATTAGGTATATTTTAGCATAAAATTGTAAACTTTATTGATGAGCGCATCTCGCCGTCAAACAATTAGTTTGGCGAGATTTAAATTGTAACCATAATACGTAGTTTTTAATGAATAAATAAAATTAAAAAAAAAAAAAAAAAAATCTGTGGTATCGTGTCGTGTCGTTACCGTCGCAGTGTGAAAACACCCAATGAGTATCAGATACAAGTGACTGATCTGTGAAACCTTGATTTTATACTAGGTATGTCAAAAGATTATTATTATTTAAAAATAAAATAATCGTTAAAATAAGATAATATGTCCTTTTTAAGGTGATAAATATATAAAATTAATGATTTTTATTTTAGTTTTATGTTATTGTAAAATATCGATAAGCATATCGATAAATTTGATCCAAGCACTAGCGTATATGTAAAAAATTTTGATGAAAAATTTTTCTTCAAAATTTGTGTAATATAAGAACAATAATACATTTAGTTACGCAAAATATGAAAGTAAAAGGGAGGATTCACAATATTTTATTTGAAATAGAGAACTAAAGACAGAATATAGCAAAAATAAACACATCGTAGCAATTAGGACTTGAAGATTAATTACCTGTGAAATGTATATTTTTCAGGATTATTCTTATGACTAGCTGTTGCCCGCGACTTCGTCCGCGTTAGCATAGTAGATCAAATCCCAAGTATTATTAATTATTGTACAAAAATAATAAATACTCAATGTACAGAATTGACTTTCCTACGATTTTATTACATATAGATGTTCCACGCGGCTTCGCTTGCGTAATTTAGGAATTTCACGCAACCGTACATTTTTCCGCAAAAAATAGCCTATGTTCCGTCACGTGGTCTATTCTTCATGTTTACCAAATAACATAAAAATTGCTCCAGTAGTTCTTAAGATAATAAGCAATTTCATATAGTTTCCCCCGTTTTTTCCACATTTCTCTCTATTTCTTCGCTCTGAATAGGTTTAGTGTGATAAAATTTAGCCTATAGCCTTCCTCGACAAATAGGCTATCTAACACTGAAAGAATTTTTCAAATCGCACCAGTAGTTCCTGAGATTAGAGCGTTCGAATAAGCCCTTTCACATAATTTCCCCCGTTTTTTTCACATTTTCCTCTATTTCTTCGCTCCTATTGGTCTTACCGTAATAAAATATAGCCTTTAGCCTTCCTCAATAAATGGGCTATTTAACACTTAAAGAATTTTTCAAATCGGACCAGTAGGTCCTGAGATTAGCGCATTCAAATAAGCCCTTTCACATAATTTCCCCCGTTTTTTCCACATTTTCCTCTATTTCTTCGCTTTTATTAGTCTTAGCGTGATAAAATATAGCCTATAGCCTTCCTCGATAAATGGACTATCCAACAGTAAAGCAATTTTTCAAATCGGACCAGTAGTTCCTGAGATTAGCGCATTCAAACAAACAAACAAACAAACTTCCCAATCATTATATTAGTATAGATTTACACTGCAATCACTCACAGAACAAATTACTATTTTTATATGTAATAGTATTTGATGAAAATAATAATATCCTAAGATCCCACCGTAAAATCCTGCATGAATCGTTTTTTTCGATCAAATATATTTTAAAATAATCTTTAGAACGTATAGAATGGATTAATGTTGGGTTGCCTTGTCAAAAGTAGCCGCAAGTACCTCTAATTAAGTTTAATGTTCATGAGATAAATGCATAAAGAACAATGGCTCGATGATAAATGGCGTCCCGATATGCCATTGGTAGCAAAAATATATATTTTAAGGCATCGAAAAATATTAGAAATGTGTCTTTAAATAGCCACAAAAAAAAGATCAATATATTTTAGTTTCTTTATGTTCTGACAGCCGGCGATTATTCGCATTCGTTCTATTTTTTGGGCAATACTCTAGGAAAAATTGAAATAATTAGAAACGAGATCGCCGAATATACACTTGTAGGCTACACCGCAGTCGGGAAAAAGGTATGTAGGTGTACAGTCCGTACACACTACATATATTATGTATAATGGATATTATGTATCATTGCATTATGTTACGCTTGCATTCCTTGAGCCAGTCGAGGCTCGCGCTCCTATCCGATTGTATGTATTAAATGTGTCAATAAAGTACTTTACGGATTTCAGTGTTATTAATGGAGAGTCCCCTAAAGTGGTGACCCCGACGTGATAGTGAATAGTTCTATAAGATGACGGAATCGACGGAACAAAGTAAGCCCACGTCTTCGGAATTAGCTGCTATTACGTTGACTACTAAGATCCCAGATTTCTGGACAGATCACCCGAAGATATGGTTCATACGCACGGAGGCTATGCTCGCGCCTCAGAAACTCTCTGATGAAACTAAATACGACATCGTGGTATCGAAACTCAGCAGAGAAGTTATACAGCAAGTTACGGATATCCTTATCGATCCTCCGGCAGTAAAAAAATTTGACACACTCAAAGCGCGCCTCCTGCAAATTTATGAGGAATCTGAAAATCGACAGCTCCAGAAACTCATTAGTGAGATGGAGCTCGGTGATCAAAAGCCCTCACAGTTGTTACGGCGCATGAGGGAGCTAGCCAAGGATAAAATACCGAACGAGACCCTCAGGCTACTTTGGCAAGGCCACCTTCCGGGTTCTACGAGAGCGGTTTTAGCCGTGACTGAAACTAAGGATTTGGATGCGTTAGCCAGAATTGCAGACAACGTGCTGGAGTCTTCACGCAGTATGCACCAAGTTAACGAGGTGGCCCACTCGCCTTCGACGTCCCGGGATGCGGATTTAATAATGGCTGAAATAGCTAAATTAAGCATGAAGGTCGCCGACCTCGATAGACGTACACAGGAGCGATATTCGCGACCGTGGAATAGAAACTTCAGGCGAAATAATAATCGCAGTCGAAGCAGAAACCGTTCAGCTCCGCGACGGACACCCGAGGATCCGGATTGGCTCTGCAGGTATCACAATCGATTCGGCAGCAGAGCGAGGACTTGTGAGGAGCCGTGCGCATGGAGAAGGCAGCAGGAAAACTAGAGCAGACGCAGTCGGAGGCGGGACTCTGCGTCATATCGCCCGGACACCGCCTTAGAGTCACGGACAGCAACAGCGGGTTGAGTTTTTTAGTCGACACCGGGGCGAACATCTCGGTCCTTCCGGTGAATAAGAAATACAGCAACCGTGAGTGTAGTGATTATAAACTATTTGCCGCCAACGGTTCGCAGATTAAAACGTATGGACAAAAAACTCTTATTCTGAATCTTAAATTACGTAGACCTTATCGATGGGATTTCGTGATCGCGGATGTGAAGCAACCCATTCTGGGAGCTGATTTTTTGGGTTATCATAAGCTCGTAGTGGACGTCGGAGCACGAAAACTTATCGATCAGGTAACCGATTTAAATATTGTCGCACCCCTTACTTTAATGCATGAACCCTCTGTGTCTTCTATTAATCTCGATCATCCTTATCGAGAATTACTGTCTAAGTATCCCAACATTACTAAGCCAATGTCATTCACGGAAACCTCGCCGAGTACTGTCCAACATCACATAGAAACCTCGGGCCCGCCGGTTTATGCTCGAGCCCGACCGTTGCCGCCGGCACGTTACAAGCGAGTTAAAGAGGAGTTTATTAAAATGCAGGAATTGGGAATCTGTCGGCCTTCCAGGAGCAGTTGGGCGTCTCCTCTTCATGTTGTCGAAAAAAAGAACGGCGATATTAGGCCATGCGGCGACTATCGCCGACTTAACGCAATCACGAAGCCCGACAGATACCCAATTCCGCGACTGCAAGATTTTACCTATATGTTGAATGGAAAGAAAATATTTTCAAAAATTGATATAAACCGAGCTTACCATTTTTTACAGACGGCACCAGAAGACATCGAAAAAACGGCCATAATAACGCCATTCGGTCTTTTCGAGTTTCCGCGAATGACATTCGGATTACGCAACGCGGCACAAAGTTTTCAACGTTTTATGGATTCCATATTTAAAGGATTAAATTTTGTTTTCAATTATGTCGACGATGCACTAATCGCCTCCGACGACCCAGAACAGCATCGTGAGCATTTGGAAATAGTTTTTCAAAGATTGAATCAGTACGGCATTACTATTAATCTATCAAAGTGTTCATTCGGACAGAGTTCCTTAGAATATCTAGGTTATCATGTGTCGTCGGAGGGGATCAGGCCGTCAGAGGAGAAGGTCAAGGCCATAGTGGAGTACCCTAAACCGGAGACGATCGACGATTTACGTCGATTTACAGGTATGGTAAATTTTTATCGTGCTCATTTACCAAACGCAGCGTCATACCAGGCCGTACTCAATAAATATTTATGCGGCGCAAAGAAGAAGGATAGGAGTAAAATAGAATGGTCGGACGAGGCAAGTCGGGCGTACGAGCAGTGTAAGTTAGGTCTCAAACGGGCCGCTACGTTATCGCACCCCCGCACCGACACGACATTGGCGCTCATGTGCGATGCGTCCGACAAATGCATAGGTGCAGTTTTGCAACAAGAAGTTAACGGGATTTGGGAACCGTTAGGCTATTATTCAAAAAAATTAAATAACGCCCAGCAGAAATATTCGGCCTACGATCGGGAGTTGCTGGCCATTTACATGGCCATTAAATATTTTCGTAAACTTTTTGAGGGCCGTCCGCTAACGGTTTATACGGACCACAAACCGCTGACCTATGCATTTGTCAACTTAGGCAGGGACTCAGATGAATCACCGCGAAGAGTTCGGCACCTGTTATACGTAAGCGAATTCACCACGGACATTCGCCATATTAGCGGTAATAATAATATAGTGGCCGACAGTTTTTCCCGAGTAGAAACGATATACTGCCCGACCACTATCGATTACGATGAAATAGCTAGGTTGCAGGGCACGGATGAATATATTAAAAATGTTTTAGGCGTCCGGAAAAACGATAGTAGTTCGCGTATCGTAATAAGACAATTCAAAGTTCCGACGAGCGATAAACTAATATATTGCGAGGTTTCTAACGATCGTGTGAGGCCTTATATACCGGAAGAGTTTAGGCGAGCCGTTTTTGATAGTGTCCACAATTTAAGCCACCCGGGCATACGCACTACTAGGAAGTTGATTACGCAAAAATATTTTTGGCCCAAAATGAATACTGATATAAATTCATGGGCCAAGACTTGTATTAAGTGTCAAAGGGCTAAGATTAATCGCCACACGATTTCAAATTTAGAATCTTTTCCCGAGGCTGGGAGATTCCAACATATCCATGTGGACCTCATCGGTCCGCTCCCGACCACGGAAGATGGTTTTAGATATTGCTTGACGATGATATGTCGCACGTCACATTGGATGGAGGCCGTGCCTCTCAGAACTATGGACGCGGAGTCCGTCGCGGAGGCTGTCTATACGCAATGGATATGTCGTTACGGTTGCCCCTCGAGACTCACAAGTGATCAGGGGCGCCAATTTGAAAGCTCAATGTTTCAGCACCTCATGCAGATATTCGGCATTAAAAGGATTCACACGACCGCCTACCATCCGCAGGCGAATGGAGCCGTGGAGCGTTTTCATCGGTCCCTTAAAGCCGCCCTTATGGCACGGTTAGACAGCGACTCGTGGGTTCGAGAGCTACCGACGGTTTTGTTAGGGCTGCGGGCGGCGTGTCGCAGCGACAGCGGTATTTCGGCTGCGGAATTGACGTTCGGCCGTACCTTGCGACTGCCAGGGGATTTTTACGACATTACTCGCGCAAGCTCGTTGGAACCGCATAGACTCGTGGAAGATATCAGAAATAGTATACGGTCATTGACTCCGGTCTCGGTTTCGCATGGTAACTCTCGCGCCTGTTTTGTACATCCCGATTTAGATAAGGTTCAGTATGTGTTCGTCAGGGATGACACCGTCCGTAAACCTCTTAAACCTCCTTATGACGGTCCATACGAGGTTTTAAAGAGGTATCCGAAAGTTTTTGTCGTTCAGTTGCCCGATAGGCAGGCTACTATATCTATCGACAGACTTAAGCCTGCATACGTGTTAAGAAATGATATTGACACTAGCCCGAACGTAGAAGATAAAATCATAGAACCTAAAAATTTAAGTTTCGAACCCGCTACTACGATTAAGCCAATTCTTAAAAAAGATTCGGAATGTAAAATTACAAAATCGAACAACGAAAATTCACGCGTTAGCCGTTTCGGTCGCACAGTAAAACGTCCAGTAAGATTTCTATAAGCTAGTTAACCAGGTTAAGCTATAATTAAAATAATATATCGCGAGTCACAAGCAAAACATGAAATAATATAAACATTATATCGCGTAGCATGTAGTGTGAGGATACCTTTACTATTATTTTAAAAACTTTGTGCCGACTTGCTTTTTGTCATTGAGTAATAACTAAATTACACAATTAAATTATAGTCTAATACCTAATCGTAGTGGTAATTTTCAAATGTAAAATTTTATCATTTCTAGAAACATTTTCATAGAGTATAGTAGTCTTATATTTTCTTTTTTGGGGGACTATCACTAAATTTCTCAAAATGGGAAAGACGTACAGTAAACAGGAAGAGATCGTCATCGCCCAAAATGGGGCTAATAGTGCAAGCCACAGTACATTGGAGCAGAAGTTGGAATTTTACGGCGTAGCTATAGCGAGCCTTATTTTTATATTGTTAATCATCGCGGCATGTTTCGCGTTTAAAAAGTGTCATAAGGGCACAAAGAAATGGGCCAGGAAGGAGTTAGTGTCTGCAATGGCTATGAACTGTGTCGACAAACCGAACCAGCAGCCGACAATAAATTACGCGTGATCTGGTGTTCTTCGGGAGTATTCGGAATAGTGGAGCAGCGAGCTCATGATTATTGTTAGCGTTTGTTCATAGTGTAAGTAGCAAAAGTTTCCAGCTAGGCAGCTCAAGTTGCAAAATGTATTGTGTTTCAGTCTACGAAGTGCAGCATGCATTTGATTGCATGTTTGTAATAAATGTAATACGATATTATTATTGTTGTTAACACGTTATAATGTCACCTTACTTATCGAGTGTACAGTTTACAGAATAAGTTTATCTCATTTTTTTTATTGTGTGTTGTATTTTTTTTGTATAAGGGGAGGAATATTGTAGGTGTACAGTCCGTACACACTACATATATTATGTATAATGGATATTATGTATCATTGCATTATGTTACGCTTGCATTCCTTGAGCCAGTCGAGGCTCGCGCTCCTATCCGATTGTATGTATTAAATGTGTCAATAAAGTACTTTACGGATTTCAGTGTTATTAATGGAGAGTCCCCTAAAGGTAGTTCTTAAGTCTAACCTCAAAATAATTGTTAACGTTATTAATTATTGTAAAAAACCGTGGCTATTTAGACATAATTCTCAAACGGAATTATGTTTAGAGCATAAGAACAACCAAATCTAACTATAGTTTATTTTGGGACATCAAAAATAAAAGTCGGGTCCAGCTCCTATACAAATTTGGCCATGATTCTTTGCATTTATATTTTTTTTCAATAAATGTTACACTATTTGAAAGAAAATCACGAGAAAAAATTAGGTATAAATGGTTGCCAGCTCTAAGTCGGCCGCAACCTAGGGTTGCCAGCCCGTAAACAGACATAGTTCTTCATCAAAATTGAAGCATCGATTTTTTTAATAATGTTGAAAAAGTTTTCAACATTACAAATGGTTTCTAATTTCTTATTTAATTATTTTATAATTTTTGGGTACTTTTTGACTCGTACATCTAGCACATAAAAAAAAAAATTCAATAAAGAGAGTTTAAAATACAAAACGTATGACGTCACACTATGGCGGACAGTGTTTTCGGCGCCATTTAAGAGGCATGTTTTTCAATTTACATTTTTATGGGTTTCTACTGTGTAAAATATTAAAATATTAGTGTTTTTTGTGAAAATTAATGATTAAGAAGCGTTTAGCATGAAGAAAAAAAAAAATAGGTCAAGTAGCCTATTATCCCTGTAGTCTGAACTTACCCTGATTAACCTTACATAGGTATTATAGTCCGCGCGGACTATAATTTGAGTCATTTTAACGTTTTTATAACGTCCGTTGAAAAAGCGATCGTGCGAATGAGGGCTAAATAAAGCTCATCATGCGCTATACTACTAATTTAAATATCACAAAAAATGTATACAGTTTTAAAATAAGAGGATAGTCTGACAGAGTATAGACATACTTTATAATATTAATGTTATGAATTTTCAGATACAAAATATTCGATTGTTGGCCAACTGTACTACCAACCACCGAGATTTAAAGGATATTGAGGCAGTTTTAGTTGACTGTTGGTTGAAATGCTGTCCCAGCGCTGCTATACAGAATTGCCTGCATAATAACATCGTGTTCTTCAAATATATAGAAGCCCTTTCAAGCTGCACTTGTAAATTTACACATCATTTCGAGGGGATAAGTATAGAAAAGGTTAGTATTGTCAAAACATTATTAGAGATAAACTAATATTACATGACGCGCTCGCCCCTCCAAATTACGTGATAAAATATAGCCTATAAGCCTTCCTCAATAAATGGGCTATCTAACACTGAAAAAAATTTTCAAATCGGACCAGTAGTTACTGAGATTAGCGCGTTCAAGTTAGCCGTTTCAAATAATTTTCCCCGCTTTTTCCACATTTTCCTCTATTTCTTCGCTCCCATTAGTCTTAGCGTGATAAAATATAGCCTTTAACCTTCCTCGATAAATAGGCTATCTAACACTGAAAGAATCATCAAAATCCGTTGCGTACTTTTAAATATTAAAGGAAACAAAGGGACATGAGGGAAAAAAAGCGACTTTGTTTTATAATAAGTATAGATAGATTTACATTTCATTTATAGTCGCTGAAAATGACAACGGTTTCACTCGGAACCGCACGACAGAACTCGTACACCAACAAGCAGTAAACACTACCTACATGACGCATCGGGAAGGACACGCCAATGCCTAATCTGGACGTACGCGCTGGAGAGCGTGACGTCAGTTGAAAATTCGCCTTTTGGGCTGCTATAGATAGGGTGCAAAGGGTTTTGTGAATTTGGAGGTTAAACTCTTTTTAACTAAAAATTTGAGAAAATCTGACAGATATTGCTGAAAACTTATAACTTTGCGCATGCGCAATGTGCATTGAAAAACCAAACGAACATGACTATAATGATACTGAGTACTGACACTGGCACTAATTTTTAACTTTGCGCATGTGCAAAGCACATTGAAGAACGAAACACGTCTTGTGGCCCTGCTGGTCACAAGACGTGTTTTATCGTATCGTAGACGTGTGTTCTATTTCTGGATCAATACGACCTGCAACTTAAAAAAAAGAAACAAAAAAGTATAAGTACTCTTCAAAAGTAAAGTCTCATGAGATAAAAAGATAATAAAATCTACGAATAATAAAAACTAAGGAAGAGTAACTGTTTCAAAAAGAAATTTCACATTCTACAATATATGACCCGAATAAATTCAAAAACGATTGAAGTATGGGAGTTACGTTTTCTCAGTTTTTATTATTCAGAGTAAAAGAGTTAAAATTAAAGATGCTGAACGAAACAATTGGAGTTTTAGTAAAAAAAGGATAGATGTATTAAATAAATAGCTATGACGTATTACGAGCGACCATAAATAGAGATTTAAAGAAAAGTGGTAAGTATAAGGTTTATCCAAAAATTAAATAAAACTGTTAAACTACTGACCTCGAAAATGTATTAATTTTGTAAAAATATTCCGAATATTTTGTTTTGGAACAACTTTTTGCTTAGTCCAATGGTGGATTCGTGTTTCAAAAAAGCACATAGCAATCGCTTTTATTAATAAAAAACCGATGGTTCCCAATAAACGGCTGGCAACGAAAATGATCCTCAAGAAAGATTTTGTTTGAATTATTAGTGCATAATTTAAAGCAACAAGATACCAATTTAGTCAACATGTTATCTTTCGCGAAAAAAGAAATGTCTTTAGAAGAATGAGCTCTAAATATTTTTTCTGCCAACTCACATACGGTCCTTACATCATCAGAAGGATATATAAGACCTCCTTTATCTTTTATTTTAATTAATTCTGAATACTTGTCAGTATTTTTTGTAATTAAAGATAAAAGGCAATCCTCACATTTATTGTCTTTAACAATTTCCTTGTTATAAAACCCGCAATGTACGTGACTATCTCTTTGCTATAAATGGCCAATCTAGAAGGATCAGCTAAGCTGGTCAATCTAGAAGGATCAGCTGTAAATAATAATAAATACAGATTAATTTTTTTTAGGAATTCGAGCTATTAATAAAAAACTACTGAATTATTCATGAAACTTGAAGTATTCCCTAAGTTGAACAATAATTATACCTAGTACAAAAAAATAATTACTTAAATCGGACTTGTAGGTATGTACTTCCAGAGATAACGCAAACATAAAAAATACACACTATACACTCTTTTGAAATTTGGCACATTTGTTTAGATGGTTATAATAATAATATTATAACCGTCTGTAGACTATCAATATACGGAATAATAAATTACATAGCGATGATTTTTTGTTGAAATTATGAACATGTTATCAGGGCGAGCGAAGCGACCTCTTCTATTACCCACAACCTGAACTACTTTTGTAGTACACTTTACGGAAAAACTGTCACGCCTATTGGTGGTTATTTATGAAAATGTGTGCCGTTATGATCAACTACTTATACAAGGAACGTTCAAGTTTTCTACAGACATTAATACATCACTGTCCACTTCCATCGGCGCAACACAGGTCTCACGCGATGGGTTACCTGATGCTTTGCTCTTAGAATGTAGGAGCTGTAATAAAAAGAATATATTAATTTAAGGTGACTCCGCGTTAAAGTAAAAAAAACCGTGTTGGATATGTTTTAGTTTGCTTGTTTTCCTTGAGAGGCCGGCCCGGCTTCTCATAGAAAACAAGCAATGGGCCAGCAAAAAATGGTAAAGGCGTTGTAGGGGCGAAGCCCTACGACGGTTGTAGAAAGGATATAATGAAGGAAGATGGGCAAAAATGGGTACCTGTTGATGATATATGCTGGCGGCTGCGCTGAGATGAGACGAGCTGATAGCCACACAGTCACTGTGGTCTATTAGTTTATTTCACTGTATTCACTGAGCTGATCATGACCCGGAATAAGGCACGGGGAGATGAGATTTTCGTATGTTTAACGAGCGTGCGCCGTACACGGTTCAAGGCGGAAAGTCTTGTGTCACTCGCGTGTCTAGCGTATGACGTCGACAGCACAGAGCAAACTCACGCGCTGCAGTGTTGCCAACATCGCGCTAGAGTTTGGCGCGAACAGGCGTAAGTGACAAAATGGTTTTTGTCGCGTGATTTAATAACTGTATTTTAAAAAGGTAAAGGAGATATGCGAACAAACATACATACATACATATATACACTTTTGAAATTTGGCATATATATGTTCAGACGCTGATATAGAATAACATATACAAAAACTGGGCAGTTCTGGAAATATTACATATATACGCGTCGAATTGATAACTTCCTTTTTTTGAAGTCGGTTAAAAACCATAAATACATTTCATATAAGCTATGGGCAGATGATAGTGAATCTATGTACAAATTTTGGAAGCTTAAATCACTCTCATCTGTTGGCAAAATAGGACTCCCTTTTTTACAGAGGTCTTTTTGATTGATTATTCTGTGTTATAAAAGTTGACCAATCGTGTTATGCTATGTGCAATTCAAAGACAAAGACATGATGAATACTGACAATTAACTTTAATTTCTTAGCTTTAGTCATTGCTGAGAAAAATCGATATCGCTACAGCCAAATTATCAAGGCGTCGCCTTAATTTCTGTACACAGACAAGAAGTAATTAAGTATAAATAAATTACCTTGACAGGCACAGAGTTCGGTTTAAGAAATGTTCTCTTTCTATGATTGAAAAAATCTTCTTTATTAAAATGTTCACTGCATATTCTTGAACCAAGTGCTGGGTCCCAATTTTGTTTATTTGTGGCAGTTATCCACAATTTACGGATTTCAGGGTCATTAGGAAATCTAAAAAAAAAATTCGGATACACAATTTTATTGGAATACTTAGTATTTTAAAAGTATAAAACCGACTTCAAAATTACGTACTTACAATTTTTTTTTGATTCAGAATTAAAATTATGTTATATAAAAACTACTAGACCGATTTTGACGAAACTTGCAGTATTCCCTAAGTTGAACAATACCAAGTACAACAAGAAAAGAATTACTTAAATCGGACTTGTAGTTCCTGAAATATGCAAACACAAACATAATTCATAAAAACATACATACATACACTTTTGAAATTTGGCACATTTGTTCAGACCCGATCTAGATCGGATATCCAACATAGATCGGATACCCGATCTAGATAGTCTAGACTAGCATATTATACAAAAACTGGGCAGTTCTCTAGAACTGCCCAGTTTTTGTATTTCTAAATATTACATACATACGCGTCGAATTGATAACCTCCCCCTTTGAAGTCGGTTAAAAACAACAAAATGTGGAAAAAAACATATTTACATAAATTTCCCCAATAGGGAGGGTAATTAATGTAAGCAATATCTGGCAACACTGGCATTTGAAGTTATAAAAACAAATACATAAAATACAATGTATTAAATGTTAATTTTAGAAAAATGTATGCTTATTGTGCACAATATTAATAATTAAAGAAAGTAAATTTATAAAAACTGTGATGCTATTAAAATATAACGAAATTTTTGAAAACTTACTTATGAAAAGATATTCCCTCAATTTTCCTTAATGTATTGCTTTTACAACCCATAACACTACATCCCACCATTATATTAGTATAGTTCAAATACACCGCTTATAAGAAAAACACCAACCACTACTTCTACCGTTACAAATAATAGTTAAATCAAACAAAATTTGTAAATCACAGCTGTTTGTGTACGAAACGTCAAACTTTGATATGCTTCTGTAGGAGTATCACATTGGAAAAAATGGCCACGCGGTGAGGGATAGAAAATAATTATTTTATCTCTTTTCTCCACAAGCAATACGTAATCAACTATCTCTTTCTTTGTGTGAGTGAAAAGGAAATATCCAGCAATCTATACTTTTACTCTATCTACGATTCAACCAATCAACCAGTACTCGATATTTCACTTAATGTCACTTATTACCAAGATTTGTTCTAATCATAATTTCTTAATTTAAAGATTCTAACCATTATTAGCCGACCGCGTAAGACAACGCACTTCAAACGTTTTGACTTTTGGAGGGGCGCGCCATGTTATCGTAGTTTATCTCTATCATGCATTTAACTATTTCTCAGAAAATGTTTTAAGGAAGGTGGCAGCACCAGTAAAGTAAATAATATAGTTTATGTGTTGGATTGTGACTAACGGACAGCACTTTCCTGAAAAAGTGCAGGAACTGTAGGTGGCAGCACTTGTCTAGTAAATATTTAATTTTAAGTTCCGGATTAGCAGCACCTTGTTTCATAAGTCTCCTAACAAACATTGGTTTTTTCATCGCTTGTATTTTTCAAAGTAACAATGATGAAATAAATACTGCATACAGTGCATAGCATAACTCAGCCAGTTACTTATAAAGATAATGGAACGTAAAATATTATTATTATCGGTTCACTATTCTTGTCTATCATGACTTTTCTATAAATGTATTAGACAAAAACAAGCAGAACTTGTTCATTTATAAACTGTATAAATATTTTAGTTATTATTTCCTTGTCATAAAAGTTTTGTTCATAAATGGCTTTAGTTTGCTGGCGAATTCAAACAGATGTTTACAACATAATAAATTATTGCTTTTCAGATCATGCACGTTGTGTTCAAGCTCATAGATGTTAAAAATATTCAAGTTACATTAATACTGTTTGAGCTATGCTGCGAATTGTTAATGGCCATTAGTACATTCTGCTTTGTCGAAGAATTTTCCGTTGATTTAGATGAGCTATTCTTGAGAGCCAATAAAGATACTCTGCGACGCTTATTCATAATTGCAATATCGAGACTAACTTTGAACAAATTCCTTACAGAACATCTTAAAAAAGATAGTATTTTGAAAGAAGTGTGTAAAGACTTTGAAGCTTTTAAGAGTAATCTCGATAACAACACAGGAAAGAGCGATTTTAGTTTTGAATACGCTTTTAAACATATCTGTGACGAAAGTATAGAAAACGTTTATTCTCAAAAAGAAGAAGCTATTGAGGAAATATTAGACATTATGGATGAGCCAGTACCTAAAAAATCTAAAACTGATTCAAGCGTAATAGAAGAAGCGGTATCTTGTCTAGAAGCTAAAGTGTCACATCTAGTTCAAGAAAAAGAAACTCTAACCGAGGACCACAAAAGAAGACTGAGAAACATATGCCACAAGTTGAAAACAATGATTTGAATAAAACACAAAGGTATTCCACATTTATATTTATTGTTAAAAAAATCTTTACAAATAAGTGAAATATAATAATCATAACCGTACAGCTGATGTTACACTGACAACCGTCGTATCGTCGTATGTGGTTCGGTGGTCGTGTAACATCAGCAACTTAAATTATTTAATCGATACTCGGAGGTAATAAGACTAACTCGAGCAGCTCGACTAACATCAGTCGATCAACTAACAGGCTTACGACTACCCTCATCGACCCATCGTTACATTAATTGTGATGGCGTAACTTAACATTGGCTAACTTAACGCGTTATTGCCTTACACGTAGATCGCGACGAAGCAAAGCGAAGCGAATTTACAGCTATAAATAATACACTAAATAAATTATCAAAATAATACAAAAGATAATCAGCTTAAAAATAAATCATTAATACTTAAAAGAATGGATTTTTAGAATTGAAACACTATTCGTCAAACGCGTCAGGAAAATGGACATAAACAAACTTTCGCTTCTCTATCAATCCAGTCATAATCAGTACGTGTATAATTTTGAGGCACAATTTTATTCTAATTTATTTGTGCGATCATTGAACTAACTCGCTACCTGTCTATAGTACATTATTGCGACCCAATTGGAATGGTTGTGAAACTTGTCCAGTCGGCAGTACACACATCACTCCGTTATTGTGAAATATTCCATACTATTTACATAAAGTGTGTAAAATACAAAAATTATCTCTTGTATTGGTGACATAATATAATTTTTAAATCGATAAACCTTACATTGATACATACTTTTTCACTTAAAAGTTCTGAGGATTTATTTTACAGATATATTTGAGGGTACGACGCTAGGCACCGGGTTATTTATACAATAAATATCGCACAGACTAGTGCATTAACAAATAATAAAATATGTTTTATACTGTAATATAAAATCTATTTTCTTAGGCCAATGTATATTATAGATGTTATGTTCTTTAGTATATTGTGTTTAGTCTTTACGTCTTATTCTATATTGGCACAATACGTCAAAATAACATCTGTTGAAATAATATAGAAACTCATGTCAAATATGCAATCATAAATACTTCTAGATACCCTCAGAACGTTTAACAATATAAAAATTCAGTTCTTTATAGGATTATTTGGCATCTATCACCAATATTCTAGGTTAAACATGGTTTTCACAAAGGTGAAAAAATACCTAATCCGTAAACATCTAAACATAAATTCCATCGTCAATCGACGTTCCCTGCCGGACCTAAATTTCCTCCTGACACACACAAGTGCCTCTGTACACACTGTACATACACTCGCACACACACACCACCGCACTCGCAACGAGAAACAAAGCTGTCCCAATACGTAAATAGCAAAACGAACATCACATACAAATCTTGATATAAAATATTTAACGGTAGCATCGAATGTCGGCCTAGCACTATTGAATTCGGTGTCACACAAGGGTGTACACTGAAACCTATTGTTATTAATGTTTATGTTAGAGTTCACTCTAACATAAAGTCTCCCAATAAAACCTGCCTTTCAATACTCGTTCGTATGCTTAAAGTCAAACTAGTTTAAATGGTCAAAACCCCCATGCAAGTCACAAGATTCAATGGAAATTTTCCATTCAAAAAGGTGTTTTGTGACTACCCTCGTAGTTCGGACTATAGTCGATCCAATTATGCCAGCCCGACAACACTCTAGTCAGTATTTTCTGTCTATAGATTCTAAATAGAGAAAAATCGGGTTATCCTATCGTACTCTAAACTTGTCGACCGAGGAGTAATTGCTTAAACGGCAGTGCATTTGGTCGCAAAAGCTAACCATTCAATATCCTTTGATTTGTGATTTCCCAAGCTCACTATTATTATCAACGATGAAGAAAACATACGTTTCCATTCATTTTGCTCCAAATGTAAAAAAAAAAATCCTCCCGGCCTGAGAATGTGCTATAAGCTATTGTATTTCTATTGCGGCGGCAAAAACTTGAAATTTAATTTAGTAACATTATAAGCCGCATAGTATTATAGGTAATTAAGTATACATATTATACATTTAGATCAAAATGATTTGGGAACACCCGACATAGATTTTTTCTCGAACTAGGTGGAATCGTTATTAAAGTTTTTAACAATGTTTTGTCATTTCTGTTGCATTCATCTTGATAATAACATTACAAAATATTTCCCATACAAGGGAATAGAGAATACAACTTGGGAATCTTAAAATGCACAGTATATCTAAATATTAACTATTATTATAACAAACAGTTAATAACCATAGTAGGTAAACGGTTAACATTCGTATTTCTAGTAATATCTATATTATTAGAACATAGATTCGGTAAAACTCAGTGCTCAAATTCATTTTTCTTAAACATATTGTAGTTAAAATCGTGAAACAGTGGACTCGTTTAGATTTTAAGTTACTAAATAAATTAGTTTTAATTATAATTATTTACTATGATGATTTCATGAGTAAAAAAGCTAGACTCAAATTTATTTAGTAACTTACTAGTACTTCAAATATTTTGAATGCGGGTAGAAACCAATCCGAATATGAGTACTCATAGGACATTACACTAATTTATTATGAGTATTTTTACACCTCACGGTACATTCAAAGAACGGTAAATAGGGATAGAGGCCTAACACATTTTATCTCTTTCTTCCCCACACGTAACTAGTAAGTACCTTATTTCTACAGACTCCGGTAGACCTCGATGTCAATGTTTTCGTGCGCGATAGAAAGAGACAACTAGCGTCAGCCATCCATTGAAAATTTCTCCCTATTCGATAACCAACTTTAGTTTCGATTGTTTTCGACCACCTTTACAAAAATTTGTAAGTATTGAAAATTTTGTTACTATTTTGAGCATCAATCAGCAATTAGATGATCGAAAGTATTTCATGAGTCGCCGGTATCAAATTTTTATGAAAAATTCTCAAACGCGAATCAGTTCTTAGATAAAAATAAAGAAGTTGTGTAAGGATAGACATTTTTGATGGTTAGAAGATAATGTTTCTAGAAAGATCTAAGGTGAATGATGAGCTAAATAAAATGAGCCCGAAGGCAAAGTAATTTTAAGTTAGTGCCAGCACTAAAATATAAAATTATTCAAATAAGAAGCGTGTAAAATTGTTTTCAGTATCAAATCTACTTTCAATTCACAAGAAATATCTTGCGTCAGTGGTAAATATTTAAGCCGTATAATGGAATGGAAGCCTAAAATTACGAGGACTTTTATCAATATTTGGCCTAGGCGTTTCACATGATGAGAATTATCGCTAGCCGTCTTCGTCTTGTACGTATATGAATGAAAAATGTTAGGCCGTTACGTAAATATAGCCAGTGGTATTAATATATTACCGTACTCAGTAAAAGTTAGTCAAAAATGGATTCAGAGGAACACTGATCTATGTTTACGTAGCAGCCGAGTCGCTCGCACGTTGTTTGTTACGTATTGACACAAAATAAACATTAAAACAAAGTAACCGCATCGACTGCAGACGTTTAAGGTGAACGGAGATGTAGTCGCATCGCACTCACGAAAAGCCACGGTTAAGAGCCATAGAGCAGGGGTCACCAATTAGTTTCGCTTGGGGTCCGTTTTAAGAAATAAAATGACCTTCGCGGTCCGCACAGAAAAAAATTCAACAAAAATGTAATTACGGAAATTACAAAGGTATTTGTATCAATGAGAAAAGTGACAGTTTTTGTTGACTACATGTTCAATGTTGATGAGTATGTCGAGACCGACAAAATTTTTTTCATTTTCGAACATGCTTGGTCCGCACACAATGGTTCAGCGGTCCTGATGCGGACCGCGGTCCGCCATTTGGGGACCCCTGCCATAGAGTGATATTATACAACATTACGCATATAAGACAGTAAATATATCCGCTGCTGTTACCCGATTCGCCGTGTGCAAACGGCCCCTTGTTGATTATAAGGTTGGTATGCTGTCATAATATTTTCGTATTATAATAATCAATATAGCAAACTGACATGTCAGCGATGAGACAAGTGAAGTAAGACGTCGCTCCGTCAAGCTAGCTAAACAAATTATCGGACGCATCCATATGTCGCGACTGACGGATGCGGCTTAAAAATGTGCACGGTTCATCCGCGGACGTCAAATACCTAACCTATATGTCAATGGCAGACGTCCGCGGATGCAAAAACATTCGAACAGCGAATCTGTTCGGACGTCCGAACGCTCAAGGTCGCGTCCGCAACTTATGTCAGACAATGTGCACAGTTTAGTGTATTTTGTATTGATCAGATAGAAACAAGCCGCATCCGATGAAAACGTCCGCGGACGTTCGTCCGATAATTTGTTTGTTGAGCTTTACAGTGCAGTCACTTTAAGTGCGTTCTCAACTTTAATGGGACGTTTACATTCAGCCACTGTCGCCGCTCCTTACGATGCCGGCAATATAGCTCTGAATACTTGTGCGGCAGTAACGACGCGAGTGAGTGTTTACACCCAGCTCTCCACTTGCCGCATCGGGCAGCGGCAGTAGCATGACGAGTGGCAGCGCGAGTGACTATTTACATACATTGAAGAAGTGGGCATTCTCTGCCTAACAGGGCTGAATATAAACGACTCATTAGGGTTATTTGCAAGATGTTTCAGTGTAACGCAATAATTGAAGTCTGTCAATTCAGTACAAATTTAGAGATGCATTTACGCGTTGTGGTCTGATTTAACCCTTAGGCTCCATTTTACTGTTGTCACAATACGAAAATATCATGCTCTAGCTGTTAACGTGTGCGTATGAGCGACGCATGCGGGCACGCGGGGCGTGGTGTGGATGGGGCGCGTACTACATCAATTCGCTGCCGTTATCACGACACGAATATGCTACGCTTCAGCTGTCAACGTACGCGCGACGTGCGTACCGCGTTGTGTGCGTACGAGCGACGTGTGTGTGCGTGCATGCGCGTCTACCGCGCGCGGTGTATGGTGCGCGCATGGTGCGGGCACGCGCGGCGTGGGGCGTGGTGTGGGTGAGGCGCGAGGTGCTGCATAGACGCGCTGGCGTGCGGCGCGAGGTGCTGCATCGACGCGCTGCCGTGCAGCTGCAGGTGCAACTCCGGCATGTGGTATAGCCCCGGATTCTGGAAGCGTTGAGAATATTTATTATTTTAATGGTATGAACGGTAGAACAGGACAGTTCCAAAAGAGATAGTTCATAGAAACAAATTAGTCTGTTATACTTTATGCATTTCTCATTATTTAAAGTATAAAAAAGATAAGTATTTCGATGATATTTCATTTCTTTTTGTCCCAAGGTCAGCTTCAAATTGGGCTCATTCTTGTTACCTTCGGAGACTGTCGCCTGTCTAATGGTACAGGTAATGCAGGTAGACAGCGGGAAACGACTTAATTTACACTATGTAGTGACAGCATAGACACAGACAATTAATCTTATGTAATACTAACGTGTATCGCATGTGCGTGTCGGTGGACCGGCAGGGAGGGCCGGGCTCAGTAGGCGGATGCCTCCTTATACTCCGAGTTGTCCATCGTGAAGAAGTCCTCCAGCTTCCACTGGAGAGTCTCGAAGGTCGGTCGCTTCAGCGGGTCCTTGTTCCAGCACTCGAGCATTATCTCGTATAGGGGCGGGGGACAGTTGGGCGGGCACGGCATGCGGTACCCGTGCTCCACTTGGTGCAGGACTTCCGCATTCGACATGCCTGGAAAATTGGATACAGTTAGCATATACATTGGATAAGATCATAAGCATGTTTGATGCCGTGGGGTCAAATTTTTTATCTTAAGGTGGGTTAACACCAAAAGAACATAGAGCAAGAACAGCACAAGAACATCCTTTCGTATTCGTTTAGTGTAAACTATGATTCGTTACAACATACTTTAGATCGTTTACACCAATCGAATCAACAAGAACATCAAGAATAAGAATTTTTGCTCTATAGATGAGAATCATATAGCTCCGTTTAGACCAAACGAGCGAATGCTCATTGCTCATTCGTCAACGATAAGTAGTTAATTTATTATAAAGTCATCAAAGGTTGGATCCCATAAACATCTTTTGTTATGGTATAATTTTATCATTTGTAAACATTTTTCATTGCTCCAATCCATATTTACGAAATTACCTTTGATAAACTACCTAAAACCAGCCGCCAAAAAGTAAAAATATCAAGAACACTAGAATCCCTTCGAAGAGACCGCCTCGAAGAGCGAGCACGTCCGAACACGAAAAAACTTCGCGCTCTTGCGTCGTTTACACCAAACCAGCGAGATTCTTAGAGCATTCTACCTATTTACCGCCGAACACGTGGCGAACACACTAGAACAACGAAAGAATGCTCGTTGTTAGTTTACATCAAAAGAGCTTTACTAGAATGAGCATTCGCTCGTTTGGTCTAAACGGAGCTTTACCCGATTGTAATTCTAGATCTTATATTTATTAGCTCTATCCAAACTAATATTATAAATGCGAAAGTGTGTCTATCTGTCTGTCTGTTACCTCTTCACGCCCAAACCGCTGAACCGATTTTGCTGAAATTTGGTGTGGAGATACTTTGAGTCTCGGGAAAATGTACGGTTCCCACGCGATAAACTAATTTTGGTGCAACGGAGTTGCGGGCGTCATCTAGTATAAAATCTAAGCTCAGAGTAACGACCAGAATAGAAAGAGCGTCGTTATCCTTACTAATATAAAAAATGCAATAGTGTGTTTGTACTATGTGTTATTTACGCTAAAACTGCTAAACCAATTTAGTTAAAATTTGGTATGCAGTAACTTTAAAAGACGGGAAAAGGACAAAGGATATTTTGAACTGTTCAAAAATGCCGTTCTATCGCGCTAATACAATTTCGACGCAACGGATTTGCGTGCATCAGTAACGCGCTAGTGAGATAGCTTGAGATTTAAGCGACATTCAGGTTATAAAATTTCGTAGATTTTTCCAAGTATTTTATAATCTGAGTTTGCTTTAAATGCTAGACCTAGTCATTTCCAAAATTTTCTTTGTGTCAGTAGAGCTTATTATACAGCTATGTAACGCTATTTTATATTTAAACCCACCTGGATAAGGTATCCGGCCGTACGTGACGAGCTCTGTCAACAGTATACCGAACGACCACACGTCGGATTTGATGGAGAACTTGCTGTAGTTGGCCGCCTCGGGCGCCGTCCACTTGATCGGGAAGCGGGCACCGACGCGGGCCTCGTACTCGTCCTCCTGTGGAGCCAATATTTTTATTAGTAAATAAATAATAATTATAAAGAGGAATTGTTTGTTTTATTGAATATACTCCAAAAGTAAGGCCGGCCATAGACGGCCCGCATCTTGCAGTCAAAACCGACAAAACAATGATCTGCAGTTTTTATATTTATAAAATTGATATCCCCAATACACGCACCGCCCGAGCAGTTTTTGAGCCGTCGGTACAAAATTTCAACGCGACCGCTCTAGAGCAGTCGGTCCCGACTGCAACTTACGGTCCATGGCAAGTCTAAAGGGCCGATTTTGATAAGGGATAAACATAGCGGAAATAATTATGTACTATCAGAGAAGTTGATTGATTGGCTGATGGCGGACCTATGTAATTTGGTCGCGGTTTGATATATTCAACCGACAGATCACAACTAATACTGATTTGACATAACCCGACCGAATAACATAGGTTCGACATCTGCCTAAGCTTGAATCAATTTCTTCGATGGTTCAATTGTAAGAGCGCCTTCACATTACGTCGCAAGCAGTGCGGCTGCCGCGCGACTGCCGCACCACTGGTGACGTAATGTGAAGGCAGACTAAGAATTTCGTAAAAGAATTAATTTAATTATTGTTAGGCACTGTTCATAAACTTCTAAAACAAAATCGCACGTTATCACGCTTTTAATGCGTGTTTGGTAGGATAGGTTTTCTAAAGGCAAAAACACTGTGGGTTTTTTTCTTTAGAAAACCTATGAAACCTATGAAAGTTTTCCTTAAGACCATAACTGTACATCCTAGCTATATTAGAATACTTTCATTGGTTAAGACTTGAGCCACTCACACACACTTCATATTTGCCCGTTCATATTTGTCGAAACAGTTCAACTATTACGTACCCACGATCTCTAAGTAATACCCTCAATAAATCACAACCGATATTTTGCGGTTGGATGTTATTGGTTGTGCAAATTGAAATCCATCAATTGCCGGCTTGATGGCACGTGACGTAAGCAACCGTTCATGTGCAAACGCCGGCATTGCATAAGCCCAGACAATCGATCTGCAATTCCACTACTTGGGAACGCGCAGAAACAATAGGCACACGACAAGTAAAATATAGTAGGTATGTTTTGCGTTTGTGACGTCAGTAGGCAGCACTTTCTTTGAACATAAAAAAAATATAGGAGTTTATTAGGACGCAGCGCATGTCAAGTAAATAATAAAGTACAAGTTTTGGATTGGTGACCAAATGTCATAATCTTCGTTGCGCACGATACCTATGAATCATAAGCTTATTTATTCAGTTAACTGTAGAGTCTGTAGATAAAGTTTAGAACAGTCCTTACACAACTGGGCACAGTTTTTGACAGGACAGTAACTTGACATATCACATAAGCCAATTAAAATTGCTATTGAATAGATAACCCTTCAAAAAACCAATCATGTTGATACCTACAGGCTACAACCCACAAGTGTTCAAAAAACAACCTTGGTCTTACAACGCCTAAAGACCTAGACTACTTAGGAATCTAGCCAGCAAACTTTCACTTTACATGTCAGCTCGTATCAAACGAAGTCTGATTCTCAAAAGTCATTAATTCTATATTTGCCGTCGATAAAAACGAGATCATTAACATAATCATCGGGTCGTTTTCACTTCATCATTTCGTCATTTGGGTCCGTATTAGAAACACATCAGCTAATAGAGTCCGACTCTAGCTTTGGCTTCGGCCACTTTCGGCCCAAATAGCTTGACTATTATTCGGCCTAACTTTCGGCCTCCAAATGTTCGTCGAAGGTTTATTTTTGAGATAACAAACGATGACGTTAAACAAACTCACGCATATCAAAATTTTATAATTAAAATTGTCTGGTTTACAGTCAATATAAACAATAAATACCTACTAACGTTATCAAATATTTGAACAATAAATTATATGTAGTGCACTGTGTGATGGAATAGACAGTGACAGATTGACAGGCAATTTGCTACTTTACCACTTATTCCCTAAAATCTGTCCGTTTCTATTCTTTCGCATTTCGCTGAAGGTCCAAAATCTTAACAATATTTTGAACATGCGACTTGAAGACCGTCATCCATCAAATCGGCTTCGGCTTCAACTAAAAATCGACCCTCCGTCCCCATCAGCTAACCAGTGACACATTTCTGTGTATACATTGTTAGTAACCATTAACTAGCCGCAAGTGAGCTTTGCCACCCATAGTGATTAACCTCAAAGGGAAATGGCGCACTTCCAGTGTAGTTGTAAACGTGTACGCTCGTACTCGGTTATCGTAATGGCCGATTGGTGCCAATGCCTACTGGCTTACAATGCCTAACCTCCTTCACGTATCGTGCTGAACGAAAAATTAAGCATCAAATCTCCTAGTTTATAGAAGCCGATGAAATTGTTAACATTTTCGAAAAATTCGCAACGCACTGCCTGATTTTCCTCCAGTGTTGTAGTCTTTTGGTGTCAAAACCAGTTATCTACCGTGTGCGACTTTAAAATCGGTCGGCGAAACTGGAAAGGGCATTTTACGCACGTTACAATATCTATCAATAGCGTGACACTGTCTGATTGCAATCTACAAATAAATACTAATAATACGTCTACTCATCTACCAATAGCATATATATACCGGCCTTTATCTTTGTCCCAATCAGACATCTCCACAAATATATAAGAAATTCACTTGCCTTAATTAATCTAGCGAGACCAAAGTCAGCGATCTTGACTACGGTGGGCTCTGCGACCAGCACATTTCTGGCGGCGAGGTCCCGATGGATGTAGTTCTGGGATTCGAGGAAGGCCATGCCGGCGGCGATTTGGGCCGCCATGTCGATCAGCAGTTGCAGTTTGAGGCCTCGTCCTTTACCTAGAATAAACGGTTGGGAATGTTACGAAAAGCCATATAGTCCGAGACCGATAAGAGTTATTCTTCTATCAGAACCTTTATGACAACGATTTAAAAATCACTATATTTGAGAATTTTTATTTTCTGTAAAAATGTTGTGTTGCATTGACCGCTCTGTACAAGCTGTTAGTGTTTACAAACTGCTGACTGATTTTTGAGGATGCACGCTGCGCGCATAGAACGTACCATACGCTGACATTATGTACGTCCAAGCACACAAAAAAATACTTCTATTTGAATTTAGCTTATTGAATACCATTTAATTGCAACTATAGACATGACATACCTTGCAAATACTCCAAGAGGGAGCCATTCTTCATCAACTCCGTGATAATATAGATCGGTTCTTCCAGCGTGCACACCGCATACAACTGTATTAGTTTGCCGTGTCTCAACTTCTTCATGATTTGCGCCTCAGCCAGGAAATCCTTCGGATCCATCGTCCCGGATTTGAGCGTCTTAATGGCGACGGGGGTGGTGTTATTCCACAGACCCTCCCACACCTCACCGAACTGCCCATGTCCTAGTTTTCTGACGAACTTGAGCGAGGATCTGTCGATCTCCCACTGGTCCCTCGTTCTGTGTGACAATCCCTCCGTTACGGGTTTTTCTACCTGGAAACAAAAGAGAAGTATTGCTCAGTTGAATATTCAATAAATTTTGGACTAATTGCGAGCTACATAGGAGTGCTAAGGGTCTGGAATGATAGCATCTTGTTCTAAGGGCAATATCACCACAATCGCTTTCGTCATCTGACCACTAGAGCCGTTTTTTACTTAATGGGGCCTAGCCTATCGGACAAACTCAGGTTCCAAAATTTATGGTGTACCTAGGCGCGATTCAATAGAATAGACAAGTGATGAGTTTTCATATCCATGTCGAACGGCAGTTGAAAATCCTCCACTAGTCGTATAAAACGCTTTTATTTAGTCCACCATGGGAAGAACCTGTTAGTTGGCTCTCAGGTAATTCCTAAACACATTACTAGCAATAACATTCATTTAGCAATTAGGCGTTATAGTCAGGTTTAATAGTTTGTAATTTATTTTACGGCATCGATATTAATTGGTTTGGCGCGGCGCCAGCTCAGCATTTATTAAAGCCATAAAACGAGGCAGTTTAACTGTATGAGAATAGTTTGAACCCGCGAGAAGTTGCTTTTGACCGGCATTGCTCTACATAAATTGCTAGGCTTGCTTTTGAAAATAATTTCGCTCTCATTTTACATGGTAAGTGAATTATCAGATCAAGTGCTCTTTTAACCTTCTGGAATGGAGCATATGACTTAAACAAATATTTAAAGCAACGCTATCTATAAAATGCGTGAGACAAATCCAGGCATTCTAATCTGATAAATTATTAGCAAGTGAAATCATTATTGCAAAGGAAGCAGCAATCTGACATTAAATGCTCCATAGCTATAAAGGAATTTAAAGTATTCTGGCGATAACAATCATAATTTCTCACAGCTCAAGTTCAATACGAGCGATTAACAATGTGAGGATGCCTTCGCCGGAAGGCGAGGTGTGGTGTTTTCTAGAAACCAGCGGTAATGGCCGGCTACGGTCACTGTCCGCGAGCCGCGACGATTGAAAAAAATAGACTTCACTTATTTAAAGATTGCGTTTCTAACCAAAGGCTTGCGACCTCGACTATCATGTAAACGTGGTAAATAGTTCAATTGAATTAAAGATTACTTTTAAATTCATCTAATAAATTGCATTGCATGTTAAACTAGCAAAGAAGGGTATTTAATTGAACTAGCTTTAACTGTATTTAAAAATCATAATATTATAGTTCATACACCAAGATATTGTGTCATCTAGCATATCTACCAATGAATATTGAGGATGAGTCAGAACTGACTTATAATATGGCTTTATCCCAGTATTGATCCAGTTCAAATTAACAAACAGCAATTGCCTATTTCGAGCATTGGCCCAGTGACCTACTGGCGAAACACTACAATAAGAGCTTAGTGAAATTTAACCGCACAACAGAGATGTTTTCTGGAAAAATATTTCATTCTGGCATCAAATTAGTCCATTTTTTGCCCTTATTTAGTTTACAAACCTTAATATAAAACTAATTTGGCCGCTACGTTTTGGTTTCTTTCAGATCCCAACATGGGCGCCGCCGGCAGAAATAATTTCCAAGAGGTGCAGATTTTTAGTTTTCTTTCTTTTCTTTTTACTTTTTACGAACAACAGTGACTGTCTATTTACGTCAACAGCTTACAGAATATATTTAGTGTATAATTTACGAATTATTTTTGTACGGCATGGTAATAGGGTTACAAAATGCTTTTTATTTCAATAATTCCTGTTGATCCCGAGATTCCCAAGGGGTGCAGGTGCACCCCCTGGCACTCCCCTGCCGGCGCCCATGGGTCCCAACCTTTTTATTGTCAGCTTCTTAGCTCTTTTTGGGGTTCTGTTGTGTCTACAAGGAAAGCTTATAATTTTACATTGTCCATCCGTCCGTACGTCCTTATTACCACCATGTTTACAGAAATTTATTGTATCTTATTTGCTGTAGGTCTTATATGAAATTCTAGCTTAGGCTAGCCTAGTGCTACTCTACACACGCGTCTACTAATCACACAGGACTTACCGTATGCAAATCCGTCTTCGTGTTTATCAACATAAAATAAAAGAAAGACAAACGTTACTCTTTGTTCAAAATGTGAGGTGTAAGCTTAACTGCTTCGAGGCATTTACTTGCATTTTCACATTTCAAATGCTGCTTCTATGTTGCCAAACCGTTGGTTTTAGGCCGAAAAGTATAATATTATAAGCTGGAAAAATAGTGTCTTTTGGAATAATCAAGAAATTTTGAATGTTGGCATTTGAACTGTAGCGTAGTACTTAAGTTAAACTTACACATGAATATCTCAGCAAATAAACACAAGAAAACAATTTAAACTATCACATAAGCAGGTTCTTTTACAGTAAAAAATTGAAAATGTCTCAAAAAGTTTTTTACAGTTCCCAATTTGACATTCGACAATGTTGTAATTTCGTTAAGTACATCTTTCGCAATAAAATTCGTATTTAGCAACATCCCAAGCTGAATCTTTTCTGCAACAAAACATTATTTTGGCTAATTATGTCCTATGAAATCTTCCATTAAAAAAAAAAAAACGTAGTTTTCTACGTAAATTGTATTGCTATAGTTGTCAGTAGCCTCACTAATCCCGTCTAAACTGTCGGTGTGACATTACATCAGAGGTCTGTAACCGATGCTCGATGCAGTAGACGAGGGGGCGTCACAATGGCTACTGTTTAGGGTTGCCAACGAAAACTAATCAGTCATAATATTATCCTAGATTGAATTAGAATCAAGTGATGACCGACGGATATTGTTACTAGATGATACTACCTTTATATGATGAGCCGTTTTAAGTCATTCACAAACTTAATTGAACTAGCAAAATATAGGCTATTTTTTAATCATGGCAAGAACTATCATTGAGGAGAGTCAGTTATCTCAGACGATACCATTCCCAAAAATCGAGTGAAGGACATAAAGAATAGACGATTCCAAAGTCCTAAAGGCTTATGAACCATACAGTGTTACAAATGGACCTATGGCAAGGAGCATAATAATATTATGTCTTAGCATAATATTATGCTCCTTTTAATTTCAGAATTTTTAGAGGTATACAATTATAATATAAAATTAAATCGGTCATAAAAAATCCCAGTGGTCAGCCCTGGCGCAGGGTTACGTATTCGGATCACGTCGCCAGTGGAAACCGACGTCGGACTCGTGACAACCTTGTTTTACTGTACATTGTGTATTGTCCTTATGTATTAATACCATTTATTCATTGACGCTTTCAGACGCGTTTGCGCCATATTATGACTAAACCCTAGCCGGTATATTCCTAGATTTTTAACCCTCGCCCTCATAATAATGTTATACATAATATAACGTTAGGGTTGAAATATGGTGAAACAATAATATGTTAAATAAGCATCCCTAGATGCCAGACTTAGATACGTTTAGTTATGAAACTTTTTTTTATTTTACAACTGATTCTTTATACAACGGACTGAGGATCACTTCATAGAATAAAAAAAAAAAAAACTTTGAACAACATAGAGCTAATTGTTTGGTAAATGTTATGAAAAATTAATTTAATACAAGTTTAATTTAATAATCTTTGGATAATTAAAAGACAGGGAACTTTTAATATTTAACGACGCCAGTCTAATTCGGTCTAGTATGTAACAGCGAAAAAACCATACGTACGTATAGTTAGATTAGTAATAACTTGGAAAAACAAAACAGTTTTCTTACTAACCGAACGTGTTGAGACGAGATTTTTAATTCAGGTTGAGAAATGAAGGTACTTTTCTAACACCGATGTGAGAATAGTTATTAGTTATTACAAAACATTTACTTTGTTACATGACTTTATAGGTGTTTTAACTTGAGGTTATTGTTATTATTTAATAAATATGTAACAACAATAACAATATGACATAACAACAACGAATGCCTTTTGAGACATCAGTAAATGCTCATTCATTACTCATTAGTTAGCATTTTGTGATATGTTCTGTGTTAAAACATTGTCTAGATCTAGAATTTGATAGATTCTAGAATGTGTTTAAGTACTATCTTTACTGATGAACATTGCCGTAAATATGGCGGTGCCACCGGTGCCCAGGCACAGGGCGTAGACTCTGGGGGCGCAAGAATGGCCAGACCACGCAGACTTATTTTTTCGGTTTGTTCCCGCTAAGTTCCCGCTGCGCCCCAGAGATGTTTCCCAATGTAGTAAAAAAATCTCCACAGCCAAACATATTATAACCTCATCCTTTTTAGAAGTCGGTTAAAAACAAGGATGCAGTTATAGAAGCTCGCACAGGGCGCAAAAAAGGCTACTTACGGCACTGGATGAATATGTTTTTTGAAACTTCGTGGCATCGAAATCTTGGGGGAACCGCCCATTTTCCATGGACTTAAAAAATCATTTCAGCGTTTTTGTTCTCGGCAAAGACAGACAGACATATTATAACACTTTTACGTTTATTATATTAGTATGGAATCTAATTCCGACAACTTAGCCTTGCTCGTTTACATAATCCGGCAAATGAAAACCTGAAAAGTCAAGGAAAGCGGTGTAGATTGCGAAATGCAGTCGCCTTGGAAAAACCGTTAACCAACTGCACAGGGAAAACACTGATCTTGTGTCTCGTGGGCGTCATAATATGACACCGAGACGATTGATAAACTTGGAAAACTAAGCAAGCAACTAAAAGATTGCAATGTTCACGCAAACCTCTTTGAGGAAAAAGGGAAGAATGTTTTAATACTTCAGTCGGAATTTCCAGGAATTGCTATTGTATTCTATTGTTGTCGTGATCACCGGTGCTCGCGCGGGGCCTGAAGGATTAAGGAATTATAAAAACAAATCATGGTAAGCTCCAAACCTTGAGGCGAGTGACAAATGAAATATGAATTTATTATTTATAGCCTTTTGGAAAAATAACAAATAATAATTTCATTCGAGTGTTTGTTGAATGCGTATGTGAAAACTGAAACTCGCAAATAAAAACTTTAGTATTATTTTGTAATTTAATGAAGATGAGCTCTTTTCATTCCGATACACGGCTTAGCATGCATTTTTTAACGTTTGTTGGGTGTGTAAGTTTTAACATAGGTTTTTCATTATTTTCGCAAATGTAGCCTCGGTTTGTTTGTTTAAACGCGCTAATCTCAGGAACTACTGGTCCGATTTGAAAAATTCTTTCAATGTTAGATAGCCCATTTATCGAGGAAGGCTATAGGCTATTTTATGGTAAGACTAATAAGAGCGAAGAAATAGAGGAAAATGTGGAAAAACGGGGGAAATTATTTGAAATTGCTTATTATCTTAAAAACTACTGGAGCAATTTTTATGTTATTTGGCACACATGAAGAGTAGCCCACGTGAAGGGACATAGGCTATTTTTTTCCGGAAAAATGTACTGTTTCCGTGAAATTCCTAAAATTACGCGGTCGAAGCCGCGCGGAACATCTATATTAGCGGATAAAAATTAAATACCTACTACTTCACGGAACTCAAAATTACTAGAATTCAAAATGTCTATAAATAAATCATGATATTTATAATTATAATTCAGTATAATATTGCGACGTTGGAGAATGTGATGATCTGATGTAACGCATTTGCATAAGATGGCGGTGTCTGGCGCCAACATTAACTAGTTTTCCTGCAATTTTACGGGGAAATGGCGAAAAACAATAACTTTCTGGGCCACAATCATCATCATCATCACCAACATTATTATAATGGTGTTAGACGTTTTACTATAAATGAGAAAATTGTTTGTTTCTCAATTACTTCTCCACGCTTTGAACAAACCTACGCGACCATCCATCCATTACTTTGATCCATTTCTGAAGTATTTTGACAGGATTTTTTTTACATGTGCACCAGCGTTTTCATCGGGTTTTTTGACATGGGTTCATCTTAGGGTTGGATCTCATCTGGCAGCACGGAATCGCCTTTTCCCGTCGCCCTTTCTCTTTCTGTCGCCTAGAACTGCAATTTGCTAGACCGAGACAGAAAGCATAATGCGATAGCACGCGGCGGAATCCTCGAGGCTATCGCATTATGCTTTCTGTCTCGGTCTAGCAAATGGCAGTTCTAAGCGACAGAAAGAGAAAGGGCGACGGAAAAAGGAGATTCCGTGCTGCCAGATGAGGTCCAACCCTTAATTGACTCTTCGATTCGTATTAATGAATTTAGCCTAGAAAAATTACAATTTGCTCGCACGATAAGCGAACCTTAGCATAACTTTGCATCCAACATGTAGTACAGTGCTCCCAAAGTGATAATGCGCATAGAAGTTTTCGAAAATTTTCGGCAACGGTCGTATTTCCAGAGCGACGGTAGACGATATTACATTTTCTAATTGCATTGCGTTTAGGATACATGTATTAGTCAAAGTTCGTCGTGATATACCTGTAGCTTTTGTAACACGGTCATTATTCACGGCCATTCATGCGCATTATTAATTTTGGAGTACTGTAAGTACGTAGGTATGTGTAGACATAATAATATAATTATTATGCTATAATATAATTTATTATATTATGGTAATTAGCAGCTTTAATAAAACTCAATTAATCATATGCCATTTATCGTTATTACGCCATATCATCATAACGCGGCACGTACGTAGTGTGATTCTAGTATTTCGCTAGGTACGTTACAAAACTAAACGTGTCGAAATACAGATTACGAATAGTTTATCCGTTGAGAAATTAAATATCGAACGCATTATCAATTAAACAGACAAGAACATAGACAAAAAAACAAAAAAATCCTAAAGTTGCCATCACAATTAATAATAATTAATAATTATTAATAAGCCTAAAAATATTGAACTAAAACATGTCGCGCAAAAACGTTAATATTTTTAGTCACAAGGAAACGCAATCGACACAATATATATTAACTATGTGTATCTAATATTTATTTGCGATTTATAATTTTTGACAATAATACATGGAATGTAATTTTAGTCTAAAATGCTTAAACCTAACCTGATTAAAAGTGCAACCGGTTTAAAAAAAAAAGAAAATAATATTCTTTGATATTATTAATCTATTTTTACTTTTCCTTGTGCACTTTAAAATAACTCCGCAATCAATATAATTTATCCACAATGGTGATAATTATGCGAGAAACAATACACCAACAATAATAATTGCTTTTAATATACTTCTTTCATTATTTTATTATTCAACACAGCAATAATGATAGGTATATTTAATATTATAATTATAACTAGCTATATGACCGAACTTCGCTCGGTATTCAAAATATTAAAAAAAAAAACCACATAAAATGACATTTTATGAAAATTATTCCTAGCTAGATCGATTTATCGCCCCCGAAACCCCCTATATTCCACGAGATTCCAATTATATATATATCTATCTATATACACACAAGAATTGCTCGTTTAAAGATATAAGATAGTATAAACGTCTACAGCTAAAATTGAAATCCCTTCAAGGAAACTTTGGTCCTTCGAAAAAAATTAACATTGTGTATACAGTATATTATGCCTTTGTTGCTTACAGCAAGTTATATGAATAAAAAAGTAACAAGACGTCATCAGTGCAAAACTGCTCCATTTCACATGTCATTATGATTTCAAGTTATTTATGTGTAGTAATATCCAACAGTTACATAAGATAATTCATATTTGCAAACGTTTCAAAATCCTTAATGTTTTTCGACGCGCCTATGGCCATTACGCCTATAATATTATGTCCACGCTTGACGCACTTATACATTTATAGTTTCATTATAATGATCCTTATTTCATTGGTATAACTCCGAATGGGCATGTAGCATCTTTCACCCATAGATCAAGACGATAAAATGTTGGCGCCAAACATTTGAATAAATTTGAATAATATTCTAATTTGCAATTAACTGATCTTGCTTTTATTTTGTTTGTTGTATGTGTAATGTTATACAACATATTTACATTATACACATTTACAACACATATTATACAGAAGTCTGGGGTCAAACGTCGCATGCCGAAGTTTCGGCAAGGCCGTCGCGTCGTTTCCGCGAAATTTTGATGAGCAGTCGAGTTTAAGTTTCTAGAAAAACTTCTAGATCTATGAGCGCTTGTGCCCTGTCTGTGCACAAAAATAAAAATACTATTCTTTTTATGTTCTTTACATTTTTTTGAGTTTAGAAAATAAGTCTTTCACAGCATCCTGGATTTAACCGTCCATACTCAAAATTCGTACATCACAAAGTGGTGACTTTGACCGTTTACCCTAATCCCAAAATCATGTTCATAATATTATATTTTTCAATTCTAGGCTTTAAGGGTCAAAAGTATTAGGTCTATTAGGCGACCACGCCAATTGCCTATGCCTTCACAATTGACATATGGACATCGGAAGTGAGGTAACATCGAACTTGATCCCTTCGGCCAATTTCTCTCTGTAACTGGTTATTAATTTATATGAGCCAAATTGTATCGGAATATGGGTGACCTTAAACCAGTGAAAGTGTTTTCTTTGATCGACTAGTTGAAATGCAAAATAAAAAGTAAAAACTTCATGTTAATCGCGATATACAGGGTGCAATTAAACGTTCCTTTTGCAAATGTCAAGAATCGTGATTGCTGGCGACGCACAATTTCGGATTGTTCAGCGAAACTAGAGGGGGACAATCTGCGCATGAGAATAATATCAACTAGTATCTGTGCATCACAAGTAGTAGCAATTTAGTAACCAATAATAACCAGTGTCACTATCGTGATTTACCATTAACGACCTGTGTGATCATTTAACTACCAATCAAATGGCTTCGTCACCAAAGGGACCTAAAAATCAATGCGCATACTCATTCCATTTTTCCCGATAGCAGTTTAATTTTTTATTGTTTTTTTAGGGTTCCGTACCCAAAGGGTAAAAACAGGACCCTATTCATGAGACTTCGATGTCTGTCCATCTGTCTGCCCGTCTGTCTGTCCGTCTGTCTGTCTGTCTCCAGGCTGTATCTCAAGAACCGCTATAGCTAGAGTTCTGAAATTTTCACAGATTGTGTATTTCCGGTGCCGCTATAACAACAAATACTAAAATAAAAATAAAATTAATATTTAAGGGGGGCTCCCATACAACAAACGTGATTTTTTTGGCCTTTTTTGCTCGTAATCAATAATGATAAGAGGTAGGCACTTGAAACTTTCACGAAGGCCTTAGATATATGTGTTATTTAATAATAATAAAAATATTTAAATATAATAAAAAATTAAATGGGGCACCCATACAAAAAAACACCATTTTTATCTATGTTTGCTCTATAATGGTACGGAACCCTTCGTGCGCGAGTCCGACTCACACTTGGCCGATTTTTTTACTTTCAAGGCGTTTTTCAGGCATTGAACTGGCCTCTGTAGGACGTTCAAAATTAGAAACCTTGTAACATCAACTTGCTTGTTAAGTTTTTAATGAGCTATCTTTTACGATTAAATTAGGTAATTATGATTAAATTTATTTACATTAATCATTCGCCCAAATTGTTTTAAAAATGATCAGACAATGTACATATTTGCTTTTGTTTCGTCTTGTTTGCTCAAGTTAAGAAATAATCTTTGAGTTTGCTAAGCATTTACTGTGTCATATTCAGCACCAAGATTGCCTGTTGACCATCAAGAAGTAATCCGAGACCTCGAAGTGACTACTGACTTGTCATCGAATCAACACTGGAATACCCAGTTACGACAGTAATTTTTGTTGTACAAAAAACACAATTCGAACAACAATATTTCACGGCTTTGAACAACAAAAACAAAGGGAAAGGATACTTCCGATTCTTTAAAATTAATTCAAGGTTGAGTGTCAAAATTATAATTTTACGCGGTAAATTATTTTGTTTTTATGTGCAGCTGAAAGAAGACGAGGCGTGTCTTTGTTAAGTAAAATCTTGAAGGCTTATTTTCCTACCCAAATTAAATATTAAAACTTTTTAACGTAAATTTTAAGGCCACCGAACAGGTAGAATTTGTTCTTTAATCTGTCGTTACTTGTCTTCTTAAGAGTCCGTATACGAAATTTTGCCGATTTCGCTCATTTAACAGACGTGATTTAACAGTTAAAATACAGTATTTCTATAAGTTTTAATGCACAACATGTAAGATCATTTCAATTATAATATAGTGTTGAAGCTAGATTTTTTATTTTTTTTTAAGTATCTTTAAATAATCCAACTCAAACCCGCGACAGTTTTGTGATTTTTGCTGTAAAAGGTTTAGAATATCACCTGTTTATGGATTGTATTGACGTCTTAACGATATGAAAAAAATACAATGCACTGTTGAAAAAGTCGTCTATAAAATGTTGGAATTACTTTTTACCACTTTAATATAAAAAACCCTTTAAAAACAGAAAACCTCTATCTGCCCGCTAACTTGGCGATCGTCCTTTTTCACCTGGCATATGAAAGACGGGCGTGAGTGTGAAGAGAGCAGTAGAAAAGAGAGTACGGGCTCTTAAGAGCCAGAGCAAGAGAGAGAGTTCGTCCACGAAAGATATAGAAATCTGTTCTACGTTCTCTACCATTCCTAGTCCGTACCGACTGTAGTAGTTTACGATTGTTATTTTTGAAATCAACAAAAAATAATCGGCCAAGTGCGAGTCGGACTCGCGCACGAAGTGTTCCGTACCATTATAGAGAAAAATTGGGCCAAAATTTGTGTTTTTTGTATGGGAGCCCCTCTTAATTTTTTATTTTATATTAATATCATTAATAAATATTAAAGTACACATAAAACTAAGGATTGTGTGAAAAATTCAAGTACCTACCTGTTGCTATTATTCGTATAGAGCAAAAAAGGCCATAAAATCACGTTTGTTGTATGGGAGCCCCCTTAAATATTAATTTTATTTTGTTTCTAGTATTTGTTGTTATAGCGGCAACGGATATGCACAATCTGTGAAAATTTCAACTCTCTAGCTATTACCGTTATTGAGTTACAGCCTGGAGACCTAATATAGACGGACAGGCGGACAGACAACGAAGTCTAAGTAAGGGTCCCGTTTTTACCCTTTGGGTACGGAGCCATAACAAGTTAAAATGATAGTGCTTTTTCATTCGCTGGTATTAGCTTTGTAAGAGTTTACAAAGCTCCTTAGTATTTACAAATTACTGTTATTTGAAACACACGCCAATAGATCGACAATATCATAAACTACAAATTCCATGTTTTAATTTTTTTTAGGTTAATTTTGAACTAAGAAAAGTAAAAAATAGGGTTTTGGTGCGATCTCGGCGACGCGACGCGGCAAATGTATGGCCAAGGTCGTTTGCTCGGGGGACGGCCTTAATACTTAACAGAATTGATTCGAAGTTTGAAGCTATAAGTAAATGCTTTGACATTGGTAGTAACTATGCAATAAAACAGCGAGGCCCAATTATAATCTATTATTATAATACATAGTGTGTACATAATTTGTACGTAATTGCCAATTCCTTTGTAAACAAGTAGACAGCTTGAAATAAGCTGTGTCATATTATAGATTATCTATTTAAGAGCTAGAGACAGCTAGAAATGAGCTGTGTCATATCCATATGTCATTATAACTGCAATGGAATTTATTAACACCTGATATGCGTCATAGTTATATAATTTGTCTATGGTCATATTATAATAAAATAACGCAATTTTTCCGATAATAAATCAATTAAGAGAGCTGTAAAGATTTTAAAATCATTTATTGGAAGTATCTTTATCCACATACTAGCTAGAAAACGCTATATTTTTCCATAAATATTAAATTACATATGTTTTTAACTATTACCCACGCTTTTTGGAATTACTGTTATCATATAGTCACAACTCACGTCAAAGGAAAATAAGTATTGGTGCAGTACACCACCAAACGAAATCAGTGATGTTTATCATTAAGGCCATCCCCCGAGCAAACGACCTTGACTATATTACATTTGACGCGTTGCCGAGATCGCACAAAAATCCTATTTTTTTTACTTATATTATAGTTCAAAATTGATCTAAAAAAATTAAAACAGGGAATATGTACTTAGTTAATGAAATTGTCTATCTATTGTCGTGTGTTTCAAATAAACTACTAGGGAGATGCTGAAAGTATACTTCAATTTTAATAAATTGGTATTACTTTGGAAGCTAATGTCATGAGTATATATACAAAAATAGAAAATTTAAAACGAGGAAAGGAATGTTGATATATTGTAGGGTTGCCAACTGTCCTGTTTTCCCAGGACATCTCCTGGTTTTTGTAGTGTCCTGGGACGTCCTGAATAGTTTTTAAGCAGCGTCCTGGGTTGTCCTGGGTTTTTAAATTTTAAAATTCGCGCGCCTCTTCTCAAATTTTTACGCTACGATCTAGCATTAGACATGGCAGAGCTAGCTATCCAGTCAGATTACTATTTAGTTGTAGTTTCTTTGTATAAACTATAAAGGAACGCTACACTAACGTAAAGTATTTAAAAATATTCATGATTGTATTATAATAGTGTTTATTATCGTATTGTATTATTGATATTATTTATTCAGAGAATACAAATTATAGTAAAAAATTAAAAATTGTAAATGTCTTAATTTATAATTTAAGTACTAGAGATCGCCCAATGGTCGAAATTAGACCTGAAATAAAAAATTAAATTATAAGTTTCACGCTTTTTTAATTGATATTCTAGTGTTAAAATATTGACTATTATTTTTTAAACACAATTCCTGCGACAGTCTCAGGCGTCCTATTTTTTTAAATTTGTGGTTGGCAACCCTGATATACTGAAGATTATTGCTGTATTTTTATAATTTATTATAACTGTGTAGCTTTCAAATTGTGAGTTTATAAGGTTCTAAATACGGTAAATTACGGAATCTCCGTAGGGTAGTCCCTTGATATGGCCGCACTATTACTCGCTTATTATTTGTCGAAAGAACGACTTAAATTCGTTAATCCTTCATAAATAAAGTCATCCTCAATTTCCTCAAACCGAGTTAAGCCGCGCTCACACTGGTCTAGTTACATTCCTCGCAAGGAATTCGTTACATAAGCGAGTCATATACGACCTTTACATCGTACACTGCACTGTTATAAGTGGTACAAACACACTATAGCTTTAACTTATATTTAGCTTCGAAGATTATGTAAAGCTAAAAATAGCTTACCAATATGACGATAAAAAGTTATTTACACTTAAAACTTGTTTCACGATGAGCGGACGTATTATATAAATCTTACTTAGCGCATAAACGACTATAATTTGTGAATAAGGAAAATAGGAAACACTACGACTCTTGAAAGTTTAAAAAGAGAATTTTTTTACTTTCCGACTGCAAAAATTACTTTTCATCTTAAAGTTAAACTCGAAAAAAACATTTGATTAGCAATCTACACTGATAGCGGCGGAGAAGAGATGACTTCTAAAAACACCTCTTTGGCAACATTCGTTTAGCGACTATAGCCATCTAATTTTTTCACAGGAGTTCATCCGTTCAATAGCGTTGTCTTGTCACTTACTCGCAGGATGTGCCAAGCGTTTGACTAGACTAGTTTCTGAGGTTGAGGAAAAGCGCTAGTAAATAAACTCCGGTTAAAAACCCTCCGAAACCGAGCATTAACCAAACGAGCTTTACATTATTTTTATTACGTTCAACGAAACAAAATTCTGTCAAAACACTCAACCGGGCTAAGTCAGCCTATTTATCATCCAAAACCTCTCATAACCAGGGCCAGATTTTACTTTTATATGTATTACTTTAACTTTGCCGCCCCTGTGTACGAACTCTGCCGCCATCCTAGGACGCTGCCGCCCCTCTAGGAGGCCTTAGGACACTGCCGCCCATAGACCATTGGCTTATACTGCCTATACATAAATCTAGGGCTGCCCATAACCGTGTCAACCATACTAACCTGCACGCAGGGTTTGTTCAGCGAAACGCAGAGGCCGTCGGCATCCTTGCTGTAGTGTTCCACCAGCTCCTGAAGAGTGCGGAAGGTGGTGCGGCGCGCGATGAAGAACCCACCCTCATCGAGCTGCCGGATGCGGTAGTGTTTCACCGTGTCGCCATCGCGGACTGGAATGGAGATGGTCAGTTTAGTTGATGCTGATGAATGGCCCGGCCCGACAAACGGAAACGGCCAGTCTTAAACATGAAAGCAAAACTTAACCCATCAATCCCCAAGCTGCAGCCGGCTGACGCATGACGATTGAAAATCTATTGTGTCTGCGATACCCACGATGGAGGTGCGAACACGAAGTGTACCGTACACTTCGTGTTCGCTGTCGCGGACTGGAATTGAGATGGTCAGTTTAGTTGATGCTGACGAATGGGCCGACTCGACAAACGGAAACGGTCAGTCTAAAGCAGGCCATAAACGCAAGGGTGTCCCTAACAGGTTTGTCTGTGCAGTTACGCCTGGCAAAGTTGAGGAAAAACTTGCACAGTTCTGTAACATACACGCTCCGGTTTACCTGAACAGTTGACCTGTTCAGGCAAACCGTCAAGTACACGCGTGTAATGTATATGGCTATGCTTTAAACATGAAAGGTAAGCTACGGTATGAACAGGACATCTCGAGGTAATAACAACTCGGTCGCTTAGAAAAGCATCCTGAAGTAACGCCTAAGGGTCTACACAGACGGACCGCATTTAAACTGCAATCCAACTGCAAATTGCAGTTCAAGTGCAGTTTGAATGCACTTGACACGACTTCAATACGACTGCAATAGAACTGCAAACCAAACAGTTCACACGACTGCACGCCAACTGCAACTGAACTGCAATCCGACTGCGCGTTTGGTTTGCAGTTCTATTGCAGTCGTGTCAACTGCATTCAAACTGCACTTGAACTGCAATTTGTGGTTGGATTGCAGTTGAAATGCGGTCCGTCTGTGTAGACCCTAACGCGGGATAAACTCAAGTATGCTCGGTTTAGGTAAACTCCTGTAAAAAACTTAGAAATTGAACTTAGAACTGCTCTAGCTCTAATAGGTATTCTACAGAGCAGTTGATTGGGTTTTCGTTTCGAGCCAATCAAAGTACTTGTGAATAAATATATATTATAGCGTTCAAAAGACCTTAGAAAACGAGCATAGCTATGGTTGGATATTATAGAATGACAAGTGTGCGATCACCTTTATCAAATTGACGTAAGACTGTCAGCGTCAAGTAACGGCAATCTCATAAATACTGCATAGTGCATATCTACATAAATATTTGTCATGACGAGACCCGTTGACGCCAATTCACTGGAACTAGGCGTAACCGTGGGAGAACCAACTTTGACGCTACGGGCCGGCTTTGAGAAATATCCTTATTCCTTTTTATGGTCCAAAACGAAATAAATGACACATACGTATAATAATAGAATAATTAAACTCAACACACGAGAAACTTTTTAACTTGGTATTTTGATACGTTAGTTTGCTAGGCTTGTTGCTTGAGTAATTCAGGTAGAAGGTTATTTTTATGCCAAAAATAAAAGATCCAAAATGACATTGTCAAGACCTAAAAATTAAGCGTACTCGACCCTATATTATGTAGCTACTAGCTATCCCGGCAAACGTTGCTTTGCCATATTATTTTATTGAAGTAACTAAATAAGTATGTCACCATGGCAACGTCGATCGCTATCCCGTCGCACAAACAATGGTCGCCGTCAGTCTCAGGTTGTAATAATTTACTATTATTTATTCAACAAATGCACTTATCAATATATAAAGTACCGAGTAGCCGATTCTCAGACCTACTGAATATGCATATAAAATTTGGTAAAAATCAGTAAAGCCATTTCGGAGGAGTTCGTGGACTAACATTGTGACACGAGAATTTTATATATAAGATAAGATTAATCAAATTATTCTAGGTACTGCGTAGGTCTCCCGGGTTTTTACTGTATGTAAAATAGTAATGTAATTATATTCACCTACCTGTCAGCGGGTAATAACACATTATTAGATTAGCATAATACTGCGTTGTACAAAAATCAATTAATTTCATTGACTCATGCAAATATGATTAAGAAATAAAATACCTGAATAGTGAATATTATGCTTATAGAAACCAAAGTTTTAGGAAACAGAATAGTAACTGAGTACATAGCCATGTTTGGTAGTTTCGACAGAGAAATTTAAGGGATTCGACATAGCATATCGCTAAGGGTCTATACAGACGGACCGCATTTCATCTGTAATCCAACCGCAAATTGCAGTTCAAGTGCAGTTTGAATGCAGTTGATAATAGTTTGCAGTTCTATTGCAGTCATGTCAACTGCATTCAAACTGCACTTGAACTGCAATTTGCGGTTGGATTGCAGTTCGTCTGTATAGACCCTAAGTGGCATGGAACTTGCGATGCATTATGTCAAACCCTAAGGGCCTGTTGAATAGAGTTTGGAGAATCTGTCAAATAAGTTGTGGATAGCCTATCCGGCAGTTTATCAGGAAGTGGTGAAACAGGCCCTAAATATTTTTGATTTCTAACAACGCTGACCAAATGGATTACATTCAACTTGATTTAAATGTACCCAGGTAAAAAGAAAATCTTGACTGTGTAACGTTAACGTTTTTTTATATCTAAAGACGTAATATAAATTCTAAAGCAAAGGTGCATTGAACGAAGTCTATCAAGAATAGATTCTATTTTTTGCAAGTGTCCGTGAAAAATGTGTAACCAGTTAGGCCAGTTGGTATACCAACGTCTAAACCTTGCTTAATTAATGGTTGGATCTTCTTAGAATTTTCTACTTTTCAAAAAGCTTTTTAATATTTTGAGCTTTATAAAATATATTATAACCCACATATCTCGTAAATCATAGTAATCATAGTTTTAATGAACTTTCATTTCAACAGATTACAGCAGCACAACAGAATATGATGCATGGGAAGAGACAATTTTCTAGGAATTTGGTTTTGATGTTTGAGAAACTTTAAGCGTTTAAGGTAGATTGGTGTAGGCTACAGGAGGAGGAATTTTCAGAATAAAATTCTTGATGCACGAGAAAGTCCATATATTCACGGAAAACTCAAAATACACTTTTTAAAAACTAAAACTATCCGCCGACATTCCTCTTATTTTAACAACTGAACAAAAGACAATTGAACTTCGCGGCGTCGCTTCGCCATAGACAAAAACATAACTTCCTTTTCCTGAGAAACATAGACATTAACTTTTTTACATAATATCTAAAATGTGGCAAGGTGCAGTACGGCGGCGGTCGCGTCGCCAACATTCCCCACCCCAGTGCTGGAACAGCACTTCTAGCCCATAGGTATACGTGCGACGCGGGCCGCAGAGCGTCTTAATATTCCAGCCCTAGTGCGAATATCCACCACTCTAACACGCTCATCTTTCCCTGGCATGACCGCCTCTACTGTTCCCCTCAACCAACAGTTTCGTGGAGAATTTGGGTCCACGATAATAACAAAATCCCCGATTTTCAGAGGTGTCTCTTCACTTAGGAAATTAGAGAGAATTTCGAGTCGACACACGGAACTATTTAGACTTATTAAGGGATAACTGTAGTCACTCCACTTAGACAATAGTATGGGGGGCAATTTGGACAACACTAGGGACGTTATATTCACTCCGCGTAGGTACTCCTCCTGGGACAGACACCTGACTGCAGCCACGTAGTTCTTCACCTTGATCGAGAAGCTGACGATGTCTCGGTGGTACTCCGGGCCCACGGGGTGCAGCTTCCGTATCTCGTTCAGTATCCTAGGCAGGATGACGTCCGGCTGGCCGAACTGCAGCTCCAGCGTTGACATGACGGCCTCGGGGTCGGCGGCGCTGATGAGGAGGGCGGTGACGGACTCTCGTGCCGCTCCTCTGAGACACTTTCGCAGGCGCCACATGTTCTCCTTGGCGGTAAACTGGCAGACCTCCGTCGACTCCTCGTACGCCTGTTTGAAGGCGAGCCACTCCATCGGGTCGCCGAAGTATGTAGGTAGCTCCTTCGGGGTACACAATCGGCTGACCATTCCTGCGTTCGCGGAATTAGTAGTAGCGGCCACAGCTACTTCCTTTAGCGCTTCTGCTAACTTACTGAATTGTGTATTCGCGTCGTCGATTGGCGAGCGCGCGACTTCGATCGGCTCGGCGCGGGCGGCGGCGGCGGCCGGCTCGCTCCGCGCATGCGCGGTGGACAAGATGGCGTCCACGCTTTGATGAAAATTATTATTTCTATTTACACAATTATTATTTACAATAATATCGACATTTCGTTCGCCGTTTTCTAGCCATTCTTCGACTTTGTTTGGTAGTGACGAGCATTCTGAGCTTGCACTTCTGTGTGAATATTGCTCTTCAAGTGCGGCAATTTTCGCCGCCATTTTTCTTTCTATCACCTCTTGTTGGAATTTAGCTAATTTTTCTGCGGCTTTCCGTTCGGCTTCCAGTTGGGCCTTCGCAAGGGCTTCTGCAGCCTCAGCTGCCTCCAGCTCGATGAGCTTCTTTTGCGACTCGAACTCGAAATTTCTAGATATTTTAGACGACTTACTGTGAGTCTTCCGTTCGGACTTTATGGATCCACGGCAGACAGGCTCCGACCTGTGACTGTTACCGTGGTCCCCGGTAGTTCGTACATCCCCATAAGGTTCCTCCTGTGCCGATTGACTCTGCAACATCCTCTGCCTCGCGCCACGAGTTAGTACCATATCGTGTGACGGAGGATTGGACATCGCGTGCTGGTTAAACGACGAAAAAGTAGACGATGCGGCTCGAAGACCAGCCTTTGTAGGCTACAGGAGGAGGAATTTTCAGAATAAAATTCTTGATGCACGAGAAAGTCCATATATTCACGGAAAACTCAAAATACACTTTTTAAAAACTAAAACTATCCGCCGACATTCCTCTTATTTTAACAACTGAACAAAAGACAATTGAACTTCGCGGCGTCGCTTCGCCATAGACAAAAACATAACTTCCTTTTCCTGAGAAACATAGACATTAACTTTTTTACATAATATCTAAAATGTGGCAAGGTGCAGTACGGCGGCGGTCGCGTCGCCAACAATTGGGATGCATTAAAAGAACAACGATTTCCGAAATATTGATGGCGCTAGAGTCAGCAAACCTAATCAACTATTAACTAAAGTTTACCCGTCCTGTCCATGGTAGATATCGGCTCTAAGCAACATCCATATAAGGTGGCGCCAGGCTTCGCTAACGGTACCCGTCTTCCAGACATCTGGTGTCTAGATAATAGATCAACTTGAAGTATAGTTAGAGGATGTGGAAGTTGGATAGCACGATTCCAAAGACGCATTCAAACTGGACCCCGATTCTAATATTTAATGAAGCATTGATGGAGATTTGTTCCTTGTCGATCCAGTCAAGCCCGTGCTTGACAAGCATAAGATTGATTACCGTCAAAACATTTTCCAATCGACAACATTTTCGAATAGATAAACAGGAAACTTTTACCAAGGAAGCTCAGTAATTGTCTCATAACTTGTTTGACGTATATGAGAGTACTTGGCACCGAACTAAGGGTCTAAATCGCCTTCCAATCGGCAAAACCTTGCGAATCTCACACCAAAGTTACCGCGACTTTTGCCCAACAGCCATAAACGTGTAGACGCCAACTACTTTGTAGTCAGCCGCCCGATTTGAAACAGCGGCAATTAGTTAATAGCCTACGTGCTGCTGTGGCGTTACCCAGCTTCTGACTCTAACCCCTATGTTCTTGGCATTAAGGTCCAATCAGGAGTACCGAAAGTACGTGCCGCAGACGTAGCAACGGCTGTCGTGTGACAACACACATTTGCACACCGCACACACGCCAGTCTCGCTGTACCGATTACGTCAACGCCTTGACCGCACGCAGACTGTTTCTTCAGACGAGGAAACCCCGAAAACAGTTTAAATGGCTCTAATGTAAAGAGCATGCATCATGGTGACTCGTGGACGCGAATTTGCTAGCGCCTCTATCAAGGCGCCTATGATATCATGGAAAATGAATGGCAATGGATATAAAATGAGAATCTAATCTATACTTGCGAAAGTGTGTGTTACCTCTACACGCTCAATTTGCAGAACCGACTTGGATGAAGTTTGGAATTGTGACAATTACTTCGGGACTCGGGAAGGGACATATTAAGTAACTAGCGACCCGCCCCGGCGTCGCACGGGTATAAAATGTATAGCCACTGAAAAAATGATTAAAATCGCCTATGATCTTTCACGTGGTCTACTTCTTATCTGTGCCAAATAACATAAAAATTGCTGCAGTAGTTCGCGAGATAAGTCCTTTCAAATAATTTCCCCCGTTTTTTCCACATTCTCCTATTAGTCTTAGCGTAATAAAATATAGCCTTCCTGAATAAATGGGCTATCTAACACTGAAATAATTTTTCAAATCGGACCAGTAGTTCCTGAGATTAGCGGGTTCAAGTTAGCCCTTTCAAATAGTTTTCGCCGTTTTTTCCACATTTTCCTCTATTTCTTCGCTCCTATTAGTCTTAGCGTGATAAAAAATAGCCTATAGTCTTCCTCGATAAATGGGCTATCTAACACTGAAAGAATCATCAAAATCCTTTGCGTAGTTTTAAAGATTAAAGGGAACAAAGGAACATGAGGGAAAAAAGCGACTTTATTTTATAATAAGTATAGAAGATAGTCGGTGTGCACGAAAAATCTTCCGACTAGCGCGCGGTAAACGAATTCCTGCGAAAATGAAGGGCATCATATAGTTTCTTATATATTAAGACACAGAACAAGGAACACGTGGTCAAAGTAAAAAGAAAAACTATAACACCAAAACTATTTACCATTTAGTGGTGTAGTGCTGTATTTCTTTAACCTTACATTGTGGTCAGAATCACAAAATAACTAACGATTGAATCATAATCCACCACACTAACCCAGTTATGTCTTTGTGAATCAAGACTCGAGGAATTTCTTTGTCTATGAGGGCGTACGCTTACACAGCCTTAAGGTTATTACCTTCACTGAACGCTTCATTCAGTTCTGAACGAACTGGTATAAACTCTTTCTTAAAAAGAAAATATAAGCAACGCCCAAAAGAAGTTAGCTCATTTACTAAGAAGTCGTAACGATCCATCGCTCTATGGTTTTATCCCACTACATAACTCCCACATTTGATTAGACAGGTGAAGAAAAAGGAGCTTTTCAAAGACGCCAACGCAAATCTGGTGACTTGCTAAGTTCTCAAAAATCTTGACTACATACTGGAAAAACCGCAGGAACAACTAAACAACTTCTAAGAAAACCTAGCTTGGACGTGAATAATTGAATATGTCTAGATATCTGCCTCTTACATTGTAGACGAAATAAAAATATCGCACAGATTGCGTTCGTGGAACTTATTAACCGTTGTCTGTGCGTCATTCTTGAAATGGGTGTTATTAAGTAGAATAAATAGAACCTCTTTTAAAGTCTGTCTTATCCCTAGATGGATGCTATAGTTAGTAAGTACCTCCTTATAGTCTAGTCGCGAGGTTTCAGGTGAGTCACAGTGTAAATTGCTATTGGCATTCGAACCGTGCAGATATACATATTGCATATCCTGTTTTTGAGAATTTTTGACAAAAGTCTATTTATTAGCTAAATATTTTGATGACGAAATATAAACCAATCAATAACAATGTTGAATAGATACTTAACCTCATGTCAAAAATTTTCAGAAACTGGGCATATAAGTAGATTAAAGGTGTTAGGTGGGTCCAGATTAGGAGCAACTACTTACTGTACAGTGTACATGCCCGATTGACGTGATGATGATGATATATCATATAAACTAGATGACGCCCGCAACTTCGTTGCGCCAAAATTCGTTTATCGCGCGGGAACCGTACATTTTTTCAGGATAAAAAGTATCCTGTGTCCTTTCCCGGGACTCAAAGTATCTCCATGCCAAAATTCAGCGAAATCGGTTCAGCGGTTTGAGCGCGAAGAGGTAACAAACAGACAGACGGACGGACAGACAGACACACTTTCGCATTTATAATATTAGTATGGAAGTATGGATGTTATGGTTTGTCACAGTAATCTGGACACACCCATAGGATTGTTGGTTAGTTCCAGCTAAAGTGGACGCAATCTAACACGTATTAAAAATCAATGCTATAACTGTAAGCGGTTTAGACGTTCAGAAAGTCTGAATTCAGGAAGAAGCAATTACGATCACTACTTGACATTTCCGATGGAAAGTTTATGGTTTATTTTATTGCGTACCCTTTTCACTGGGATTTAAATTATCATTTTATAGTTTTCATGTTTCATGTGCCATGTTCGAGTCTGATGAAAGTGTCGACTTTTGAACTGTACTACCTAATGTCTCATTTAGATTTACATACTTATATAAAGACTAGTGAAATCAGCATCTAGAAGTTTTTCTAGAAGTCTTTCGAGGCATTTTACAAGATGTTGGCTTCAGTCAAGATTTTGACCCCAAGAGAACTGGACTTTATTTAATACACAAAAAGATACAAATTGAATTGACAGAAACGGCGCCCGTCGAGTTGCTAGTTCCAATTTTGAATTTTTAAAAATTCAAAATTGGTACATTCGGCCCGTCTCCTCCACCTTCTTTGCAACGTGAACTCCATTTACACTTTGCTCCATTCGGTGAACTAGATTCAGCCACGTGTGGTCCATCTTTCTCAAACTGTTACGGTTACATAAAATATATGTATTTTCATCACAGATCTTATTTTAATATTGCAATTGTTACGAATTATGGCAACGACCCAAATGTAGGTTTTACTTTGGATACTATACACGTAATTTTGTATGCATAGGAAATAGTAGCACATTTTGATTTCAAAGTTTATTATTTAGATCAGGGGTTCCCAAACTTTTTCAGCCTGCGGCGCACTTACATGTAAATATTTTGTAACGGCGCCCTACTTTACCTAGCTATTACAAAAATATACATAAATATACACCTTTAATGCTCTCTAATAATCTGCCTGCTTTGTATAATTCATATTATAATTTCATTTTATAAAATTTGTGTAAATATGGATAATGATGGAGGATCGACTCACGGCGCGGTGCCCCTCTTGTCTTTCCGCGGCGCACCGGGGCGCCGCGGCGCACAGTTTGGGAACCCCTGCTTTAGATTATACTATGCAAAAATCTCTTTAATATATTATGAAAATTTTCATTAAGTTAGTTCAGAAACCTAGCTATCTAGTAAATAGTAATAGCGACTACAATATGCCAATTTTCATTGAGCGCTAAGTATCCCCTAGACTAGAGTCTATGGTCAAGACTCTAGTTTGTAGTCTTTAAGAGATTGCAGACTTTTAGTCGGCCGATAGTTTGATCGAAAGCTAAATCAGTAAGAAGATGTATGAAGGTGAGCACACTAAACGATTTGTATCGGCCGATAATAATGTACTGAATCCCCAGCTTGGTCAAACTATCGGCCGACTAAAAGTCTGCAGTCTGCGGGGGCTCTTAGACAAAAAGTTTTTGATTCATTCCCCTCTTATAATTTATACGTCACATAAGTTAGATCAAAGGAGTTAATAATCTAAAGATCACTTCATTGCTTATAGTTAGGGAGTGATTGTCAAAAACGGCGCTTTACCAAAATCGTTATCTTTCTCCGTTGGAATCGGGAAAAAACGCGCCGACCGCTACTAGAAATGAACCGCTGAACGCCTCACGTCTGTTGACCCACTTTCAAAAATCGCAACTAGAACTCTATTATTCCTTGTGTTAACATTTACACACGATACTCTAACGGCCTACTACGGTAGATATGATCCGAGCCTTGAGATGAGAAACTAAACAATATATTATTGGCACACAAAAGAGTCATACATAATTTTATAATGTAGCGTCGGACTCCCAAATATTCTAACGAAGTAAGTTTGAAGTTGAAAATCACTTTACAGTGCCATTAAATCGAACGCATTCGTAAACGAGACATCTGCAGTCGATGCGGTCACATATATAGCATGTTTAAATATTAGGCATACTAGTGCAAAAGAAAATTTCATGACTTTACCGCTAACTTTATCATACCTCAATATTTAATGGTTTGGCACAAAATGTTCTAAATAAAAACTGAATACAAACACCTGATAAGAATTGTTCAAAAATTATATACGGCAAACATACAACACGAACTGTTTTGGTTCTAAAAACATCTGCAACGGCGTATTTTGACGATGATAGAGCAGGGGTCACCAAATGGCGGACCGCGGTCCGCATCCGGACCCAATGTGTGCGGACCACTGACCAAGCATTTTCGAAGATGAACTTCGTTTAATCTCAATAGCTTGCACCAATTTCTCTCCGATCTTCAGACAGATATAATTAGCAACAAAAATTGTCACTTTCTTCATTGATTGATACCTTTGTAATTCCCGTTATTTGTGTGGACCACGAAGGTCATTTCATTTCTTTAAATGGACCCCGAGCGAAACTAATTGGTGACCCCTGACGTAGAGCATGAAGAACGGTCGTTGCCATCATACCCTTAGTGGTATTTTTTTTTATGAAATAAGGGGACGAGCAAACGAGTCACTGATGGAAAGCAACTTCCGTCGCCCATGGCCTTTTAAGAGGGAATAGGGTAATAAGGGAGTGTAAGGATGGGAAGTGAAGGGAATAGGGTAGGGGATTGGACCTCTGGTAAACTCACTCACTCGGCGAAACACAGCGCGCAGCGCAAGCGCTGTTTCACGCCGGTTTTCTGTGAGAACGTGGTATTTCTCCGGTCGAGCCGGCCCGAAGCGTGGCTCTCCCACGTATAAAATATAACTTAGAACAGAAATAGTTTGCGCAGAAAAAGCTAGGACAATTGCGTAAAGTACCCATCATCACGATTTTTTTAAGGCTGGTTCCATACAAGGACTGCTTTTTCGGATATACTAGAAGTCACATGCCTAACAAAGAGAGCGAAACATGAATAACTTAAATTCTGCATAAATATCTTAGTAAGTAAGAGGGTTGTTTATATTAACTGCAATAGGTTTACCGCTGGCAGTTAGCAGGTTCATTCCCAAAGATACACAATTTCTGTTTTTACCAAAGATTCAGGGAATCACCAAGTTGGTTTTAATTCTTTTAATTGCTTATTATAGTCGTTATCAGAAGAGCAATTTACCTGATAAAGAGAAGTCGTTGTGTCGACTCTCCGAGTCTCGTATAAGGAAGGCGCCATGTTCATTCTCTGGCAGAAGCAACTTCTTCTCTGCTTCGATTCGCTTTATCTTACGGAAGTACCATCTGAAAAGAAAAAATAAGAATAAGCAAAATATAGTAGATACCATAAGATGGAACAAGGTGAAATAGCACTCATGTATTTTTGTCGAATATATCTCCAACAATGATAAAGGAAGTGTATTGTTAATAAAATTGATGGAATACACGGCGAAAAATATTTAGCGCATGAGAAGAGTAAATTTATTATTTGCGTCAAGATACATAGACTGTCAGGAAGAGTCCAAATCAAATAGTCGATACCTGTAGGCACTTAGCAATAAATAAATAAACTTTATATTTGCACAGAAATAAATACGTGACATTTGTTCCTCAATTTGCAAAAAGGCTTGCTTTAGGTAATAATGACGGTTTTTCGAAACATTAAAGTTCATACATTAAATTCTTTTACTCTTATTCCAAATTAATATTTGAACGAAAGCATTGGCAATATTATTGTTTGAAGCCACAGTTGACTGCGCTAAATAGCATTAAGGACACGAGACTTTGCGTATGGTAATTCGCCGAGTGAAAAAATTAGAACGCCCATGACTCAACCGACTCAACCGCGTCGACTGAATAGCCCCAGTAGTTAGCATTCAATAGGCATAGTGTGGCAGCGACGAGAGGGCATTGTTGCCGATAACACCTGATGAAAGTGCTGAGGCTAAAATATAAAAACACGCCTAATAATATGGGGTTCCTATAACTTAATGCTTATCGGCTCTGCCATTACATTTTAAGGACTGTCATCAAAATATCAATCTATGATTTAGGCTAGGGCGTTGTCCTCTGAAGAAGAACCAAGGATCAACACTATTGAGGACTTTTAAATTAAATCCTATATCTTTAAACGAGCAATTCTTGTATATATATATATATATATATATATATATATATATATATATATATATATATATATATATATAATTGGAATCTCGGAATCGGCTCCAACGATTTTCATGAAATCTAGTATATAGGGGGTTTCGGGGGCGATAAATCGATCTAGCTAGGAATCATTTTCATAAAATGTAATTTTATGTGTGTTTAAAGATAATCGTAAAGAAGAATTTAATGACCACGGTGCAAGAACTTCTAAAAAAGATAAATCAATAATTCTAGTCCAAGGTGCATCGTGCGTGCTAACTCATAATCCAATAATTGCATTTATTTTTACATTCGTGATTGAAGACTCTGGCGAGCTCGGAGCGAATTCCAAGAAGCAGCATCCTTCAATTAGTATCAAGGAAAAGATCGTGAGACAGATACCGCTGCACAATAGTAAGCGGGACAACCAATTCATTTTCAATTTAAAATTGACGAAGAAAATAAAAATTCTTTACTGAAGAAGTTTCTTCTGGAAATGTTTAGTTATGAATACAGTTGTTATTTAAAAGAGTTAAAATTGACGACTAATAATAATCAATTCGTTTTAGAACCATTCAAAACTACAAATAACAGCTAAGCTGGCAAACAATGCACACTGCGAAAAACAACCATGAATTGAAACTGCATGCGTCACACTTCAGAAAATCTAGTTATGGAAATAATAGTCATCTAAGTTGATGTAAATTCAGCATGAACGAGCCACTAACCAAAACAATCTTGTATAAGTAAACGACAACGGTTGCAAATATACAGGCTTTTGAGGAGAAAATCTACCCTTAAATTTTGGATCAGGGAGTCAATTCTTATACTTCGAATGTCTCTTCGATCGCCTCTAGCGCGGATGAGACAGCCCGCGAACCGATATTCGAAGTATCAGAATTGTAAATCAAGCAATGAAACATAGAGGAACATCTCCCGTCAGATCATAGGACGAGGATAATTTATGTTGAATCAATTCTGAGAGCGTTTCCTATCGCCTTGGATCTATTGACCCTATGCCCACACGTGAGAAGGTCTCGGTAATAAAACGGTGCCCTTTTCATGGGTTATGAGATTTTTGACATTGGTGGCCACAGGCCACGTAAGTGACTCGTGCCGGTTTCTGAGGGTTTTCAAAAGAGTTTATTTTTTTACTAGCCCTCTTGGCTACCGACAAAACATCAGCCAGTCAATAACGCTTTTGGATACATTGTAAATTGCTTTGAAAATACTAAAAACTAGCCATTCTTTGTTTTATTACAATGCAATGTTATCCTTATAATAAATCTGTAGCTTAAAACGAATAAGGTAAATGATTTAATATTGTGATAAAGATTTTGGAGAACAACATTAAAAAACCAACACCTCAGTACAGAGTACTGGAAAGAATTAAAAAGTCAGTACCAACCTACGTATTTAGGAACATTAACAAATACTCTAAAAACGCCACGATCAGTTGCAACAAAAATTGTCACGAAAAGTAAAGAAAATCGATACAAGGCTAAGTAGGGAGAAACGAAGGTTCACACAAGCGTTCAAGCCAATCGCCAGCCGTTGAGTTATCGGATTCTACATCATAAAACTAGTCCAGCGGGGTGATTCACTAAGCGTTTCCGCGCGGAATCTTCCCGCTGGCGGAAACTATTTCACTTTCAAGCAAATGACAAGTGAATACTTTCCGATTTTGCTGTCATTTTGACAGTAGTGACATTTCTTTTGTATGAGTGAAATAGTTTCCGCCACAGATTCGAAAAGATCTCACCGCGGATGGGAGTTTGACATCCGACGGCGGGAAATTGTCCGAGGATTAGTCGTTTTCGCGGAATGTTCCCGCCACCTCCGAGACTCGTGAAATCTTTTCACTTCGAGAACCGTGTCATGGCGGATATTGTTAGATGAAATTATTTAATGACAAGAATAAAACAAAGCAATTATTAATACTTAGTCGTGTCTTGTTTAAAATATTAAATAAATGTCGTACTGTAATAATTATGTGTTAAATCTTTAGGAAGTGTTCATTGAACAATAAATATTTTTATTCATAAATGCAGTAGGTATATGTATTCATATTCGGTACTTAAAGATTTAGAAATAAGTATGATAATTTTTAAATTTTGTATTAATCCTTCAATCGGGGATTCTTGGAAATGATATTGTATTCAATTGTTGTCGCGGTCACCGGTGTCCTTATGGGGCTTGAAGGATTAATACTTATGTATTATGTTAAACCATTATTGTGCTTTTACAATAATTTTAAATAGTTATTTAAGTATATAATATTATTATAATTCCAAGGTCATACTCACCACACTGGAACTTCCATAGTATATCTAATAAAAACTAATATTAAATAAAAAACAAATTTAAAACAAAAGAAACTTATATAAAATTTAAAGTAAATTAATAAGTTTGTTATACACATAAATAAAAGGTATTCTCACACAACAAGATTTACCGATTTATTAATTTATTAAAGTACTCTGTGATTTATCGGAACTCAACACACGATTTACAGATTTGACAGATTGTTATTGTCACTCGGCAGTCGGCACATAAACAATATTTTTTGTTTTAATTCCACTCAAGCCCCAAGCGGCAGTCGGTAGCCGCGCTATTTGTACTTTGTATTGCGCGGTACGCCATTCACTCAAGACTCAAGCCCCAAGCGGCAGCCGGTTACCGCGCTCTTTTATTCAATTATGTAACATATTTCGCTGACTTACAGACTATTTTTGTATAATCCTTCCATCGGGGATTCTTGGAAATGCTATTGTATACTATTGTTGTCGCGGTCACCTGTGTCCTTATGGGGCTTGACGGAATAAAGAACATAGATAATACTGTTACGTGCTAGGGTTCGAGGATTCGGAGAGAAAGACCTGGTGACTCTCTTGAAGACTTTATTCGCAAACACTAGCTCACACAAATCACTAAGTCCAAACACTAAGCACTAGATCCAAATCACTGAGCACTATCACTGTCCTAGGTCGTAGCCGAGTCGTTAGTTCACTATCACAATCACTCACTATTGATCACTTGTTCTCACTTCGAAGTCGCCTTGATGATCGCTCGGATCGAACTGAACTGATTGCCGGCTTGTTTACCCTTTATATGGCTCGCCATACTTTCTGGAACGTTCCATTCTGGATTGTTTACGTAAACACGCAATTCACATAAACAAGGGTTGGACTTTTCTAGAAAGTACGCGCAACTGCCACGCGCAGGTAAACAACTGCCCGTATCCGTAACAATACAGTATAATTATATACTGAGAATAAATAAGTTTCATTAGACTTACGATCCTTGATATATTGGCTACATTCTGAATGAAAAATACTGTAATATAGACTATGGGCGGTTAGTATCTTTTCGGCTATTGTGCGTTATTTAGTGTGTGTTGCTATAACGTGTACTTTTTTCGAAGTTTTTTTTACTGGATTTAACGAATGTAAGTAGTGTTTTGTATTTTTTTTAATGAGTAGCTATATATGCCGTAGGACTTATTGTCAAAAAAAAACTAGTGTCAATTATTCTCTTTGGTTTCGGATTCATTCCCGCGGCGGAAAGTTTGTGAATCGCTGTAATACTGACAAAATATGAGATCTTTTCACGTGAAAACTTTCCGACGATCGTGAATCAGGCAGCTGGATACTTAGGTCTATGACAGTGTTTCTCAACCTTTCAAATGGCGCCATGGTACCGTGAGGTACTAATTATGTATTCTGTGGCCATGGTTCACCAAAACTAATTTTATGTCTCATGATCCATTTCTTAAATAAAGAAGAAAGAAATACTGACATGGTTTGTACCAGTGGTCAATCCTGCATTCAGTTATTAGGTTAGTTGCAACAAACTTTTCTGATTAGGTAGAATTAAAAAAATATGACCCCTTGACATCCCTTCATGCCTGAATATAACTACGCGGCTTCATGCAACAATAACAAAAGTATAAAACACTTGCCATATTCTGTGTGAAGTTGGTTGGTCCAGTGTTCACTGTTCAGAAATTTAAATTACTATCAACTATAAAACTTCTTAGTTAAAATATAATAAAAAAAAAACTCTCTTTCCCAGGGTTTCATGCTCAAGGATCAGTTGCCCACTGGTTGGGTGGTACTGGCTCCTGGAGTATATAGTAGACTACGTTCGATCTATTTCTGTACTTATTACAAAGCGGTTATTAAACTCTCTTGAGCTTAACGAACTAACGCTAGACTATCAGCCTTGGCCTGCAAACATTGTAAGTGAAATCTCCACCGTAGATAGCATTTTTATAAAATGCAAGTTAAGTTTCAGAATATTTAGTTAGTATTGTCACAGAATACAATATTAGTTTAACAAGTATTGTATAATTTAGTTTCACATTAAGTTCATATTTAGTTACTCAAATTCATTAGTTTGGTTCGCTAACTAAAGAGTTTAAAAGTAACCTATTCAAACATGTAATACATTTTAATGTCTACATAGCTATTTGCAGTCTATTAAAGCAACTTATGGTGCTTACCTCGAAGAAAAATATATTATCAAATCGCAATCATTACAAACTTTACTATAATATAACAAGAGGCAGCCGGCTGCCGCATAACAATTGAAAATCTATTGTGTCTGCCATACCCACGATGGAGGTGTTAACATAGATTTTATCGGTTTCTTAGCAGAACCAAACATTTTAAAGGTACCTACAACCGTCCGAGGTGATCTTTGTAAACTTTCACTTTTAGTAGCAAGTAGCAAGGTAAACAACCAACTAATAGTATTTGATATCACAATAGGTTTTTTTTCCTCTTAGTAACTCCAGCTCTTGCTTTCTAAATTCCTTATAAATAAATTATAATTATTTTATTTCAAAATTATTAGCTGCAGGGAATTTATTTAGGGAAATTTTTTAAACACTTAAATGAAACTTTTTAAATAAATATTAAGACTAGTTTCTTCTTTTTAAACTATTGACACAAAACATTTGTTTAAAGTTTTAATATCAGTTAACAATAATGAAGATCTGTAAGACCTTAAAAATATATTCTTGAGAAAATTCGATTTAAATCATCAGAAGAAATTATTCTTTACCTTACAGTTTAGTCTACAGCGAATACAAAAGTCTACAAAATAAGAACGTAATATAAGTAGAATAACCTAACACTTTTCTAAAATTTATAGGTTATTAAGTCAGTCTTGATCCGCTATATTGATTTTACATGTTTCAATTGAAGACATTTGAAAGTTTAAACAATAACGCGCAAATGTTAGACTAAGTAGTTTAAAGCCATATTTAATATGACCCTATTAGATTTAAGGGTAAGAACATGATAACTAATTTAAAGTAACATAGCAGTAACTTTATAAAAATGTATTTAAAACTAATAAAAATTCTGAATAAATTACAAAAAGAATTCGTTTGAACTTTAGTTTAATACAACTTGAAAACTAATCTTTTCCTCTATTTGTCTTGAGATGGTTCAATTTAAAATTTAGAGGTTCCTTTCAAAAACTTTTTCAAGTCTTTGCCAGTAAAGTTACAAGGTTTTTTATCACTCGATCTATACAGTGCTTATATCAGCCATTTGCTAAAACTGCTGGTTCCTAAGAATAAGTAAATGTGTTTTCTATATCATCGACTAAAAGACTGCAAAATGCAAATCTGCGTCATTCGCAGCAAACGATATCTAAAAACCCTAACTGATAAACAACTCTTTGAAGTTCAAATAAATTACCACAACAAAGTACCAATTAATATAAGCAATTTATTAATAACAGTTATTAAATATTTCAAGAGGCATTCCTATCAATATTCATCAGGCGGGCGACATCCGTGCTACCCTCGTGCGACTTATATAAGGCAATAATTGTCCCCATGCCGAGACATGTGGAATTAATTAAGTGCAATTGTGTCCGTGCAAATTGTCTATTATAGTCCTAGGTGGGTGTTTAGGTGCTGTCAAGAGTAAGTGGCCACATTGATTTGTTGCCTCGCGTCGTGGCATTTGAAAAACGCATTGCGACGTCTGCGTTGAGTTGACGATCCAACGCAAATGTCACACGAAAAAGCTGAAAAAGCTCACGCTTGTATCGAAATATTTCCGCACCTATCGCTTCACTGTCATTTTTTGCCACAGTTATTGGGCGCCACAACAGTCTCCAGTAATTTACTGTTGTGGCTCACCAAAAACTGTGGTGTGTCCTCCAATCAGATTAGAGCTGTAGTTCATACTGCGAAGCTTCTTTTCCGTCAATCCGTTTAAAGTTGAAACATCGAGTTTAACGAAGCAACGCATTATGTGGCATACCATACCGCTACCATAAAAATTACATATTTTGTCGCTGCGACAACGCAACGCAAAGAAGCAATGTGGCTTCGCTCTTATACTGTCAACGTCATTGTAATTGCAATGTAACAATTGAAGTAGCTCTCATCTATCTATAGATGTCTCATTGTCAAGGAGTCAATAATTGTTATCATCGTCATCACTTATTAGTTATTACTACCTAGCCTAGCTCGGTATTCAAAAAATTCTAAAAACACACATAAAATGACATTATATGAAAATGATTCCTAGCTAGATCGATTATCGCCCCCGAAACCCCCTATATACTAAATTTCATGAAAATCGTTGGAGCCGATTCCGAGATCCCAATTATATATATATATATATATATATATATATATATATATATATATATATATATATATATATATATATATATATATATATATATATATATATATATATATATATATATATATATATATATAAAACATATATACATAAGAATTGCTCGTTTAAAGGTATAAGTTTCTCAATACTATCGGCCTAGGACTTTTTTCAATTTGAGCGTTTTGTTCAATTTACTTAACCTTAAGGACTGAAGTAAATTTAACGAAAGGAGATTAACGAATAATTTGTGCGAACCGAGTTGCGAAAATCATATATGTATTTTCTTTATAAAAGTGCATGTAGCTATTTTCCAAAAGAATGCTATTAAAATAATAAAATATAGCCTAGAAAGTGACAAAGGATGATTCACACCTCAAACCACCTTACCTATTTACGAGGTTCGCAATAAATATTTTACGAGCAATAATTAAAATTTAATTACTTCGCATGGAGTAGAAACAAATCCTTGTTTTATGGACTATAGATTAGTTTATAATCTCAGTATCCGGTCGTAAAACAGTTTTTCAGTACTTTAATCTTAAGCTTTTGTTTTGCAGGTTCATCTAGATTTCAAGAAGTTCTAGACAAGCCAATAAAAACCTACTTAAGTCAAACGAAATTTATGGTCACACATCTTTGAATTAAAGAAATGACGTGAAACTTGAAACTGAAATTGGAGTGCCAAGGAAAAAGCCTGTCTCGAAAGGCTTACAAGAAAAATATGAACATTCATGTAAGCTAAGCCAAATTGTACAAATAAATTGCGTTCGTCATTTAGTGCAAGGCCTCTGTAGTCTTGAACTGAAAACCCCATTAAAGATAATAAAATAAACGGTATTTTTGCATGTTATATAGGTCTCCCCGTTATTCATTGAAAAGGATTGGACGGATAAGGATAAGTCATTCATATGACAGATTGACTTGAACATGCAAGAGTCATACAGCATACACTGATAATAATTAATAAATTTCAAGTCTTATTGAACACACTCGGAGGTAATAACTATATCTGTTCTCGTAATGATTTATAATTTACTCACGATATTGCATGTGTCAACAAAAATTGTGTACAGCTTTATCACGATTGGATGAATAATGAGAGAAATGCTGCTCACCCAAAAGAGCGTACAGTTGAAGAGTCAGCATCCCTCTCGTCAATGTGGGTAATGAATCATGATTATGCAGCTGTATGCAAATATCAGAAATTACGTCGATCATAGTCAATTATAGTTGAAGATGGCCCCTACACGCTCGTAATAGCTTATATTTGTCCATCATGGGACAAGAGGTTGTATAAGAAACAGAAGCTATTGTCAAATCCAATATAACGAATCACATAAAATATAACGCCGATACGGGCGAGAATAAATTACGTTCAAGGATTGCTAAAGGATGCGGGGCGTTTTCTTTACAGAAATTCACGGAAACGTGAAACACAAATAATAATACACGATAAGGAAGGGATACAAAGAAACGAATACATCTCTTTTTCATAAAAATATGATAAGGATGATAAATTACATGAATGAGAAAGCTTAACACAAATCAGATATTTTGTTACCAAAGGTAAAGTGCTACCCGTTATAATCAATTTTAAAATCGATGATTTAAGTGTTTAAGCTCTAATCACTAGCTCCTTCGAACGCTATAAAAGTCACAATCAAAGTTCCATCGAAATATCGAAATTGTTCTATGGAATAAATTCGCAACCGAAACATATCCATCGTTATAAATCATAACAACACTATAAACACATAATATAAAGGCACCGTACATAAACGGAATGATAAAAGAGCAATTTAGCAACACGTTAGCGCGCCAAAAACATCCAGTGAACTTGACAATGAGTCGTTAAGACTTATTGCTGTTTGTTTGAGTAGGGGATGACGGTTCAGATCGGAGAACTTAGCCTATAAATAAGCGTGTAATGGATCTTACGTAGCCTTAACAGTTTTGAACGAGTTTAACGTTGATATTTGAGTTTAGCCTTATCAGAGAAGGCATTGTATTGGTAACATTATTGAATGTTCTGGCACTTTTTATACGATTTGCTTTGGGAACCCTCTTGCGGATTAGGGCTGTAGTATTACCTTATGCCAAAATGTGTATCTGTCCCCTTCATGCTTAACTCATTCACTGCCTTTCCGAAAAGTAGCGATGTTACCCAGGTGCCGCTGTACTGAGTACAGTGCATAGTAATGCAGCCCGCCCATCGGCGGTCCCGGCATCTCGATCATGTATTCTTGCCCGCCCATTGGCGTTTTCGGCATGAAGCTTCAGATTCCGACATGAATCGTTTTAAATGTTCAGTTTACATGAACAGTAACGTGCGAAAAACGTGTAGGTATGTGCAGTTCAAAATCAGCCCGCCCATGTGCGGTCTCAGCATGTGACTTAAAAAATATTGCCCGCCGATGGGCGGGTTCGACACTGAATGGGTTAAAGTTTAAACTATAAAATGTTTCTGATGTTTGACACGTAGCAACCTTGAGTCGCGAAATAAGATATAGGATAGTTTACACAGAAAATTGTTTCCGCACGACAAAGAAGCGCGAAGGAACCTACTGGGCACTGGCAAACTACTATAATCACAGCTATAGGTAATAGTCTGCCAGTAGGTGCCACAAGAATGGTTCATAGTTCAATTACAAGCTTCCAGACAATTATTCCACCATGGAAATATTCCCAGCAGTAACAGTCGAGATCATCGCGTGCACGGGCATGGCGTGCACAAACAAAGTAAAAAACACACACCATAAAAACCAGTTGTATTGTTCTGGCGATCTGCCTGCGCCGTGATAAGCCGTCCTATACACGTGCGTCTTCTATCATCGTCAGCACGCAGCCAGTTAATGTCAGCACTCTCAGCACAAGACTTAGGACCTGTTTCACCACTTCCTGATAAGTGCCGAATAGGCTATTCACCACTTAATTTGACAGTTTTAGGGCCTGTGTCGCCACTTCCTGATAAGGCTATCCACCACTTAATTTGACAGAAGTATGGAGAATCTGTCAAATAAGCCTATCGGGCACCTTATCAGGAAGCGGTGAAACAGGCCATAAGTATGGACTATGGAGAATCAGTCAATAAAGTTGTGAATAACCTATTCGCCACTTTATCAGAAACTGGTGAAACAGGCCCTTAGCGTGGCCATAGTAGAAAATATGTGAAAGAATAGAAAAACTGGCAGATAAAAGTGACAAACTGATTTCATCTGTCAAACCTTAGAAAACCTTCCCTACGGTAGACATGCTTAGCAGACCACCAAAGACATATAAATCATAAGTTTAGATTTTTTTTTAACCTTAGCAAAGAAAGACGGAAGTTATTGGAAAATACTGTATACAGTATGACATGCCGCCTAAAAATGTACACTGGATTTTCAATTGAGTTACTAGTATTTTATGCCATATTCCCTATAAAACGACTATTGAGTTATGGTTCTTTTTTAACATTTTTAAAGTTTTTTATTTAAAACATAAATAAAACATGGATTAAGCATACCCAGCGCATTTTGAAGTAGATTATGCAACGCATATAATAATTTATAAGCAATTATGTGTGGAACGAGACAGGTATATTTACTTTTTATTCACACTGCGTTTTCTTTCAGCTTCGAATACTAAGTTCGATTGCATGATTTGTACGAAGAACATTTGTAGTCATCGCATAATAAAACTTCACCACTGTCCTAATCATAATAACCGTCTACGTCAACAAAGAAAAAACACAAAACAATGTTTCAAGTACAAATTAATAATATTGCATAATTATTACACTCAAACAAAACACCGTTAGCAAGACACGTAGAACTGGCGGGTGCTGTTTATTTAATGGTGACGTCAGTGTATCGTAAAAATCATTTAATTTGATAACAATCGGTCCCGAGGTAAAATCGATAAGGTGACAATTCGATACGTGATTTTTACATTTCTTTGGCTTATCGTCGGCGATAAAAAGGAGGGTTTCTAGATAGCCATCTACAATCTTAATTTTTAGTCTCAATTTTCTACACATCATAAAACAAGATTTGTTATATCTTTACAGGCGATACAATGTTTGTCCGTACTTTGTATATCTCAAATCACAGGAGATGTACATTGTCATTAAAACGAGAAGGAAAATCACAGGAAATGCTTAAGTGCATTGTAGATATGAGCTGCTTAAACAATTTTCAAATATTGTACAGTACTTTTCTGGGAAAATCACGTTTGCAATACAAGGTAAATATTAGTGTGAATATGTATGCAATGCAGGGCCTACAAGTTTCATACAATAGCTGTGTTGATAGTCGTCATGGGCTGTTATAACGAAACTTTTTAAGTAGTTTTAAAACTATGGTAGTTGGGCTAGAACACACGTGCCATACATGCCTAACATACCAGATATTATTTTTAAATATGTATGGAATATCCACCCTTAAAATGATTCAAAATATGTTCTTACCAGTAAATGAAACACGAGTGAATTGACCAAGACCGCAACAAAAGTAGATTCAGTAGTCAGTATGAATACAAGTCATTAATATAATACCATGTAATAATTACAATTTAATCATAACCCAACCTTCGAACAAACTTTGACCTGACGTAGTACCTTCAATATAAATTAATGAAGCTGAGGTGAGGAGAACCTATTAATACACAGGTCAGCCTCACCCTCAATGATGTTTAATTTTGATAGTCATCTCGCACGCGAGCCGAATAAGCAATTTATGAAATGAACTGTACAAAATAATAAATCAACGTACTTTGCCTTGTGCTCGATTTGAAAAAAAAAGCACTGCAGCTAAAATGCTGCTAATGCTAATAATCTTAGAGGATCGCCCGTGTAGAGGGCGTACCGATATTATCTGGTAAGGGTCCTTGCACTTTTGGAGAGCACTGCACGCTCTGTGAGACTGAAGTACGCTTCATGATATTCTATAAAACCAACTTCTTGTTAAGAGCTTTTGACGACCAAAGAGATAAGATGTATGTGATAGGGTTTGAAGTTTGAGCATGAATCACGTAACTTTGGGGAGTACATTCAGTGATGTTATTTTAGATCAATGTCAAAGGGCAAAATTTGACCCCAAAAAGCTCTATTGATTTAACTAATGGGACAACTAGATCCATCAACATTGGAGTAGCTTGGCGAGCCAGAAGTAGAGCACGTCAAGCAGTAAGGTGGCCAACGATTATTCTCATCTGTCATTTAGTACATTTGCATATATCCATTGTGCAACATCAGATAACCACCAAGGCTAATAAGCGAAATCGACACCGGTACATCCGCGTAACAAACCGCCACTTCCCACGTACCCTCGCCGTTGGCTCGTTTTACAGCGCCAGTAAAATAAAACCCAACTGATATAATAGAATAATCATTAGTGAGGAAGTAAACAAAGAACAAAAGATGCTACGAAAAATACTTCCGATTCGAGCAGATACAATTTTGTAGGCATCACCTTCACGAGTCACTTCCTGTATGGATTTTCGATCGCCAAACTGTTTACAGGAAGATGGGTGTTGGTGCAGCGACCGACCGCGTTACATAGCCTTGGACGCGAGCACCCTGCATTCTAATCGAACGGCCTTGCGGAAGCGCGTGCCTCGGGAACGCTCTCGTAGCACGAACATCGCTATCAAAAGTTGAGTTCTTGTTTTGTTATCGAAAACAAAATATTCCGCTTATTGGTGAAATGATAAAATAGCAGTAAACTACTCGGATGCGTCCAATCATATCATTTAAGTGCATACATTAGCATAACGACGCTTCTACCGATATTAGATATGATTATCGTGCATCTAATAACTTGCATCGCTGCGGGCCAAAATTTTATAACCAGTTTCTTAAGCTTCAGTATGGTCGACCTGTCCAGCCAGTTATTATTAAGTGGACCGATGCGACCCACTGCATAGACAAGCAAGAATCTAAAAAAATAGTTTTCTTTACAAATATGACAAGTATGAAAAGTTGAGTTTACTTACGGCATAGAGTTCAGCTTCATGTAGTTATCTAAAGTGGCAGCCTCAGAATTGTTGTTCGCGTTAGATAGTCGGCTTCCTGTGCGTACCCAGCTGCCTCTATGTCGGCGAAAACCTTTATCGCTTTTTAATATTTGTAAATGCCTCTTCACCATATCTTGCCATTTCCATTTAATCGTAGCAGGAGAATCACTTGCTGCATCTTCTTTGCATATTTGCAAGCTATCACTGAATCGTCTTATTGTTTGTAAATAAATCTCATTTGATTTCGGAGGAAGGCTCCTTCTTCTTTCGTCAGAAAGAATACACGATTCTTGAGAATTTTGGTCCGCTAACCATTTGGATATGAAATCACTTTTGTAGCTAGTCTGTCCTATGACTGGCTCTTCTTTTGGCGGGGGCGGTATCCAATCTAAACTTACCCATTGACTAGACTTAGGTTTTGATTTAAAAATTACATCTACCTCTTCATCGCAGTCAGAAGAACCGATAGAACAAACAGAATTCTTTTTTCTCCGAAACCGAGACCGGATTACTGGTTTGCAATTCGTGAAAGAATCTAGACTATTATTAAAGTCAGTCAAATCGCATTTTCTTAAATCTTGTAAACTCCTTATAGTTTCTATATTAGCATAAGAATTATCGGAACAGGACGAGTCAACACTAAGTCTACTTCTTTGTACTGTTTTAGGTTTCGAAAAAATATCATCATTACTATTACCGAAATTCCCACTGCTAATTTCTCGTTCGCTCGTGAGGGATATCCTCCTCTCGTTCGACTTCTCGTTTTCCATTTCTATGATCTTAGCCATACTTGGAAAACTTTCTTCTTTGACAGGTTCTACTCTAAATTTCTTCTTTAAACTTTCATCATCAAGATCACAATTTGTTTCTACTATTGTCGTAATTGGGGCATTGAGGTCTATTATTCTAGTAATTTTTTGTGGCACTTTGGTATCTTCTTCCCTCACCGATGTGATCGATGAGAATTCATCGTCGTTTTCGAATTCGATTATCCTAGTTATTCGCTGCATTGGTTCTTTGTCATTCTTTATTGTGTCTGTATTAGATTTATCTAATTCAATAATCCTAATTCGCGGAGAATCACTTTCAGACGTTTGTCTGTCCAGCACAGGGCTTTCGATATTAGCACTATGGGACGCGTCAGGATTCTCCTGTGTTATCGCTAAAGAGTTTTCTAACATAGTGTTTTCTTCTAAAGAATTACTTCTACTTTTAGCTTTCTGTAACGCGCTTTCGGACAAAAACACACAAGGAACTTCGACCTGCATGGACATTTTTCGTCGTCTCGTTGTACTCTGGCTCTCTTTAGTTGTGTCATAGTCTATATTTTCAGAGACTGCCGTATGAGGTAAGATAATAGGAGTCCCACTGACCATACGCAAAAAGTCTGTAACGGCAGCAATGTGCGCCCCAGTGACGGCACCCTGTAATTTAACTCCCGACACTTGATGAGGCACAAGTTGGTTATCGCGCATACACCATACTACGGGCAAAGCCCCTTCCGACACCATCGTCGAGTCCGTACCTCGAGGGCTAAGTTATAGATAACACTTCAGTCTCAGAAAAATAAATACGTTAGCACTTTGTTCAGTACGATAAATCTAGACGAAGACTTTTCATGAAATATAGAGTAAATCGATATTGAAGCACATGAATGGGCCGTCGATGCGGCGACATATCGCGATCGCGGCGCGAGTCGGAGCGAGCGGACCGTGGCGCGAGTACGCGTGCGGACGCGGCGGAGGTCGCGAGAGATAAGCCGCCAGCCGGTGAGAGTCGCACGCGCACGAGCGCGCTATGCGCCCGCGCCCGCCCCGCCACTGCGCTACACCATAAACCATCTCCGATGATTCGTACGGAATTTTTCATCCTAATTACTTTATCATCAGCTGATTACATAATAAATGTGTGTGATCTGCTTGAGTTTTGTCACTATTGACAACATTTAAATTCATTTTCGCTTTGGAGTCTTTTGTGGTCCAGTGACCAAAGCAAACCAGCGAGTTAGTTATTTAGGTGTAACGTTAATTCTCCAATTTCAAAAAGATATCTTCTCCAAATTGAAGTTGAGTTACGTAAATTTTGCAATAAGGAATTAGTAGCACGTTCGCTCACTCTGTGCGCTACTTTTTGTCACTAGATTTAAGAACCATCTATATTCACATCGAGCTCAATTCATTAATTTTTAAGCCAAATATTTCATGCTGTTACGTAAAACGGTTATTTAACAAGTAGTTGGAATGTCAGTTAATCATCGAGTGTGACTTTTGTAAGCCAAGCATATTCAATATGAATACATTTATCTAATACCCGAAGCAAACATATTTCTATTATATCTCACTGAATCAATACTTTTAGAAATTAATGAACACTTTTTGTTCCTCTCTATAATTGACTACTCATTATTGTCATATTCAAAACATTTGTTTTTATTACAAACATTAATATAATAAGTTAAACATAGCCTAAATATACCCTAAAATATTTTGGACATTAACTTATTGCCAATTAAAATCAACATTTTTTTTAATGCAATAAGGGGGCAAACGAGCAAACGGGTCACCTAATGGAAAGCAACTTCCGTCGCCCATGGACACTCGCAGCATCAGAAGAGCTGCAGGTGCGTTGCCGGCCCTTTAAGGGGTAATAGGGGAGGGTAGGGAAGGAAATAGGGTAGGGTAGGGAAGGGAAAAGGGTAAGGGATTGGGCCTCCGGTAAACTCACTCACTCGACGAAACACAGCGCCTGTTTCACGCCGGTTTTCTGTGAGGACGTGGTATTTCTCCGGTCGAGCCGGCCCATTCGTGCCGAAGCATGGCTCTCCCACGTCAGGTAACATTGTCATTAAACTAGCTACAGCTACAGCTCGAGTTAATTAGCTGAGTTGTGGGGTGCAAAAGCCGATCAACAGTTAGGTTTGGCGCCGGTGTAATTTGCGATGCGCATCTCGTATATGGCACAGACAAATCAGGTATTAATTATCCACACCTTATCCTTCGTGTAGGTCAGTACGGAGGAAATGTTTATTTTTCTACTAATGACGCTCCCCAGAAGAATGTAAAGCGACGGTTTACATTAAAAAGCGGAAGCAAAATGTCTAAAAAGAAAGATTCCAGCACTGTTCCCAAAGTCTTGGTATCTAATTCGGGATTCAATAAGAATATTACTCAACATTTTTTCTCTATTCTTTTTTATAAGGACACTTATCAAGAATTGGACGTCATACGCGGCCTTTGCCTTGCACGCCTTGGATTACCGATTTCTCAGAGTATTTCATAACATTAGAATCGTTCGTAACTACTGCGAATATACACGAATCGCAAACATCACTTATAACATTGACGTATAAATTCGAAGAAAACTTTCAACTGGATTTTTGAAGGATCGTTTGGAACAGGGAAAAATTATGTTTAGTTTACATTACAGTTATTTCACGAATTCACAGCTTTGGAGACGTTGCCATTTCACCTTACACGGAAAAAGAAAGTACGTTACTTTTCAAATGTTAATAAGCAAGATGAGGGGGAAAATTGTAGGATTCGTATTGTTGGGAACATCCTGAAACAACAGGACTTCATTTTTTTATCATAGGGTAAAGGTATGTTGCACTTTTACTATGGCCAGTGAGTTAGTTATATTTAATGACTTTTAACGAAAATGTAGTTACTCTTCACGAGTCATGTTGCAGGCAGAAAAACAGATGTAATTCATGGACTTGAACTTTACATCATCACAAATATCAAGTCAGGTTTAAGGCTAAATGTTCGTTTCGCCATTGTTAAATTTGAGATAGTAAGTGTATCGTACCTACATACGTAGCCTTCTACTTTTAGAAGGTAGGTTCGATAAGAGGATAAAACTTTTTAATATTTTATTTATAATTTTACCATTTAAATAATAAAATTTGTCTGAAAAAAATTGCCTAATCTTATCTGCGGGGCTAAAATGGTCGCTTTGGAGAATCATTATTATTATGAATCATTAATAAGATTCATTTCTTAAAAATTGCAAAATTGACACTTTGCTTGCGATTCAGATGTATAAATTCGTACTATTTTGATATTTATGAGTTTGACAGTTTTGACAATTCATTTTGAGAATTGATTGAGAGGAATAGCTAAATGTGAACATTTTAACCCCGCTCCCCGGTTCTTATTTTAACTGATAACTGTTTTCATTAAATCAACTAAGAAAATTTCTCTTTTGATAACCTGAGCATAATATCTTAAAGCCACGGGACCATGCTTGATCAATATTTTATTTATTTTACATGATCCATGTGGCTTGACACGTGCGGTGATCAAGTTTACTATTTTTGGAACCATTTTGCATAAACATTTGAAACTGCTTATGCAGATGAACTCTAGTTTTTGACATTTTTAGGTATAATTTATACGACATACATCCTTCTTCAATTCTTGAATCAAATTTTGCAGGTTTTTTAAAAATATTAACTATGAGAAGTAATAATAATCAAAAATGTTTCTACGACAAATTCCAATTGACAAGTTTATGAGTTTTTATTTCTTAAAAAATATAAGACTAAAAATGTTATGCTTTTAAAGCCTTAGGCTTTTCTTATCGCAACGCTTGCCTAGGAGCAGTAGCATTGTCAATGCTGATTAATGACCTATTCAGTGCGTCTATGACATTTTAATCTTGTCTAGCTGGTAAAAGATAAACTAGGTGTATGTCACGGCCAACTTATTCAACAATATTCAAAGCAACAATTGGAAATATGCATACTGGCTACTGATTATGTAATTGGACATATAGAAAAATCTACTGCTGGTTCAAACACTTCTATTATTATAATTATAATAACTCTTCCATCAGGAGTTCCCAATTGTTTATTTAGAAGGGGGGTTTATAGGCAGATGTCAACGAGCCTGACACGACCAGAATTAAAATTCCACTAAAAATATTGAGGTACAGACACAAACTTGTTACTTTTAACAATTCTATTTGGATAGTCTGTATTCTGTCCTAGATAGGTTAGTTGCTTTCTAAAGTATAACTTCTGCTCTTATCATTATAAGAATTAATAAATATAATAATCAGTAAATTACAAAGCATAATAACATTTTTAACTTTTACAGGTCTCAGTTATAAAAATACTTTTGACCCTCATCAAAGTCTTAAAAATTAATGACATTTAAATCGCTTTACAGTGACTACCATTGCATTGCTTAGTTGAAAATTTAATTTCCGGGAAGGAAGCATTATATTTATAGAGTGGACACAAAAGAGGAAATACACAAATGGAAACACAAAGGAAAAGATAACTGAAATCGATGTGAACAGTTTTATGTAAAACTTGATGAATCTGTAAAAGAGGAAATAAAATCTAGATATATCAACAATTACCTATTATGACGTCAAAACTTAACATTAGAATGTGACGTTGACGTAATAAATAAATGAATGAAGATAATAATAATGTCAGCGTATTAGTGGTATCACGCTCATAAAAATTGTGAAACAAAATAAAATAAAATGAAAAGAAAGTCTATTTTGGAAACTATAGTTGAAGGCGAAGGTTTTTCGGTCAACTTAGTCGGAAATGCACTTTCCTGAAAATATTGAGGTAAGAAATTTATTTACAACATCGTTTACATTAAGCGAGGTCGACATCGGAACTCATTTTAAATTCGTCGTGTAAATTAACGAATTGTTTACAGACAAAAGGAGCGTACATAATTTTGTCAGCCGAATGTTTTATTGAAAATGACTTCTCAGTACGGAAACGACGCTGAGTGCTTGTCGACGCATATTTATGTCCCGCCTAGGGTTACCTCTTCGTCGTTTTGTCCCACGCTGCCACAGTATGTCCACTGTCCAGATGTAAATGGTCATCTAGGTATCGTAGCAGCCCTGTTCGCTAGTTTCGTGGAACCGTCGCGACAGGCGGTGGCGCCAGCGGCGCGGCGCCGCAATCAGCGACATACGCGTTTTTTTGACAAGCGCACTGCGCACTCCATGAGTCTCTTTCTAGTTTTCCTGGTGGAAATTCTAATGTATTGAGACTCCGGAGATTTATCATTATGAATCCATTACGGTTGTGAAAATTCATAAACACGATCATATCTTATTCATATTTTCTGGTCCAAAATTTTATATTCTGGGCATTCATGACTTACCATCACAATCACTTTTCAGTATTATTTAAACAATTTATGCGATTGACGTAAGTTATTAATTTTATGACACAATTAAGTCCAAGATCGATAAATAATTACTTGACTATGAATTGGCTGTCATTGTTAATTTATACGCGTCACTGATTTCATTAGTTAAACCCTTTGTTATTTTAAAGCGTTAAATCCTTTATTTTCAGGGTTAGGTTGTTCTAAATCTATAGTTTTGTTTTTTACTTAATGGGAAGTTTTGGCATCACAAGTGATTTGAATGTGTAACTCACGTTTAAGGAAGTATTTTTCCTTCTGTTTATTGCCGGTATCCGCAAAGAATTTGGCTTATTTTAGCAGCTACTTCGGCTGTACTTGGAAAACTGACAGAGATGCAGAAAAGTGGAGTAGAATGATCTGTTATATCTAAAATACAAAAGCTGCATTCCAAAACTCAAAACATCATAAAGACTCAGCTGATAATTTGTATAAATGCAGTAAAGGTTCTTGATCTTATGGTAATGTATCGTCCTACAGCTATTTGTCTTAACAATTAAAAGGCTTCGTCATATCCCTCGTGCCATTTACATAATCCGATGCGGCACGGCCCGGTCGGCTATCGACTACTCGGAATTGGTAAATGTAAACAAATACCTCCTTGGGGCCGTCCACCATAATTTCTTTTCCTTTCATAATATGCCTACATTATTCCATATAAACTTATTAAATATTATTTCTCGATTCATAACTATTCTGCCGTTAATCCTGAAAAAGTGGTTGCTTTCAAAACATAGCTACATAACACCAATGCTTTGATATCAGTATTAAAATTATATTCATCACCTTTCCAGCAAATCGTTGCAGTCAAATAAATTACAGTTTCTGGGGTTTCCCGGACACGTAGAAATTGTCAATCAAACGTAATTTGTAATTAATTTGCCTGGCGTAACATTCCTGATGGTCAATCTGTGCAGATTACTGTTTAAGAGCGTTCTAGACGCTAAGGTAGAAAGTTGCGGCGCGACTGGACGGCGCCGGCGTGTCCTGCGCATTCTCAGCTTTAAAACACGACTAAAAAGCGCAAAATGTCCCCGCAAAATCATGAAGGCGAAGCCTCTACCTTAGACGATAGAGAAAATATACAATTATCGGGCGCATCCCAGGTTATCTGTTCTAAGAATAAAACTCTAATGAATAGTTTGTTGCACCCAAACGCTCGAGCCTCATAAACTGGCGACTGGCTGCTAGTTTTTTTTTGGATTGCTATTTGCTAATAAGTGATTGTTGTGGCTATAAGATTATCTAGAATGGAAGTAGTTTATGTTAACTTTAGTAATTGTTACGACTTGACGTGCTAGCAAAAACGTCAATAGCGAGTCTTCTTTACTTTTTTACTTATTAATTAAACGTTTGCTTTTAATGATAAGTATCATTATACCATTAATTGTTATAGGAAAACAAGTGTTAGATATTATTTATAAACTATAGCATAATTAACTAGTATATTCTGGAGTTGAACGCTTTTTTAACTCAGCTATTATTATTCATCGTCAAGAAATTACTTATCTTTAATATTCACCGAGCTCTTGACATTAATTACATATTATTTTTAATTTAGGCATTTTGCAATTAGTTTTATATTTTCAAGTACGAATTTACTTTTATATTTTGACTGTCTACATAGATTATAAAAAGACGAAACAACTTTTAATTGCAACAATGACCTTTCAATCATTGGAATCTACGAAAATACGTCTTAAAAATTAGAACGTGCAAAACAAAAATTCAGGATCCTCTTATTACAGGGTTCCGTAAAAATATTAGACTACTATGTTAAGATAACTTCAACAAGGATTTTAGTTGCATGAGAAGGAACAAAAATATTATCTTTCTCATCATCAAGTGCCATCACTATTTCAAAGTTTGCTTCCATGGAATTGGTAAATAGTTGTACGCGTTACAATAAAATTGTGGTTTCAGATATTTCTGATTCTGAGATTTTAACACAAAATACAACACTTCCTGATTTGGTAAAGCATTATTTAGCTATTATCTTATCAATGTACCTTAAAACGAGCTAGGTAATTATTATCGTCACATTTAAAACTCGTTTACAAAATATCTTCTCTGATAAAGGTTAACACCATATTTACAAATCTACATATTAAAATAAAAAATATATCATCAGGTACTGAATTTAGTGAACCTGTCAATGTAACATTTAAATGTCTTAAAGTGAAAGCTGAAGAATTAGCAACTAATACAGACTGGAGTGATGCAAAAATTATAAATTAAACATGGATAATAATTTCTCATTATGCTGGTCCTATAAATCTTTTAAAAATGTCTACAGGCAGCTTTCTAGTCTTTAGAACATTAAAATTAAATATAATTAATTCTTTAAAATAACTACATAATATGCAATCATGTAAACTGTATTTAAATTCTTAGATGTAAAGTTAACTTCCAAGTTCAGGTTTATTAAGAACTGATATCAAGAGCATAATATAGCTATTGAATAAAAAACAGCGTCGAGGAATTTATAGGGCACTTAAAAACCTACAAAATAATAATCGGTTGTCGCACAAACATGCCTTTGATGTTTATCTAGCTAACGTTCCGTTCCCTAAAACTTTAAAATTACATCCCAAACTTCTGAAGAAGCTTACGAAAGATGAAAATCAACTTCGTATCAGCTACGAATTCTTAGAACGACTATTAAATAATTCAAAAGCGGGTTACGGTCAGAATCCAGTTTCCGTTTGTGACAGCCTCAGAGTCACTGATAAGCATTGGGAAATCTAACGACATTGACTTGAAAATTAACTCAACTTCCAACGTAACCGTAGCATTATACAAAATCTTTTTGATACACAAAGACAATCTAGAGAACATTATTTGAAAAATGTTATTGAATCGAAGCGAATAAATGACAATAAAGAAGCCAACGGTCCTAGGGAGGAGTCCTGCGTTAGACAGATCCGGGACATCACTCCGTATACGGCTGAAGGCAAACCGCAGGTGGTTTTAGTGGATAAGAGAGCCAACGGTCCTAAACAACAATTAAACCTAGCCTAAAATTCCGTTTCAGAGTACAACAAAAAACTGAAGCAATAAAGAGCGAAGACAATACCAAAGGAGTAACGAAAGAGCCTTAACCTACATTACAAAATGATTACAAAGGAATGTCACGATGCAGCAAAACAGTGGATAATGGAGCTGTACAATCGCTCAGCGCGGGTCGACGAACGACCTAGCAGCCGTTTCCCTCGTGCAACACCAAAACCAAACCAGATATGGACGTGGCGTCTTCGCGGGCCACATAACTCGTCATTATAATATTCTTAATGAACAAATTATACAAACAACTATGTAGAATTTATTACTTCACGAACGTAACCCGTTCATAATGGCGCGTCTGTGCAGACGAAAATATTGAGTTAGATATTGAAAAAAAAAAATTCTAACATAATATCCTAGTATTGGATTATGGTACGTTACGACTTACGTATGCACATTGAAAAATAAAATAATAATGACTTACAATTAATTTCTGTCGGTACATGCATTAAATTACACAAGGTATTGATGATTTCAAATAATATTATTTGCTCAATGATGGTACGCGTAAAATGGCAGCAATTTATCATAATCGAGTTTTCTACGCAAGTGAATGTATGTGTCGTGTCCACGATTACAGATCATAAAACAAGAGCGCAAGCCAGGATTGCAATACAATTTCATGAGATATTAAGGTGATTTTGTTGTACCCAGACTAAGATCTAGGTAACTGATGTCTACCTGAACATTTTTATTGTTGGATTTATTGTTGGAAACAGTTCGTTTAAAACTTTATTCAGACTGCATTCATCTTAATTTTAGATCAGACTTGTTAAAACATTTTCAAGGAACCTAAAAAAAGCCAGGATTTTTAAGTAATTTGTAAAATACAACATTATCTCATATTTTATAAACGGCGAATAGCGTTGAAAAAAGTAGTTTTTGCAAAGAAGCTATACTAATCGGCATTGGACGTGGATTACATGACGTTAAGTATCAATATAATGATTTCGCTTATTGATAAACAAGTACCGGACGTATATTACGTATGAGACATATCGTAGAAATAATTAAGCACGCACCAACGGTCCGCGCAAACTCTCACTCGCGGATGTCGCATCTACTACTTGCGACGGTTCATTACCAAATAAAATTGGCAGGTGGCAAAAAATCATTTTCGCTTCTAACGTTTCTAATCACATCTAGGCCAGCGGAAGAATACAACTGAAAGCTTTTTACATCATCACCGTACCAGGATCCGAACTGTACGACGACATGCCTCGAATTATTGAACTCTCGAGAGGGTAATTCTTGGAATCGCACTGCTGTTGCTAAGGCGAAGAGTGACATATTTTCTGACAGCGGGATTTTGTGCAAAACAAAAAAATCGGCCAAGTGCGAGTGGAGCGCACGAAGGGTTCCGTACCATTACATAGCATAAAAAGGCAAAAATTGTATTTTTCGTATGGGATAATTTATTTCAATTTTGTTACTTATTATCCATACTAATATTATAAATGCGAAAGTGTGTCTGTCTGTCTGTTACCTCTTCACGCTCAAACCGCTGAACCGATTTTGCTGAAATTTGGCATGGATATACTTTGAGTTCCGGGAAAGGACATAGGATACTTTTTGTCCTGGAAAAATATACGGTTCCCGCGCGATAAACGAGTTTTGGCGCAACGGAGTTGCGGGCATCATCTAGTTAAAGTATAAATAGAACCGTGTATTTTGTGAACATTTCAAGTACCTATCTGTTGGTATTATTGATGTTGGTACAAAAAAAACACAATAATTTGTGAAAATTTCAACTCCATATCAAACGCTATTACCACTCTCGAGATACAGCCTGGAGACAAGACAGACGGAAACACGTCAAAGTCTTAGGGCCGGGACACAAAAACACGGCACGACGTCGTGCCGTAGAAACTCACGTAGAAATTCAAGATGAGTTTCTACGGCACGACGTCGTACGACGCCGTACGGCGCCGTACCGTGGGTTTTATACGACGCGCGTCCGCACGGCACCGTACGGCGCCGTACGACGCCGCACGACGTCGTGCCGTGTTTTTGTGTCCCGGCCCTAAGCAATCCCGTTTTTACGTTATACGGAACCCTAAAAACGAGGAACCGGAGAAAGTACATTGACAGTGAAATTACATCGGATTAAAAATAATCGGGTGGTACGAGCGTGGGATGGTGCAGTGATAATTGAAAGTGGCATCAGACGCACACTCCAGCCTGCACTGTGGACTACATTGGATGTGTGTCAAGTCGTTTTCACGGTCTTGAGGTTCATCCACACATAATTGACCATGACACGGGTGCGACTTGACGCGTAGGTGCTACTCTGCTAACACCATCTGTTCCAGTTGCAATTAGGTGATATTTGTATAGTCATAAATAAACAATTCTGTTTATATGACACGTTAAGGACGGTCTAAAAACGCTGTGTGGTCTATGTTAAAGATACCCTTAATTCTATACTTCAGAATCAGGCATAATCTTTTTACATTTTACTTGTTGATCGATCAGCATAATATTTATTTTTAAGTATGTCACACAAAGCCGCAAGCAAGTATACTTTTATTTATGTTCCTTGTAATGCTATAATTGTATTCGACTCATGTATGGAGGAGCTCAAACCGGTATCAAAGGATACAAGCACGGGTTCACATAAAAAAATTACTCCGCATTGAAGCAATTTCTGTGACCACATACATTTGCATAAGAAAAGAAAAAAAGCAGGGACTATTATGAGAAATTGCTACGTTTATGGACATTCCGATGCCGTGCTGGGTCGCTATAATCTGTACCTAGTCTGCAAAACGGTAGTTTTATTTTCAACTGCATAGGGCCCTGCGACGAGTCCTGCAATGCTATAAATTTTAATCGTTGCGGATAAACTAAGACATTAAAGCAATCTGTCCAAAAGGTAGTAACCACAGACCAGCGAAAAAGTGCACTGGCAGTTTCAAATTTAAATATGTGTCATCAAACATATTTAAATTCTGCCAGGTTTCAACTCACAAGACGTGTCCTCTAGAAACTATGGTAGAGCCATGTAGAGCTGAGAATTATTGGGTAGGCACGAGTAAAATTTTCGCTGCAATGCTTCTAACCTCTTCAGGTTTTCAACTTAAAATTGGGGTATTTTCAGCAAAATTACATAGACAATTAAAGCGCCATTTTCAGTTTCGTCACGACTTTCTAAAGAAACTGCAACATCTAATAATAATTGTTGCAAAGGCTGCCTACCTTCCAGTGGAAACATGCGATAATAAGATATAATTACACACCACCACCGTGTCTATATTTAGAAGCAAACACTCTGGATCAAGCCGCGTATGCGACTCGTTCAATTACGTAAAGCGGTTGGGCCCATTTCTAATCTAAAAATAATCGCCATCGGCGCCACTGGGATCGTACGAGAAAGTAATTACAATTGCACTAAATCTAGCCGGCATAATGAAGGTGATTCCATTGGAGGACATAAAAATCCTGACCAGAAACCTATAATAAAACTATTTTGCTCCAATAGTAACGATCAAAGTTATGTAAGCTTATAAAATGTAGTTTTATTGTAACTAATGAGCGATACAAAATGAGCCGGACGAGCAATTATAACAAAACGACCAAGAAAATATTGTATCCAAAAATAATAGAGATAAATTATTGAATTGAAGCAAAAAGATAAAAATGCTTAAAAAGTCAAACAATTGAAAAATTTCCTTAGGTAACCAATTAAATTACAAAAACAATCCTTTATTTCGTCACGTCCCACTTAATTGTTATCACGTTTTATCGTGGAACCTTAGTTTTTATAACCACCTATAGGCATTGTCATTAATATGCCCTCGTGGCTAGTGGTATGGAGAGACTTAAAGGTAATGAATTGTTATTTGCTAAGTCAGTCAGAAAATTGGCCTTATCGAGCTGCAGCCATTTTGCGTTCAGCCTTGCCTTTATCAATCGGCAACCTAAAGGAGCGATTATCCAATGAGTGACTCTGCATTCCTCACGCCTACTACAGGTGATGTCAGTCTTTAGCCTCTGCGAATTTTGAGGAAGATGGTTTAAGTTAAGGAAAGATTTCATCAGAAAAATTTTTTCCTGACACAAAAAGAGTTGCATTTTCTAGAATCTAAATTGTTGTCTTTTCCGAAACATGTTTTCCACGTCTGCACCGCACCGGTAGCGTTATATAAATAGATCTAATCTAGTCGCAATCTATCCGTGTGATAAGATAATTTCGCCATCATAAATCCGTGACGTGGGGGAGGCGATCCGTGGCGCCTGGCCGTTAATCGCACGTCTGCGCGTGCGGTGCATTTTCCCCTGCATTACCGTCCATTCAGAGATATTTTACCTTCAACTTCCATCGAGAGTGATCCTTATGTCGGTGGCATAAGCCGTCAGCGGTAAAGTAACTCCGAACGGGCTGCAGTCAAGGGAAGCTATCATTTGCTCGGCGACGGGGCGGATCGGTAGCCTAACCAGATTACTGGCGACATTATGTATTAATTCATTCACGTTTAATTAAAGCATTTACACTTACCGCCTCCAATATGTACAGATTACAAGACGTAATTTGATCACGTTGCGAGAAATAGCAAAGGTTTCAAGTGAACCAGGAAACGAGCAAAGTCGCCTGATAGAAAAAGAACACCAGCACTAACCGTTGTCAGTTAATTGGTATTTATCCAGTGGAGCCGGCCCACTCGTCTCGTGCCGTAAGAGCCATACATAACACACGCCAAAATTCAGTTTTTAGTATATAACTAGCTGTCCCGGCAAACGTTTCTTTGCCATATTATATAAAGTATATCGCCCGTATTATTTTATTGAATTAGTGACTAAATAAGTATGCATAGAGGAAAATAATTGTCACCATGGCAACGTCCATTGCTATCCCGTGACCCGCGGCGCATAAACAATGGTCGCTCTTTATAGACAAATAATTTGCAATAAAATAAAATTGCGACTATAATAATTAAAGATCTAAATTCTAAGCTATCCTATCTCTCAAGTTGGAAAAAAGCACACATTTAAAAAAAAACAAACATTACAATCGGTTAAGTAGTTTAGGAATCCATCGCGGACAAACATCGTGACACGAGATTTATATATATTAGAAAGAAGATGGAGTGTTCATTAGAATCTAAAAAGCGTGGGCATCGATAATTTAGTAATCTAGACAAGTTATAAATCTACCAACAGAACTGTCCAAATATTCCATCTTGAAAGTTAGCGTCACCCTACTTTCTAAAGAAGTCATGTGTTTCATTTTTGCAATTTGATTTCACTGTATATTTCATTTCTTATCTATTACATCTGGTAACTGCTATTATTATTGTGGATTATCTGATGTTTCTTAGAATAAACTTTTAGTTTTTAGACAGTAGGCGTCACCGGGTTTTACCACTATTATTATGTAAGTTAATATGACTTATATATACTAAGTTTCCCCCAGCTTTTATAGAACTAGCTGTCCCGGCAACGTTGTTTTGCCATTTAAAGTATTTCTACTTCATCAGTTGATACAAAATCTTACCCCCACTTTTGTCCCCTAAGAGGAGTGGGGGGAAAAATTTTATACACCAGATGTTAAGTTAGAAGAAGACAAATATATCTGCGAAAACCGCATTCAAATCGGATCAGTAGTTTTCGTGTGATAGTGTAACAAACATACAGACAGACAGACAGACAAAAAGCTAACTACATTTTTGCCTTCTATAGCGATGTAGTGACACCCCCCGATTATTATTTTTTGAATATCTTTAATGTACAGAATTTTCATTTCTACAGTTTTATTATAATACTAGCTGTCCCGGCAAACATTGTTTCGCCATTTAACCCCCTCTTTTGTCCCCTAAGAGGGGTGGGGGGAAAAATTTTATACACCAGATGTTAAGTTGGAAAAAAACAGTTAATAATATGAAGTAAGTCCATTAAAGAAAAAAGTTTGATACAAAATCTGACCTCCTCTTTCGTCCCTTTAGAGGGGTGGGGGGAAAATTTTTTATACACCAGATGTTAAGTTGGAAGAAGACAAATATATCTGCAAAAACCGCATTCAAATCGAATCAGTAGTTTTCGTGTGATAGTGGAACAAACATACAGACAGACAGACAGACAGACAGACAGACAGACAAAAAAACTGACCACATTTTTGGCTTCTATAGCGATGTAGTAACACCTCCCGCTTATTATTTTTTGAATATCTTTAATGTACAGAATTTTCATTTCTACAGTTTTATTATATGTAAGTATAGATATGTTACACTAGATGTTCCGCGCGGCTTCGCCTGCGTAATTTAGGAATATCACGGAAACCGTACATTTTTCCGCAAAAAAAGAAACCTATGTCCTTTCACGTGGTCTATTCTTCATGTGTGCCGAATAACATAAAAATTGCTCCAGTAGTTCGCGATATAAGCCCTTTCAAATAATTTTACCCGTTTTTTCCACATGCTCCTATTAGTCTTAGCGTCATAAAATATAGCCTATAGCCTTCCTCAATAAATGGGCTATCTAACATTGAAATAATTTTTCAAATCGGACCAGTAGTTTCTAAGATTAGCGCGTTCAAGTTAGCCCTTTCAAATAATTTTCCCCGTTTTTTCCACAATTTCCTCTATTTCTTCGCTCCTTTAGTCTTAGCGTGATAAAATATAGCCTATAGCCTTCCTCGATAGATGGGCTATCTAACACTGAAATAATTTTTCAAATCGAACCAGTAGTTCCTGAGATAAGCGCGTTCAAATAAGCCCTTTCAAATAATTTCCCCCCGTTTTTCCACACTTTCCTCTATTTCTTCGCTCCTATTAGCATTAGCGTGATAAAATATAGCCTATAGCCTTCCTCGATAAATGGGCTATCTAACACTGAAAGAATTTTTCAAATCGGACCAGTAGTTCCTGAGATTGGCGCGTTCAAACAAACAAACAAACTCTTCCCAATTATAATATTAGTATAGATAGATTATGTTACATAGACATTCTAATGTTTAAAATGACAAACTATAGACGTACTAATTTTAGAAAATTGTAATTCACATTTACATGCGATTTGTCTGGATTTCACAATCACCGTCTTAATGTAAGTTCTACCACAATCCTGGAAACCATCGTTTATGATTTTTTTACTATAGGAAAGTAAAAAATAGGACCGAGTCACATCAAAAACTGCAACAGCAGCCAGCATGTAAAGGGGGGCGACGTTCGTACGCGACACATCGTCTGCAGTGACCCTAATTGCATTGATCTCGGCCACTGCTCTCTCTTAAATCAATCTCTAGGGCCCTAGAACCCCACTTACCTACGTGGATCATCCATTACTTTTTTTGCGGAAGGACTGCTAATATCTAGAGTCTAGAACCCTAAATCTATGAATGTGGATCATTCTTCATCTTTTTATGAGAAGACTAAAAAGCTCAAAATATCCTAACTGGTACTAATGCTTTTTTTTTATTAAATAAGGGGTCAAACGAGCAAACGGGTCACCTGATGGTAAGCAACTACCGACTACCGTCGCCCATGGACACTCGCAACATCAGAAGAGCTGCAGGCGTGTTGCCGGCCTTTTAAGAAGGAATACGCTCTCTTGAAGGTTTGCAGGTCGTATAGGTCCGGAAATACTGCTGGTGACAGTTTGTTCCAGAGTTTTACAGTGCGCGGCAGAAAGTTACGCGAAAAACGCACGGTGGCCTTACCGCCTTAGCTTATTAAGAACTTTTTATTAGTATCACCATTTAGAAATAATTTCGTGAGCGAAGTTAAAAATCAAAATGTCAACAGCAAAGTTAGAAATAAAAAATTGTAGGGCTATTGACAAACGCCTCGCAGTGACACAGTGTTCTATGTCAAATACATATCCAAATCCATCCATCCATGTCCCTCCACTTAGTGTCTCCCAGACAGACGCGGCCTGCGATGGCGGTGGCGGTGGCGGTCAGTTGAATGGCTTGGCCGCGTGGCCGCGTGTGTCTGTGTCGTTTCTAGAACTCTCAAGTCATCCAACTGACCGCCACCGCCACCGCAGGCCGCGTCTGTCTGTAAGACGCTTTACAATTTTGATTTCTGACTTCGCTGTTATCGAATGCAAGTGGTCTAATGGTCGATTTACACGGGTGACTAAAGCCGCACGGCGAAAATCGACCGTGTAAATGGCAATTCGACTACGCCGCATGCGGCTAAAGCCGCAAGCCCCAAAGTCGGCTGGTGACTAAAATCGACCGTGCAAACGCTCAGTCGCAAGCGATCGCTTGCTGCGAATACTACTGTAGAGAGCGCAGACCTCGGGCGGCACTCACGAAAACATGGACAAAAATAATATACATTTTTTAGAATGTAAAAGCGAAAAACACCCATGTTTATGCGATTCGACTTGTGACTTGCCGAGTGACTAAAATGTATTAACCCGTTAGTAGGGTGGAGCGATTTTGTATGAAGAATTTTTTTTTAATGGCATAGCAATAGAAAGTTGCCTTGTTATGAGTAAATTCTGCATACAAAATATGGTTTACTTGTCTTGATGTTTTGAGGTGCCCCAACCCAATTGAAAATTCGAAAAATACGAATTTTTTGAAAACATTGGTCTAGTTTTGATAAATAGTATTTTTCTATATTTGCTGTTCCTTGTAAAAAAAACTACATTGTAATATGTTAAATAAAAGACTGACCCCTTAGCCAAGACCTTTTCTTTATCGCTTTTCTATAGAATCGCCGATCAAAATGTATGGAATTGACTTAAAAATTCGCGAATATGACGTTGACGTTCAACTCGTCTAATGTCAATTCTATACATTTTGATCGACGATTCCATAAAGAAACGATAAAGAAAAGTCTTGGCTACAGGCTCTGGTTAGTGGTATCAATGTTTTTATCAAGAAAAATTAAATATTTATGATATATTATCAAGGAATGTTCAACAGAAAAAAATTGATTGTTTGGTATTAAATTGTTGTTTTATTTCACAATTAGGCATTTGAAACAAAAAACTACTTTAGTAGTTTGTTAATTACTTCTTCCATAAAACGAATAACATCTTCTTTGAAAACTATATTCACAACTGTACCATCACAGCCACCTTTTCTACCATCAAAATAATTTCTGCGTATACTTTTATAATTGCGATCTACATCGTGTATCCTGATCTGTTTTTCATTATTTCTCATCGCATTTTTAACGATCAATGACAGCACTAGAATCCTTTGATGTAATAATACCAACAATCAACATCTTTTAACACAGATAAAGAAGCAGATAAAGCTATAATAGCAGCTGCTCTATCAGATACTCAGGTGCGATCGCATACGAGAGCTAATTATGGAAAATTGAAACTCTTATTTTGTGGTGGCTGAGCAGCTACTTATTATGACGATTGATTAGCTTGTAAAAGCTACAAGAAGAAGCTATAATTGCTTGAACTCGTTCTTTCGGTTGTTAAGTCAACATGCAAAGAACGCGAATAAGACGTCTGGTTTGGACCCATTAGCTCTTTGTTACGCAGTGATTTTTTTTTGTAATTTCATTTTCTTCCTATTTTTTACAGACGCATTTAAATCTACACGGCCTATCATCATTTTTCTTGCAGTTCTTTAATCAAGTAAATAATATACTTCTTTTTTTGGGAAGCGACGCTTTTCGCCAGATATGTAAAATTTCCGTAGCCAGTCTTTGGGATATATCATGAACTGTCGGCTCTTTAGTTGTTTTGTCAAGCTTTGATTCATATTAATATGATATTTATTAATAAATAAGTAATTTTTATAACAGAAATATGATTTGGTAGTTGACACACTGGTAACTTCTCCGATAAACCAAAAACGGGACAACATGTCTCTTTTCGTGTTTTGACAACATAATATGACTGTAATAAAGAGAAATACTAGGTATAAATTATATCACAAATAGTATTTTATCAACAATCAGTGAATAGGAAATCAAAAATATTACTTACAGGAGTTTATTTTCTTGTGGGTAGTGCTTAGAATCACTGTTTCTCACAAGTAGAATTACATTAATAGCGCGCACTTTATGGCGTTCGAACAACGATTGAAAAGTGCAATAAAATCACCTCTTCTGCCTCGATCTCCCCATCTATCTTCGCAATATTCAAGCTTAAACAGTTACGAACGTAACGGAATACACATAATATAAATCAGCGTTAATTTGGCAATATTAGAAGTTGGTGGTTTTTGACGAAGTTTTTCGAATTTCTCTAAAGTTCATGACGCTGGGGGCACCTCTAAATTTATTATGATTTAAATAAAATTTTGTACATATATTTGTGAGCAGTAACAGCAACTTTTTACAGGTATGCCGAAACGAATAGTCACCCGTGTAAATGGGGTGGCGATTCGAGTTGGACAGGCGATTCGACTGGTGACTTGCCGGGTGACTAAAATTGACCCGTTAGTCACCCATGTAAATCGACCATAAGTATCCTAGGTAAATAGCCGGAGCTATTCAATACTGGTGAATGATGCAACAAGCCAACGGCCGAGAACCTATGACAGACCCTAACTTCTACAAATCGGATGTTATGTGAAAGGTTACAGATCAATATTTTGTTTGGTATTATGTAATGATTAGTCACAATAATACACATATATTATCAATGGCTCCGTGCTACTTTCTATGTTATTAATTTAGTTGAAATTCTAAAGGGTTACTTCATTATCATGTTTAAAATACTACATTAACGCGGATAGGCGGAAAATATAACTAGGATGTCTTGATTTCAAATTATTATTATGTAGGTACAGTTTCTTTTTTTAGGGTTCCGTACCCAAAGGGTAAAAACGGGACCCTATTACTGAGACTTCGATGTCTGTCCGTCTGCCTGTCCGTCTGTTTGTCCGTCTGTCTGTCTGTCTCCAGGCTGTAACTCAAGAACCGCTATAGCTAGGCTTCTGAAAATTTCACAGATTATGTATATGTATTTACAAAAGGTTAAGATATCGTCTAGGTAAAGCCATGCCTTTATATTGAACTAGATGATGCCCGCAACTCCGTTGCGCCAAAACTCGTTTATCGCGCGGGAACCGTACATTTTTCCGGGACAAAAAGTATCCTCCATGCCAAATTTCAGCAAAATCGGTTCAGCGGTTTGAGCGTGAAGAGGTAACAGACAGACAGACAGACAGACAGACGCACGCAGTCAAACGTAGCGATTCAGTTCAATATAATACAAACATAATGACATACTTTCTAAACAACAGTTTTAAGTACACATTGTTAGTGTTCATTCAAAATTAGAAATGGATGGATGGATGGTTAAAACCACAAGTTACAGCCGCGTGTAGGTTTACCGACGGGGCGGTGATAGGGTTGCCAACTATACAGTTTTTCACTAAATCATACTTTTTACTGTTGAACAAAAATCATACAAAATACTGTTTTCAGCATCCAAATGTGACCACATTATTATGACGTATTAAACTTAAGACGCTAAGAAATTTTTAAAATTTTTAGTAAGTTTTGCGAGAAGCTCTAATAAAATATAATAATTAAAATACTATAATTACACTAATTAATAACTCTATAAATAATTAAAATACTGTCCATTTTTCTAAAATACTGTTTAAAATGCTTCACAGATAAACTTTATTTCTTGTGAAAGTTGGCAACCCTAGGCGGTGGACTCCATCAGCATCCTGCATCCCGTCCCTCAACTAGGAAATGTGGGTTTTGAGAAGCCGTTAGCTCAATGGTGGGTCAATCGACCATCCGCCTAGAGATTTATAGCCCCACATATTTCGCCACATTCAGGCCATGCGAATCCGTTTAAAAATAGATCATCCCATTGTATCTACGCGGAGTGATGGAACAAATAAAATTGGTAACATCATGATCCGGCATACCAATAAAATGTATGGTTTAAAAACTTGTAATGAATTGAGAATAATCAAATCCATTATCAACAACTCTAGCCAACATAGGAGCAAATCCTTTTCAGAAGGAATTAAAATTGAAAAATAAACTGTCTAAACTTTGATACCCGGCTTCTTAAGACGCTGACAACTGCCAATGACCTTGATCTCGCATCACTCTCGCACCTGAGTCAATTTTCATGTGTTCACTCGGTAGCGTGGATACATTTTTCGTTTGTTAGAGGAAAAAATAAATATTATGGGAAATCTAGATGTCAGAACCGAAAATTAAATCCGACAATCTTTGGATTTTTGTAAAAGGTATCAAATAAACAAATTTTTAAAGCATAGATTGTATTATTACTTTAGTTAGAACTGTTTAAAGTTCCTGAAAGATGTGACTTTGGTATTTTTTTCATCCAGTAGGAGTACACATTATTTTATTATTTAAATTCGACAAGCTTTTCCAAATATAATCAAAAATCACATATTTTTTTTTGTGCCAATCAATGAAATACATACGTCTAGAAAGCTGCATAAAGATGTCGAATTGGCAGCTGTCTTCCCATTAAATGGTGATTCTGAAGTTTTTTTTGGTAGTAATTTTCTATGTGGGTACCAGAGGACGGACGACACCGCCGTGGACAGCCTCCAAAAAGATAGCGAAATGAACTGGATGCCTACAAGCCAGGCTGGTCTGCGGTGGCGTTGGAGCGAGACAGATGGAAGATCTTGGGGGAGGCCTTTGCCCAGCAGTGGGATAGTATAGGCTCATAAAAAAATTTGTACACTAGCGCTTCTGATTGGCTACCGTCAAAAAGTTTACAAATATACAACGCTAGTAAAAAGATAAAGATATTTTTTTTCCTAGATGATATTTTATTTGCACAATCTTTAAGTGCAGCAAGTGGTCATTTTCACAGTTTTCACTACAAGATATTCGAAACTCAAATAAGACGTCGCAATAGAACAATCAAATACCCGATGATCCGGTAATACTAGAAACAGATATTGAGGAATTCGCATTTAATTTGTATATTTACAAACTGATTTGTGTCGTGGATATTATGTAAATTCCTTTGAATATTTATCAAATTGATTGGTTGCATATTTTTTGCTCGTATTTTGTTCCGCTTTATATAGAAATTGTTCAAAGCTCGCTATTGACTGTTGCAGTATTTTATAAATGTCTCGCAAAAAATAGTTGAGGTTTAGAAAAACCTATGGATTTCGGTTGAAAAAGCCGGAAGAGGAAGAGTAGTGTTCATACTATGCATCTACGTACAGTCCTACACTGTTAGTAATTGGTCCCGACTCCCGAGTGGTATAATTTATATAGATCAAACAAAAATTGTGGATGACAAAATATTTCCTTTACAGGACATTGATTTTTAACCGACTTCCAAAAAGGAGGAGGTTATGCGTTCGTCTATTTTTTTTTTTGTATGTTCAACCATAACTTCGCCGTTTATGGACCGATTTTCATGATTCTTTTGTTGTTGTACAGGGTTGAATCCGAGGTTGGTACCATGTTCACAAAAGTGGTGATCTGATGATGGGATCCATGAGGAATCGAGGGGACTCCTTGAAATTTATATGGGAACATATGGTGATTTCGATTTTTTCTGAATTATTTCAGGCATATACTACCAAAAAGTAAGATTTTGCACCAGGATATACCCTGGTTCTGAAGGTACCCAACAGAACTTTTGAATCCTTATAGATACAAGTTTGAGGATTTTGGCTTTATTTAAACTACTCCAAGCAAATCCTACATTATTTGTGCTGAACATAGGCTAAATTGTATTTTGGAAAAAATAGGGTTTCGTAAGATATTTGGGTTTTTCGGACGCCAGGTGAAAAAATCAACCAGAAAAGTTACTTATTTTGCGTACGCTGCCGAAACTATAAAAGATAGAACCATAAAATCTTCTAAGTTTTGTAGATCTTATAAATATCTAAAAAAAAGTCCGCGATACACTATACTTATCTATGTCGAGTGAGGCATTATGAGGCATTTTTGATTTAAAAATCTTGAATTTTTTTGGACAACTATTAAACGCGTTTATTTTACTCATGCCATTTATCCTTATCAAAATAAATTATTTCATCACTAAGTACAGTTTATGTAGATAAAATTTGGTCTTTGAATGATTAAAATTCGACGTTTGGTTTTGAAATTATGGCGAAATTAAAATATTACGATAGTGGGCGTCACCAAGCGGGATGCGCTTGCGGGAAGACAATCTGTGCAGTGTGCACTGTGCACTGTTATACATCCTTCGGATAATGACTGCGTCCGCGTCGTCGATGTCAGTGTCGGAGTCTGTGAATTGACCTGGGAATCATTTTGCTGACCGAGTCTTTCCATGGTTTTTGCAGCCGTAACCGACATCCACGCGGGCAGAGCCGCAGGCGATCGCTAGTAATATGTACAACTCTAAGACAACAAGCTATAATATTATAGCCTTGTCGTCTCATATTATGTACCTAACTAAAAAGGGTAAAATTATTATTTTTTAACAAAAAATTAAAACCGACTTCCAAGATAAAAACAAAAGTAATACTTATTCTTAATCTAAAAATAATCAAATAATTCTTATTCCTTATTATAGTGGCGTCTTCAGACTTCGCCTAAACCTCAACTATTTCTGTACTCAATCTTCATGCTTTTGAAGTCGGTACCAGCTTACCTTAGCGTAATTGCTATGTCAAGGATCTCAGAACTTTTCCGGGCTGGTACCGACTTCAAAAGTACGAAGATTGAGTACAGAAATAGTTGAGGTTTAGGCGAAGTCTCAAGACGCCACTATAATAAGGAATAAGAATTATTTGATTCTTTCTAGATTAAGAATAAGTATTACTTTTGTTTTTATCTTGGAAGTCGGTTTTAATTTTTTGTTAAAAAATAATAATTTATAGCAGAAATCGAATAATAAAAGAGGAAAATATGTTCATTTGAGATTCCAAAACTTTGAATTGATTCATATTTTACGCATAACAACATCACCTTGTAGGATTACTACGAAACCGTTAAAACTTTACCTTCCTAAAGCCTCTACAGTTTACCTATTAAACATTTGGATTTTCCATCCACCAAAAGGCTCCAAATTCATTAAAATTCATACATTTAACCCAGTAAAACTTGCAGTTCACATACTTCACAGTTTTGTTGCTATTTACGGGTTTGTTTTTGTCTGAGCATAGGCGTTATTAGCATAACCTGCGGGTAGCAATTATAATCGTTCCCCCATCCATCAGTAAATATTTCGAGGACATTCTATAACCATTAGAACATCTTTTTACTGCCAATTATAGATAATTTTTGTATTTAATTCTATAACTTGCCTGTTGTAGACATTGTAGTCTATTGCATAAATTGCAGTCTCTATGGAATTTAGCGATTGTAGAATGTAGAGCGGATGAGATTGAGCTTGATGTTAGGTGAGTAATTGAGTATTGTTTATTATAATAAAATATTGCAAGACGAGTGGGAGATATTCAATTCCTAAAAGTTTTCGTGCAAAGAACGCGAACGCCTCAATGCTCATATTATAAGATATTATTAATAAGTAATAACTTTAGGAAGAGATAATACTCCAGCTCCACCACAAATGATCAGGTTGTGCTGGGTGCTTGAAGTATGATGACCTTATACGACATCCGTTGAAAGTAATAACTAAAATATTATTACAATCACAGTTTAACTGTAAAAAATAAAATATTGCTTAGCATGGAATTCTAAGCAAACTCTATATGACCCAACTCACTACCCAGTAGCCGCTGTACAAATGCAAATCGTTTATTGCTAATTGTTAATCAGAATGCGGTGTTAAACGTCGGTGTCGGTAGCTTCGGCGAATCCCCCGACTTCCTGTCACATGCGTGTGCGCATATCAACAACTTTATACATCTCTTTATTTCAACCTTCTCTTAAAAGCCACGTCTGTTACTCGAAAACGCCAGAACCATGGAACGGTTTCCAAAAGAACATATTAGACAGGCTTTTAGAAAGAGCCCTCTTAGCTTCGTCTAAAATGTTCACTACCGGTTAGTGGGTTACTTAAGAAAAATGGAATCACAAATTATTATCGAAGTGATTTTGTGCTTTTGCTGGGCTTACAGAAGTTGCGATAAAAGTTAAGTCAATGTTAAAAAAGTCCAACACTCCATAGCCAAAAGTTGGGCCAATGATTCCACAGTCAAAAACCAAACCGAATTTTCTTCCGACACTTAAAAAACCAACTCCCGCAAAACCCCACAGTATGTTTGCAACATTGATTCCTGTTTGGGAGTTAATGGGGGACCGTTAAGCAAGCGGGGATAGTTAGCGGCGAGCAATGTTTACCCAGCAAATTGCGCGTATAAACAACTATTTCCATGTGCAGTGTGGACTTCCTTAATGGTTTTACCCTATCGGCAACTATCAGTATGAATTAGGGGATTGCCCTTATACACTACAAATTATATCAGTTAAATAGTCAACAGGATAAAGACATAGTAAAGACAAATACATGCGTCAAGAAGTAGACGAAATTTTTTCCTTATGAGCCCAAAAAAAGATGCCTCTAGCAATCGTTCGTTTAACTTTAAATAATGACGTCCTACTTTCTAGCAATTCAAACTACTAATCTGCTTCTTAAAATAACAAGAGCCTTTAGTGAAGCACTAAAACAAAATGCCCAAATGCCAATTGACATAGGGCATTGCAAGCGCCATGTTATTTTGCGATGCTCAGACGCAAATCCCATTTTTGGTCCTTCGTTGCTGAAATTTTCGAATATACGTTCTCTTCAGCCAAATCATCTAGATCATTTCGGTCTTCAAAACTTCTACGAGTTTAATCATATATATTAAAGAAAACAAATATCTGTCTGCGTGTAATTAAAAATAATGTTTGCAATTTACAAGGCTTCACGGCCGTGCCAGCAAGGGCGTTAACTGAAAGATAACTGTTGATATGCTCTTTGTATGATATAAAGGGACTTTAAATTAAAGACTTAATACTTCAGTCGGAATTTCCAGGAATTGCTATTGTATTCTATTGTTGTCGCGATCACCGGTGCTCGTGCGGGGCCTGAAGGATTAACTTATATAATATGGCTCTTTGTATGAATTTAAAGGAGGGCCGTACAAGTTTTCTCAATTAATTCCGATTTATATTTATAATCTAACACAGTGACCTCTTACGTCCTACGGATAGTGTAATCCATACCCACTAATCCATACTAATATTATAAATGCGAAAATGTGTCTGTCTGTCTGTCTGTTACCTCTTCACGCCCAAACCGCTGAACCGATTTTGATAAAATTTGGTATGGGGATACTTTGAGACCCGAGAAAGGACATAGGATACTTTTTGTCCCGGAAAAATGTACGGTTCCGCCGCGATAAACGAATTTTGGCGCAACGGAGTTGCGGGCGTCATCTAGTTAATAATAATTCGTATTGCGCTGGACCTAATCATTTTTCTGAGGTAAAAACTATCGTTTCATTTTACGGCAGTCTAAGCTTGAAAAGGTTACAGAATACAGATATAAACACTTTTGCTTTTATACCACTAATATAAGTATGAATAAGTTATTAATCCTTCGATCGTGGATTCTTGGAAATCTATTGTTTTTCTTTTGTGTCTCGTTCACCGGTGAGCTTATGGGGCTTGATGGGTTAATTAGGTATTAATAAAATAAACTAGAGAAAAACATCAGAAGTGGGATCGTTCTACAATATTCACAAATATAATATTATGGTGCTCCCACACCGCAGTTAGAAAATGTTTAGTAACGTTAGTAAACATTCGTTAGCAAACATTTAATCACAAATGTTAAAAAAATGTTAAAAATGTTTTCATGTTAGAAAATGTTTAGTAAACGTAAGTTAACAAATTATAACAAAATAAATTATAACAAAATAAAACATATTGTGTTAAATTTTGTTTGTAAACCTTTTATAAGGGACGACGGGGTATGCGGTGAGCCATTACCAGATTTAAATGTTATTATATAATGTTAATGAGCATTAGTAAACATTTACTTTAGTGTAGGAGCACTTATAACATGTAACAGTTCCTAACAAAATGTAACAATTGATAACATTTGTTAAAATATGTTTTATGTTAGAAAATGTTTACAAACATCGATCACAATACAAGAACGGAACTATGTAAGGGCGTTTTTGTTGATTGTAGCTTAATCGTGTTTCCTCGATACAATATTACGATTACAAATACATATTAGTCGTGTGCGTACAAGACAAAAAAACGAGGAATACGGCTTTTGGTGAACCAAAGATTTCCTTTGGTAGGATTGATCTTTATATCCCTAAGATAGGTTTACGATGTGGAGCCACCTGAATATCTCATGCAGGTGGGGGGTGGGGTGGGGGGAGGGGGGGTTTAGCTTTAACAAGGTATGAGGTCAATAACTGCGTGGGATTTAGGTATATAGTCGAGTTAGGTATCATTTTCGATTGAATCGAATGTTTAAATGCCAATTTTGGAATAATATTTAGATAAAAGACAGTAAATATAAAATAAAGTAAAAAATTCAGAATATATGATTTTCAACCAACGAAAACGCTGTTGACAGAGCTTAATTAATATAAGGGGGCTGATAGCCGCATTATTCTGCATGCCAAAGACATGGTGATGAATGGAGCAATAAACATATTAATAATACTAGACGTTCCGCGCGGCTTCGTCCGCGTAAATCTGAAATTTCACGGAAACCATATATTTTTCACACATATATAACCCATGTCTCACGTCGTCTACTATATATTCGTGTCAAATAACATAAAAACTTCTCCTGTAGTCTGTGAGATATTTGCCCTTTCAAATAATTTTCCCCGTTTTTTTACATTTTCCTCTGTATCTTTGCTCATATTGGTCTTAGCGTGATAAAATATAGCCTATAGCCTTCCTTGATAAATGGGCTATCTAACACTGAAATAATTTTTCAAATCGGACCAGTAATTACTGACTCATACTAAGATAAGCGCGTTTAAATAATCCTTCTTCTTCTTCTTCTTTTTACGTTGTTTAACATATTTATCGTGCAAATATGAGTCCTAAAATGAATTAAGTATTCTTAAGTCATCCGAATATGGTACCGAACTTGGAATATTACCATAATTAATGCCTCTATACAGATTGAGACTCTATTTTCCTCCAGAGCAGAAGCTGCTAAAATAAAATAAAAATTACATCAAAATTCGCGGTGGCTCCACATCTTAAATCCATCCTTGGGCCATAAGGACCAATCCTACCAAAGGAAATCTTTGGTTCAGCAATAGCCGTATAATTTACCGTACACACGCAACTATATACCATACCTATGCAAAATACAAATAAGCGTGTTGAACCTGCGAATGTCTGTACATTGTAGCAATAAAGTCATGTACTAATTCATACGATAATGTTGAAGTTCATACAATTTCATTAAATTCATGCTTATTCTAAGTACATCATTATTCATTACTATATTAATAAATAATAAGTATACTCGATTTCAATGTATTCTAATTTCTAATCTACCTGTAATGGATTCTACTAATTAAAATGTCAAGTATTCGAGAGTTAAGGTAACCTGTTTTAATTTAGGGCCGAAGTTACAAAATATAATCTATATCTATACTTATTATAAAACAAAGTCGCTTTTTTTCCCTCACGTCCATGTTCCCTTTAATATTTAAAACTACGCAACGGATTTTGATGATTCTTTCAGTGTTAGATAGCCCATTTATCGAGGAATGCTATAGGCTATATTTTATCATGCTAAGACTAAGACTAATAGGAGCGAAGAAATAGAGGAAAATGTGGAAAAAACGGGTAAAATTATTTGAAAGGGCTTACTTGAACGCGCTAATCTCAGGAACTACTGGTCCGATTTGAAAAATTCTTTCAGTGTTAGATAGCCCATTTATTAAGAAAGGCTATAGGCTATATTTTATCACGCTAAGACTAATAGGAGGATATGGATTTGACACAGATAAGACCACGTGAAGGATCATAGGCTATCGATTTTAATCATTGTTTCAGAGGCTATATATTTTATACTCATGCGACGCCGGGGCGGGTCGCTAGTAATATCATAATAATTTATTCAGTAGTTTTTGCGTGACGAAGTAACAAACTAAGGTACACATAAGCTTTCGTCTTTATATTACTAATATGTATATGTGTGATAAATAATATGTAATAATATTATGTATGATGAAAGTAAAAATATATTTTATAATTTTATATTTAGCTGTAACTGTAACAATAAAGGAAAGCATATTGCATGCTCAACAATAATTAATTAATACATATTTAAGTATAAAGATAATTATCTCAATCGACCTAATAAAAGTTACAGACTAGCTGCAGCTTAGGTACAGTCGCCATCGCCGTGTGTTACAATTTCAACTCTATTACAATAGGAATAAGATCGAAAACTGAAAAGTGAAAAGCCGATGCACTGACTGTACTGTAAGGTTATTTCACAGACTAACAGCATTTTGCGTCATGACTTTAGAAGTTTAGATGATTATCAACTTTCCGCTGATGTTAATTATTTTTAATCTAAACTAGACATTTTATAATCAATAATTAAGAATTAAAATCCTCCAAATCCTCAACAAATAATGTGTTTTTGGTAAATTAAAATTTGTAATAAAAGGATACTTAAGGTTAATTTTAAATAATGGTATTATTAAGAACTAGCGACCCGCCCCGGCGTCGCACGGGTATAAAATATTTATGGCCACTGAAAAAAATATTAAAATCGATAGCCTATGATCCTTCACGTGGTCTACTTCTTTAATCTGTGCCAAATAACATAAAAATTGCTCCAGTAGTTCGCGAGGTAAGCCCTTTCAAATAATTTCCCCCGTTTTTAGGGTTCCGTAGCCAAAATGGCAAAAAACGGAACCCTTATAGATTCGTCATGTCTGTCTGTTCGTCCGTATGTCACAGCCACTTTTCTCCGAAACTATAATAGCTATACTATTGAAACTTGGTAAGTAGATGTAGTCTGTGAACCGCATTAAGACTTGGATACAAAAATGGAAAAAATATTAAAAATTTTAGGGGTCCCCATAGGCATAACTGAAACCAAAAAAAATTAACTTCTTCTTCTAAAGTAACTTCTAACTTCTAAAGTAGGGGCGTGATAATTCTCAAAAAAATATATGATGTACATTACTATAAAAACTGCCAACGAAAATTGGTTTGAACGAGATCTATCAAGTAGTTTTTTTATACGTCATAAATGGTAAACCTTAATTTAACTTTCATTAAATCAACTAAAATATAAAAATAATAAAAAACTTTTAATTTCATATAAATAAACCTTATTGCTGCTGCGGAACCCTTCAGTGGCGAGTCCAACTCGCACTTGGCCGGTTTTTATTTTATTGAAGTGAAAACTTCTTTAGCGGCGTTGAGCACTTTTGTGGGATGGGTAAAAACTGTGAAACTCGCGCCAGATTTTCATGTTGATCGAAAAACCATACAAAACGCGTAAGACCGTAAGACGGTTGGAGAGTAGTGTTGTAACATCGAAATTAAAATTAAATGATAATTAAAATTAAGTAATAATTAAAATTAAATAATAATTAAAATTAGTAATAATTACAATAATTAAGTAACATTTAAAATTAAATATGGATTTTTAAGAAAATTAAATGATAATGAAAATAAAGTAATAATTAAAATTGAGTAATAATTAAAATTAAGTAATGATTAAAATTAAGTAATAATTAAAATAATTGAGTAATGATTAAAATTAAGTAAAGATTAAAATTAAGTAATGGTTAAAATTAAGTATTGATTAAAATTAAGTAATAATTAAAATTAAGTAATGATTAAAATTAAGTAACGATTAAAATTAAGTAATGATTAAAATTAAATAATAATTAAAATTAAGTAATGATTAAAATTAAGTAATTATTAAAATTAAGTAACGATTAAAATTAAGTAATAATTAAAATTAAGTAATGAATAAAATAAATTTTAATCGAAATTGATTAATGGGACAATCGATTGGTTTTTTTTTCGATTGTCGATTTTTTTTTAATCGATTGTAAGGGTTTCGATTAATTAAAAATGGTTTTAAAAAAATGCACAACGTTAATAATCAAGTTTTCACTTCTGCCGGCACTCCCGGAGTGCAACCTGTCTTTTTTTTTATATTATGAAATTCGGAAAACTTACGGCTAAACACAAGAGCAAATACAAATTACACAAACGTGAAGGCCAATTACAAGTTTTCACAGATAAACAAAAAAAAACTTACATACAAATTTGGAGTCATTGGCAAAGCATTTATAGTTTAAGGTTAAAACAGTACGTTACAATACAAAAGACATAGGGTACAAATTAAGACGTAAATATTTTTTTAACAAGAATGTTCTTCATTTTGGAGATACTGGTATTAAATAAATCTAGGTCCACGTCATATGCAATTGTATGAATTGTTTTTTCCACATTCTTCTATTAGTCTTAGCGTGATAAAATATAGCCTATAGCCTTCCTCAATAAATGGGCTATCTAACACTGAAAGAATCATCAAAATCCGTTGCGTACTTTTAAAGATTAAAGGGAACAAAGGGACATGAGGGAAAAAAGCATCTTTGTTTTATAATAAGTATAGAATATAAGTTAAGATTTCACTACCAGTAGCGCCATCTAGCGACGGCTCGCGGAATATAGTGCCTTCATTACGACGCGCACAGTGGTCCGAAATCGCTAAATAGTGGACATTCGCAAAAAAGTTCGATTTTGGTGTGTAAAAAAATACCATCCGATAGACTTTAAGAAGAGTAACAATAAATCCCTATTAAGTTTTTTATAAAAATGTATATTTAAGGTGAAAAAAAATAATTACGAAAATGTTGTATGGGAAAGAATATTTAAATAGATTTTTCGCAAAAACTACTTGGTCATTCTGGTTCATTCTTGAAACAAGTAAAGTTCTAGTGGTATTTAAGGTTTAGAAAAAAAATTACGAAAATTTACGTGCAGCCTTTTGCAGTAGAGGGGTTCAAAATTTTGAAATAATTTTACTAACTTTTTAGGTGTGGAAAAAATACTATTCGAAAGATTTCCTAAAGAGTAACAATAAATCCTTTATAAGTTTTTTTATAAAAATGTATTTTTAAGGTGAAAAAAATTTATTAATAAAATGATGCATGGGAAAGAATCTATAAATAGATTTTTTGCAAAAACTACTTGGTCATTCTGGTTAATTTTTGAAACAAGTAAAGTTCTAATGGTATATAAGGTTTAGAAAAAAAAAATACGAAAATTTACGTGCAGCCTTTTGCAGTAGAGGGGTTCAAAATTTTGAAATAATTTTACTAGCTTTTTAGGTGTGGAAAAAATACTATTCGATAGATTTCCTAAAGAGTAACAATAAATCCTTTATAAGTTTTGTACAAAAATGATTTTTTAAGGCGAAAAAAATAATCACGAAAATTGTATAAGTAAAATATTATATTATATAAAACGAGTCCTTAAAAAGCAACAATACTTACTTATATTATTTACAAACCTGGATAGCAAAAACAAAATTAAACTACAATTAACTACTGACTAAACTATTGTAATTAAAATAAAATAAAAAATGTTATATAAAAACTCAAACATTTCAAATGTAACTTATAAATAAACAATAATAAATAATAAGCAATTAAACAAACGCGCTTTACAAACATAGTGGATCTCCAATGCTATCATCGCCTTGTAATGACACAACTTCACTTTCTTCGTAATCTTCTGACAAAAGAGGTCTTTCAAGCAACAGGTCGACTGTGTCTGGATGAAATTCTTGGTGTTTACTTTTAGACAACTTTGGACGAATGTGAGACAAATATGGATCAGAGCTTATTAAAAAGTTGTGCAACAAATCTTCATTAGTTTCTGCTCTACTCGTCTTTCTAGTATGCATCTCTCTAGTATTTCTAAATTCTTTATTCCTTGCCTCTGAAGCTTCTTCACTCAAATAGCCAATTGGAATAAAGCCAAAATGCTTACAAATATCAGCACCATGTATAAGGAGTTTGTGAACACTTGCAGGCATGTAGTACCACGGATAAAGCTTTACATACAGCTCTGCTGTTTCCCTAGAATAATTTCGAAAGTGATCTATATTAATAAGCTTCCCAGAAGAAACTGTCTGCAATACAACGTATAATCTCTTTATTAATTCCAAATCTATTTTCGTTATTTCAGATGCTGTCCTAAAGTCCTGAAAAAATCTTCTAGCAGTGTTACCATCGTTAGTAGTTCCATATCCTTGTTTGACAATATCAATCAATATTCCAGTTTGCTCTTTAAAATCATGTTGTGTGGCATCCTTTTTTGCTTTTTTAAGAATTTTGTTTCCATCTCGTGCTGACCACATTTTAAAGTCCATATTATACGATATATGTAAAATGCATTCCATGCATCGAATCCACATGTGAAGAGACGATAAACCATATTGAAGTATATTTTCTCTTAAAGGTTTATTCAAAATCACATCGAGCTTATTCATTTCACTTGGCTTTGATAAGCATATACTGCATGTTGATGAAGATGGAGTATCAGACACAATCGTTACTATTTTTCCGTTTATCATAGTCATATGTAGCTCATGAAAAATTTTTATGCCTTTATATTCTGTTGGCACTAAATCACTTATTTCATCATTCATACATTTTTCCTCCCTTTTAACGAGTTCATTGGATTCTTTTATAAACTCAAACTTAACTGATCGACAATAACTTGTGGACGAAGGATTGGGGTTTTCCCATAGTAATATATTACCATTAGACTCTAATCTTAATGGTACAAGGCTTGTCATGAAAACTGATGAATCGTCAAAGTTGGCCATAAAAGTCTGTTGCCGTTGCTTATAATTACTTTGAGAAGAGGAACCATCAAAACCCCACTTACTAATAAGCTTTAAATCGCTACAATTTGATGAATCAAATGGAACGTTTTCTATATTCAGTATCCGTTTTGCAGTCAAATCCAAAAGTGCCTGTAATTTAATTTTTGCACTTTGTTCCGTAATAGTTATATCTTGCTTTGGCGGATAATAATTTTGCTTTGACTTAAGGAGCTTGTAATATGACGGTAAAACTGCAACACTGTTATAAAATAATGTCGACCTTAAAGTTACATACTGCCATTTTGATAAATGTAGTGAAGTAGAAAGAGCCAACGCAAGATCATCCTGAATAGGGTTTATCTTTTCCTTACTGAACAAAATCTTTTTAACAATCTGAACATCTTCAGGTTTTTTCAAAAGGTGGCCAATGATCAGAGCAAGATCATTCTTGCTATTTACTTTTAACTTTTCAATTAGACAATAAACTAGTTCCTCTTCAGATTTATCACACAGAGGGTCGGAGCGTCTCTTTTTCTGTTTGTTACTCAAATCACTAAATGCTTTTCTCAACCTTATTTCACCTCTCGCAACCCCGCTCCATGAAGTAGAAGGCTGCGATGCAGATGTTTCAACAGATGCTATACTAATATCATCTATTGAAACATCAGTTAAATCAGTATTTATATCAGTATTGGCTTCAGCATTTTCATCTGTATGTTCTTCCGAAAAAATGTCTGCTAAATTCACTGATGAACACTCAGGCCATGCGATATAAGTTATAAGCCAGTCTATATTTTTTTTTAAAAACGTTTTTTCACACCTCGACGATTCCTTCCATTTTCTATTTATTCTAGAAACAAAATTTCCACAAAAATGTTGTAAAATTTGAGTATCTTCAGATGATATCTCAGTGGGAATATTGTTGAGGATATACTGATGCAGTATTTTTGCACCTCTTCCATTTCCTCGTATAAACATATACAAATCTAAATAAGTCACCAAGCCAGACATTATTTACCACACAAAACGCGTACTGTTATAATGCAACACATTAAACACACGAAAGCAAACTTTGGACTGTAAAGTGTCTCGTATGAATAAAGAATTCAAAATGGGGTATTTCTTTAAAGCAACCCCCTGATATATCCCGGTTCCGGTAGAGGGGATATAATAGAAACAGTTATAAAAAACAGCAGTGATTAGGGAGTAATGAGTAGGCTTATCAATTAAGCAGGTAAACAAACCCAAAAACAATAGACATAACGTAACACTAATTGTTATTGTATAAAAACAACATTAGAAAAAAACAACTTTAAACCACAATAACAAAAGAATTATGTTATTTATGTTAGTGATCCCGCTATTGTTCTTGGGTTTATTTACCTGCTTAATGGTTAAGCCTGCCAATTATGTCCCAATTCCTAAGCCATATGGATGATAATATAGTAATTTTTGTTTATTACTGCTTCTTTTTTTTTTTTGTTTTTTCAGTTATACTTTATTTTGTCTTTTATAATCTCAACTAAAATAAAGCAAAAGCAATAAAAAATAGCAAAGAGATCAATAAAAAGTAAGAACATAATTTTTAAAAATTTGAACCCTCCTACTACTGCAAGAGGTTGCACGTAAATTTGCGCATTTTTTTTTCTAAACCTTATATACCACTAGAACTTCACTTGTTTCAAAAATGATCCAGTATGGCCCAGTAGTTTTTGCAAAAAAATCGATTTGTAGATTTATTCTCATACAGAATTTTCGTAATTATTTTTTTTTTTTCACCTTAAAAAATACATTTTTGTAAAAAACTTATTAAGGATTTATTGTTACTCTTTAAAAGATTTATCGAATGGTATTTTTTCCATACCTAAAAAATTTCAAAATTTTGAACCCCTCTACTGCAAAAGGCTGCACGTAAATTTCCCTAAATTTTTTTCTGAACCTTATATATCACTAGAACTTTACTTGTTTCAGAAATGAACCAGAATGACCTAGTAGTTTTTGCAAAAAAATCTATTTATAGATTCTTTCCAATACAACATTTTCGTAATTATTTTTTTTCACCTTAAAAAATACATTTTTATAAAAAACTTAATAAGGATTTATTGTTACTCCTCTTAAAATCTATCGAATGGTATTTTTGTCCACACCAAAATCGAACTTTTTCGCGAATGTCCACTATTTAGCGATTTCGGACCACTGTGCGACGTTAAGAGTCCGTATACGAATTTTGCCGATTTAGCCGAAATTGCAAAGGTTCGCTACAGAAATATTATTAGGTCTTTTCCCCTTATTAGACTAAAAAAAAATATACATTAATTATTAGATTTAAAATATATTTAAGCGCGGAAAGCCGACTCGAACTTGCGGCGAGAAATATAATGTGAGATTAAGGTTGTTTTGAATCGTGTTTTTTTGGCACAATTTGTTTTTATTTTATTTTTTCTCGAATTGGATAGAATTTTATCTATAGATTATTTCTGTCGTTTTCTTTTTATGAATTACAGCTCCAAGTTGCCGAAATTATCAGCAATTCTTTGCCCATTTTCTTTAAAATTTTGCCGAGTTACATATTTTTTTACTCAACTATTTCATATTAAAATGGTAAAAAGTAATTCCAACATTTTATAGACGACTTCCTCAACAGTACATTGTATTTTTTTCATACCGTTAAGACGTCAATACAATCCATAAACAGGTGATATTCTAAACTAAACCTTTTACAGCAAAAATCACAAAACTGTCGCGGGTTTGAGTTGGATTATTTAAAAATACTTAAAAAAATAAAAAATCTAGCTCCAACACTAGAATATAATTGAAATGATTTTACATGTGCATTAAAACTTATAGAAATACTGTATTTTAAATGTTAAATCACGTCTGTAAAATCAGCGAAATCGGCAAATTTCGTATACGGACCCTTAAGTTGGATAATCATGAACCACAAATTCAACCAAATTTCTATTTTTATTAATATTGCATATAAGAGATATTATGATGGAATTTTTATTTCCATCTGTCAATAACATTTTAGTACAGTAGTAGGTACAAAGAGATTTTTAAGTAAATAAAAATAGATAATTATAAGTGCTTTTAGGATTTCATTTTCAAAGGGTAAAAACAAGTCTCAAACTAACCCTTCAGGTCGTTAGTTGTTACTGATTACTGGCTAACTATTTTGCTGTCTAAGCACTTGTCCGTTCCTTTAATTATTATTGGCTACCAAATAAATGATGACATCCTTATTTCTTTTCTAATTAACTCTGCCACAGTTTCATATCAACTTTTTCGAATTTCAGTTTATTGGATATACCTAGTTATTATAATTAGTAATACTGCAATATGAATATTCAATTAGGCTATGCAATAGGTGAACAGCATATAGGGTCAGATTTGAGTAGACTAGCGCTATTAATAGACTAATAGAATTTCTACTGATCGAAAGTATTTAATAAAGAGTAAGTTTTTAATTAAGTTCTAATTTTAAGTTAATTCTAGTGTTTTAAATAATTTAAAATACAGATATGTAATTGCAAGAAAACTATGAAGTATAAGATTCAAGTCATAGGATTAACCCATCAATCCCCAAGCATCACCCGGCTGCCGCAAAACAATTGAAAATCTATTTTTTTTTATTTATTAAATAAGGGGGCAAACGAGCAAACGGGTCACCTGATGGTAAGCAACTACCGTCGCCCATGGACACTCGCAACATCAGAAGAGCTGCAGGTGCGTTGCCGGCCTTTTAAGAGGGAATACGCTCTTTTCTTGAAGGTTTGCAGGTCGTATAGGTCCGGAAATACTGCTGGTGACAGTTCGATACCCATTGTGTCTGCGATACCCACGATCGAGGTATTAAAACTAATAAGATAGATTTTCCTTTAAACTATTATCTCTATTATCATTTTATATAACTAAAAAATGACTGCTTCCCTGGAATTCACAACTAATAAGTAGACACACTAATCAAATAATTATAAGAAGAAAGTATAATTTTTCCATCATCGTCATTATATAACCTGTCAATATAAAATTATGTGACATGCAGTACTACGATATGCTATCACTTGCAAAAAATACACCTTATATAAGTGTAGCATTTTTTATGAACCTAATCTAAATAAAATCTTTAATCTAATAGCTAAGCCGTCATAATAACTTAAGTCTGACAACTTACTTATCAACTTTCCCTTGCAAATTTTCTAATACAACTTTTTGATATGTCCCATGGTCCAAAATGTATTTTGTATTTAATTCTAAGAACTCAAGGAATGTACTGTGTTTGTCTCTTTCACTTGAAGATACAAATATTGGTATCTCGTTTCAATGCACATGTTTCAATAGTAGGGTTGCCATCCGTCATTTCCCCGGATTTGTCCTAGTTTAAAGGGCGTCCGGGGAGCGTCCTGCAGGGTTTTTGAAAAGTGTCCGGGTAAAATCCGGACAGTTTTGTTGAGAGAAATTAACTTTTTAGTCATGACTCTTGAGTCATGACTAAAAAGTGCACATGGGGCCTGATTAAGGGTTAAAAAATAATGTACCGGTTCATGGATTGCTATGCATCTATTTAAAGTTGTTTTCATTTTTGTTCGGTTACAAAAAAAATAAATGCATGTGAGTTGATCTTATCATTCTTTGCTAGTCATATTGAACGTATATGCAACTTAATTAATGTAAGTAATAATCCCTTATCTTTGCTAAGCATAAGCATCGCAATCGTGCATTTACTAGACATAAACAACGCAACTGTCACACATGCGTTGGTTATGCTTAGTAAGATAACATTATTGCAATACATGTTTCCTAGTCATAAACAATTTTCCGTCTTTAAAAATATTAAAAATAACTAAATATGTAAATATAGCATTGCATATGCAAAGTTAACATTTAAAGGCACCAAACAAAATAAAAATATTTGGAATATTTCTCTTAGTTTCAAAGGGACAATAAAAATAAAGAATAAAACTTTAGGCGCGAATTACTCGAAAGTTGCCGCCATGCAGATGCGTTGTTTATGATAAGGGTGGCAGGAGTATACAGTAACTAAAAATAAAGTATATATATTTTTCAATTCTGATTCACTTCAAACTGTGTTTTTAAAATGAGTAAATCAAAAAGAGTCGCATAAAAATTGTAATGCACAGTAAATGAGTCACAAGGACTTCTGTAAATTGATTAAGCTATGCAAACATTGACCTGAAAAAGTGTCCATAACCTTTCCAAATATCACAAAAACCTACTCATCCTTCGAGTAATATTAAAACCAAAATACTTATCCACAATATAATAGTCTTTGCAAATACTGGTTTTAATTATTACTGTTAAATTATTGCATGGCAAAAATCAGTCTATATAAGATCAGTTTGACTGGATTGAATAAACTAAATTGCATGATGTTGCACATGTTAGCCTATGGCTGAATGAGAGTTTTCTATAAAAACCTTCTCCTTTTTGGAAGTCGGTTAAAAGCCCTATTGTGAGTGAATATTAAAAGGACAAAGGTCAAACTAGCAGGTGCGAAATAGACAAGTGGCATAATAGATAAGTTCAGGTCATTCACCCTCCATATGAGCAAGAATATTGAATTACAGGAAATTTGTACTGTCATCACAGTTACAGTATATTTTGTTAATTTGCATGTAAGTGAATTTGAAAATGGTATATAGTCACTGTATATTATTTAACGGAACATCTATTGCTATAGCCTACAAGTATGAAAAATCTTATTAGGAAATTACAAGTTATATGCTACTAAATACAAACATAGTTATAGTTACACATATATATATATATATATACTTTCACTTGGCCTATGAATCATATCTGTGGTTAATTGTTTTATTTTACATGTTATGTTCCTTTCTAGTTGTGTTAATGTATGGGATAAATATACAAAATATGCCATTGGTTTAGAATTGAAGCGACCGAGCCCAAATTTTCAGGTTGTAGTTTTTTTTTACAGAAAGACGACAAAATTTATAATCCATTGCTGTTTCCTCATAAGAAAATCTTTTTGGTTAGCTCAGCAATGTATTAACTGTCAGGAAATTTGTTTACATTCAAATTCTATGAATAAACAAGTACTGGGTAATTATAAACTTGACTGTTAAGCACATTAAGGAATAGAAATCGCGCAGGAACCACTCACTATAGTAATGATTGCATAAAACAGATTTGATTACTTACGGTTCGGCCTCAATGGACTGTAGACGGGCTACGTAGTTTGATGGAATGTAGCCCTCCTGCTTCGTCTTCTTGCTCCTGGCTAGCCACCAATCCCCCTGCGTGTCGTTTAGGATCTCCAAATGTTCGCCCTTTCTAAAACTCAAGTCCTCGTCCGTCCTAGCATCGTAATCGTAAAGAGCAACAAATATTCGGGTGGGAGTAATTTCGTTCGTGTCAGGGCCCTGATTAATCGTGGACCTTATCGGATCCGGGGGCGGGGTCGGCACAGGAGTCTGGAACTGTCTAGGATCCTCCTCGTGAGGATTTGTTCGTTCATTTTTGTTTTTGGAATCCTTCTCTCTTGTGCTACTAAAACAGTTCCCCATTTTCTCTTTACAAGGTGAGTCTGCTATCACTTGTTGTAAATAAAATCACACACTCGTAAACATATAAACGATTGTACGAGAATATTTTGTCCATAAACATTCTATTTTGTCACAATAAAGTCAAAAAATATAAACGGATAACTTAATTTTATAGTAAACAAAGAAGAAATCCCGAAAGGACATGTCTACAAGCAGCCATTTTGACGCGCTATAGACAATTATTTATTTTTTTACGTTAACAGATGTCACAGATTAAGTTCTCGTCTGTATATTTTGTCATTTTAAAATTGTCTATGATAATTGATAACCAAGCGGTTTTCTGAAAATGGAGAAAGAAATTAATGTACCTAGCAAAAATAAATTCCAATTCGACAATACTCAATAATTTTGCTAAATTCGACAAAAATAAATACAACGAAGTGTCCAAGAATTTTGATTAAGAATTTTATTTTATTTTTTGAGAGTAGTACCATCTATACTGCAATTCTCTAACTAAGTGGAAGATTCTAGCCTAGCTGTCTTGCGTAATTACTGATAGATGGCGTTGTATAGCAGTGCACAAATAAAATTCTATAAAACACCGAAAACACTCGAGAAAAATTATTAACACTTATTTTCATCACATATATCACAATTATCAGATATTTTAAATAAATCTCCACCTAAGTTTTCCGCTTATATTCCATTTTCAATAATTTAAAATTTTTATTACGCTAGCAGCTAGGTCATTTGCGCCTGATATTGTATAATATAACAACATTTCTTAAAGCTATAAGAAAAAAATATTGCTATAAGAAAATACCAGGAAAACAAATATTATGGAACCTTGTCAAATTAGTTTTAAAAGTAAACTAATTAAAAATAACTTCAGTCAGCTAATTATTAATCCTATGAATGAGGAAAAAATGAGGCGGTCATAATTTTAAAGTTTTTGAAAGAAATGTGGAGTACTCAGCAGATTCTGGAATTCATAATACCTACAGTCGTCAAGACCACAATCTCGTAAATTTTTTGTAAAAGAAGCGTTGAAGTTTGAATTGAATCAATTTATTTAATGTCCTTGCCACTTTTGAGGTGGAGTTTTGATGCTGAAATGTCATCAAATTATATAGATCACTAAATGTTCCGCGCGGCTTTGCCCGCGTAATTTAGGAATGTCACGGAAATCGTACATTTTTCCGCAAAAAAGGAAACCTATGTTCTTTTACGTGGTCTATTCTTCATGTTTGCCAAATAACATAAAAATTGCTCCATTAGGTTCAAATTAGGCAGTTTTAAATAATTTCCCCCGTTTTTTTCCACACTTTCCTCTATTTCTTCGCTCCTATTAGTCTTTGCGTGATAAAATATAGCCTATAGCTTTTCTTAATAAATAGGCTATCTAACACTGAAAGAATTTTTCAAATCGGACCAGTAGTTCCTGAGATTAGCGCATTCAAATAAGCCATTTCAAATAATTTCTCCCGTTTTTTCACACTTTCCTTTATTTCTTCGCTTTTATTAGCCTTAGCGCATTAAAATATAACCTATAGCCTTTCTCGATAAATAGGCTATCTAGCATTGAAATAATTTTTCAAATCAGACCAGTAGTTCCTGAGATTAGCGCGTTCAAATAAGCCCTTTCAAATAATTTCCCCCGTTTTTTCAACACTTTCCTCTATTTCTTCGCTCCTATTAGTCTTAGCGTGATATAGTATAACCTATAGCCTTTCTCGATAAATTGGCTATCTAACACTGAAAGAATTTTTCAAATCGGACCAGTAGTTCCTAAGATTAGCGCGTTCAAACAAACAAACAAACTCTTCCCAATTATAATATTAGTATAGAAGTATAGATAATCTACGTTTCCTTTCTTTATTAGGTCTATAAAGAAGTTTGGAAGAACCTTCATAATACCACAATGAAGACTGTCTAAAGATTTTTTTAAAGTCTTTTTAATTCGTTCACTTAGAACTTTTTTACTTGAATTTGCATAGCCTGTTAGGACTTAGGACTATAAGAAGACTAGCGGCCCGGTACGTGCTTCGCTACGTATAAAGTGAAATAATACAAAAATCTGTTAGAACATCGATTCATTTCTTTAAAAAATATATTACTTAATTGCTAGCTATTTAAAACTTAATGCAAAACATTTGGATAAACAATTTTTTTTTCCATTTTGATTGTAAATCTGTAGTACCGACTTTCTGGAACAGGCAACAACAGGCAAAAGTGTGACAGTGCACTTGCATGTTACTTGTATAATATTATCGAAGCAACTTACTTCTCAGAAGTAATGTCAAATGTGTGCCTTACGCTATGGAGTTAAGGTTGAATTTGTTGTGTTCAATTTTGGTGACATTGGTGACCCTGACGTGGTAATGATGATGAATGTAATTTGCATAATAGCATATGCTTTCAGTTCTTAAAACAGCGCCTAAACCCCCAAACTTGTATGGTCTATAAGGAATCTCTTAGTATCTTCGGAACCATAGTATACCTTGGTGCAAAATCTTGCGTTTTGGTAGCATATGCTTAGGATGCTTCTCATAAAACCAAAATCACCATATGTTTCCATATAAATTTTGAGGAGTTCCCTCGATTACTCATGGATCCCATCATCAGATCACCACTTTTGTGAACATGGTACCAAATACGGAACACGGACAAACGGCGGAATAATCGTTGAACATACAAAAAAATATATATATCCACAGCCGAACATATAACCTCCTCCTTTTTGGAAGTCGGTTAAAAATGCGTTATGCTGATGAAAAAAACAATGTTGTAGTTCACGAATAATTTCTCATCTTGTATTAGAAATAATTGCACAATGTTGATCCAATTCACGATTTTCATCACCAATAAAATAAATTAGCAAAAATTGATGATCAGCGTCGGGGTACGGCAATAACGAACCAACTTGATGATAAATCTGGCCCTGAATCTGTAACATACGTATGCAATTTTAGGTTGTTGGATAAGAATTTCTACAAAATTATCGAATACTTTATGATTAAGATTGATATAAACATGGGACAGTTTCCAGTTGAAAAAAAATTATAATTTCACTATTTTAAGATAGTTATAATAAAGCTTTCTGTAAAGACTTATGTGTTCTGCTCAGTGACTTTGGATCCAGGATACACCCTCATAATACGAAAACTCATAATCAGCTGACTTCACTACCACTATAGAATTTCTTAAAAATCTCCAAACATATTATACTTGTATATTATAGTATACATAGGCTGCACTAAAAATATCGGGAATGGAATACTTCCTCTATTCCTGTTATATTAAAATCTTTTTAATTGAAAACTCCTTGGTTTTAAAAATCGAATACCATTTATTTATTTAAAAAAAGATTCTCGGTCTTGTCACAAGGTCTTGTCGAACTTGTTTAGTCGTTGAGAAAATGGAATTGACTCGAGAAAATTCTAGAGCGATGATTTATTATGACTTTCGAAGTGGTTTAATACAAAAACAGTGTGTTGATCGTATGATTTCTGCATTTGGTAATGAAGCCCCATCCAAAACCACAATTTATCGCTGGTTTGCTGAATTTCAATGTGGACGTGTCAGGCTCAGTGATGATCCCCGTCAAGTTCGTCCGAAAACTGCAGTCACCCAAGAAAACGTTGATGCTGTGCGTAAGTTGGTTGAGGAAGATCGATACGTGACATACCGCGAAATTCAGGCAACTTCAGACATTAGCTTGAGTCAAATACAAATAATATTGCATGAACAATTAGGTTCAAAAAAGTTGTTTTCCCGATGGATACCGCATTTGCTCTGTGAAGAGCAAAAAGCGGCTCGCGTTACTTGGTGCGCCAGAACTCTCGAAAGATTCCACGCAGGATCCTCAAATGCTGTATACAACATCGTATCAGGTGACGAATCCTGGATATATGCGTACGAACCCGAAACTAAAAACCAGCCACGAGTTTAGGTGTTCGAAAATGAGTTAAAGCCAACAAAAATTGTTCGTTCACGGAGTGTTGCAAAAAAAATGGTGGCCACGTTTGTCTCCAAAACCAGCCATATTGCGACTATTCCTCTTGAGGGACAAAGAACGGTTAATGCAGAATGGTATGCTAGTGTAGTGACTAATGTACATAACTAATTTCTTTTATAAAAACCTTTTTATACCATTTTGTACGACTCTATAATTTATGATTTTTTGACTTGTTTACTTTTTGATAGGTTTAGAGAAGATATTAAAAAAAGAGAATTCAACTGGAATATCGAGTGTGCTATTTTATCATTTTCTCCGTCGCACCTTCTAAACAAGAAAGTTGAGCAAGCGATTCACCTCGCAACGACGCGAGGACCTTGCTCACTTCATTGGTGACCCCGGAAGGAACACAGGATGGAGAATCTGAACGAGAATGTAACCAGCGAACAAAGGGACGGCGCGGTGGGAGAAACATTTCGCGTTGGCGTACGTATTCCCCCGTTTTACCATGAAAAACCCGGGGTATGGTTTGCGCAGATGGAGGCGCAGTTCATATTATCCGGCATAAAATCTGACGAGACTAAATTTCACTACGTCACCGGCAACTTGGACTCGCAGTACGCGGCCGAGGTAGAGGATATAATAGCTAACCCTCCACCAACGGCTAAGTACGAAAGATTGAAAAGCGAACTAATTAAACGACTTTCGACATCGCGGGAAAAGAAAATAAGACAACTTCTTATGCATGAGGAGCTCGGCGACAGAAAGCCTTCGCAGTTCTACCGCCACCTACTCAATCTTGCCGGCCCGGAAGTACCCGAAGAGTTCCTGCGGAGCATCTGGAGCAGTAGTCTTCCTGCAGGCACCCAAGCGTAGCCTCGCAGTCCAAGACTGGTCTTCCTGAGTTAGCGGAACTAGCCGACAGGATCCACGACGCGGTCGGTCACCGGATGCCGTCGTCTTCTGCTGTAGCTGCTCCACCACCGTCTTCGAGTGCCCACCCTGAGATTGTCGCGCTGACCGAGCAGGTACAAAAGCTGACAAGTCAAGTGGAATGACTGTCCCGCCCCAGAGGACGTTCTAGCAATCGCAGTCGCACCCGTCAGCGGTCCCTTTCAACCAGGTCGGAATCTAGCTATCGAAGGTTTCCACTATGCTGGTACCATCAGAAATTCGCAGACCGTGCCCGGAAGTGTATGAAGCCGTGCGACTACCACAAGTCGGAAAACTCACGGGGCAATCTGTAATGGCGGCCGAGGATTGCCCGAATACCGGTCGCATATTTGTCACTGATCGAAGGTCGAAGGTGCAGTTCTTGGTCGACACCGGAAGCGACCTCTGTGTCCACCCCCGATCAGCGATCCCTAGACGACTGGAGAAGACCACCTACGTTTTGTGTGCGGCCAATGGGACACCGATACCTACATACGGGTTTATTAATTTAAATTTAAATCTAGGTTTACGCCGTGAATTTGCTTGGCGATTTATTGTTTCCGACGTTACAAGGGCGATAATAGGCGTAGATTTTTTATCTTTTTACAATTTAGTTATTGATTGCAGAAATCAATGCCTCATCGATAACTATACAAGCCTTTCCGCCCCGGCGTCGCCTGCCCGTCATTGTGGTGATGTGTCTTCGGTGAAGGTGAGTCTTGGTGATTCCGCATATACACACATACTACAGGAATTCCCCGACATTACACGTCCACCCGGAGTACACCGCACTCCGAAACACAATACTGTACATCATATACGAACTACACCTGGACAGCCTGTATCGTGTACGCCGCGACGGTTAGCACCTGAAAAGTGGAAAATTGTGAAAGCTGAGTTTGACGCCACGTTACAGGCAGGTACATGTCGCCCCTCAGAGTCATCATGGGCATCGCCGCTCCATCTGACTCCGAAAAAAGACACCGGCTGGCGTCCCTGTGGTGACTACCGTATGCTCAACTCCCGCACGGTTCCCGGTCGCTATCCCATCAAGCATATTCATGATTTCACCCATACACTAGCAGGTAGTACCATATTTTCCACCATCGACCTGGTTAAAGCCTATAACCAAATTCCAGTCCACCCAGATGATATTCCGAAGACCGCTATAACAACGCCGTTCGGCCTATACGAATTCCCGTACATGATGTTCGGGCTTCGTAACGCCGCTCAGACGTTTCAGCGTTTCGTGGACGAGATGCTGCGGGGACTCGATTTCACGTACGCGTACTTGGATGACTTTTTGGTGTTCTCGAAGGACCAAAAAACTCACGAAGAGCATCTCCGTCAACTTTTTGCTAGGTTACGTGAATATGGCATGGTCATAAACTTTTCCAAGTGTGTTTTTGGAGTTACGGAGGTAAAATTTTTAGGATACCAAATCTCGGGCGCAGGAGCTACCCCTCTTCCAGAAAAAGTAGAGGCTATTAAAAACTTCCCAAAGCCGAAGACTGTAAGGGAGTTACGCAGGTTTTTGGGAATGGTAAACTTTTACAGGCGCTTCATTCCCAAAGCTGCCCAGCACCAAGCTCCACTTAACGAGTTGCTTACGGGTTCGTTCAAGGGTTCCCATCCAGTGGACATAACAGGCGAAGCATCAAAGGCCTTTGAGTCTTGCAAAGAAGGTCTATGTCAGGCCGCCTTGCTGGCCTATCCCCGATGCGATGCCAAACTATCGTTGGTGACGGACGCATCCGATAACGCTATAGGTAGTGTCCTCCAGCAACACGATGGGGATGCCTGGCAACCCCTCGCCTTCTTCTCACACAAGCTAAGTCCAACCCAAAAAAAATACTCACCATATGACCGAGAGCTGCTGGCAATATACGAGAGCGTGAAATACTTTAGGCATATGGTCGAGGGACGTGACTTTGTGGTCTATACAGATCACAAGCCACTGACATTCGCCTTTCGAAACCGGAAAGAAAATTGTTCCCCAAGGCAGTTCAGGCACCTAGATCTGATCGCTCAATTTACCACAGATATCCGGCATATATCCGGGAAGGATAATGTTGTGGCGGATACACTTTCACGTGTAGAGGAGATTTCTCAGCCTGTGTCCGCTGAAATAATCGCAGCTGCTCAGGTTGAGGACCCCGAACTAAAGCATCTTTTAGGTGACGCTACCTCACTACGCTTACAGCGTCTTAAGATCCCAGGTTCGGGTAGCCAGCTCTACTGTGACATTAGCACCGCTACGCCTAGACCTTATGTGCCACAAGAGTTACGCAAAGCTATTTTCAACAGCCTGCATTCTCTTAGTCACCCAGGGGCAAAGGCTTCCATAAGACTAGTTTCCGAGCGATATGTTTGGCCTAGTATTCGGAAGGATTGTCGCGAGTGGGTTCGATCATGTACGGCTTGTCAGCGATCGAAGATCACTAGGCATGTGTACTCTCCTGTGGGTAACTTTAAACTGCCCTCATCGAGATTTGCTTTTATTCATATTGATCTCGTGGGTCCTTTGCCACTGTGCCAAGGTTTCCGCTATTGTCTCACTGCCGTCGACCGTTTTACGCGATGGCCTGAGGCAATACCGCTTGCTGACATAACTGCAGAAACGGTGGCAAAGGCCCTACTGAGTGGTTGGATCGCTCGATTCGGCTGCCCATCTGATATCGTTACTGATAGAGGTAGGCAGTTCGAATCGGCATTATTTAAGAGCTTATCTACGATCGCTGGCTTTCAACACCGCAGAACCACTGCGTACCATCCTGCCTGCAATGGACTGGTGGAGAGATTTCACCGTCAGCTCAAAGCCGCAATCATATGCCATGCAAATGACAGTTGGGTGGAATCTCTCCCACTAGTACTGTTAGGCATTCGCAGTTCTTTCAAAGAGGATGCTCAGGCTTCAGCAGCCGAACTGGTGTACGGTCAACCGATACGGCTTCCGGGTGAGTTCTTTGACCCTCAGGCTGATGAGACTGGCGATATGACGGAGTACTTGTCAAAACTTCGAAGTATCGTCAGGAAACTCCGCCCATCACCTGCGACTAGGCACAACAGTAGGTTCAAAACTTTTATTCACAAGGACTTAGTTTCCTCTACTCATGTATTCTTAAGGGACTGTACTGGCGGTGGTTTAAAGCCAGCATACTCTGGCCCGCATAAGGTCGTGGAAAGAGGAGACAAAGTTTTCAAAATTTTAGTAAATGGTAAGCAGGTAACCGTATCAATTGACCGGATCAAGCCGGCCTTTATGTTATGTGACCCTAACAACACTCAGTCTACATCTAACACTAACATGCGTCAAAACTCACTACAGTCACTACCCAAAACGAACACTCTCCATAGCACTCGAAATGCGGATAGCCATGATTTGCCTTCTGCCGATGAGAATATCGTCAAAAGGACAAGGTCAGGCCGTCGTGTTAAATTTACTGACTATTATCGCCCTTGACGGTCTCTGGAGGGGGGTGATGTAGTGACTAGTGTACATAGCTAATTTCTTTTATAAAAACCTTTTTATACTATTTTGTACGACTCTATAATTTATGATTTTTTGACTTGTTTACTTTTTGATAGGTTTAGAGAAGATATTAAAAAAAGAGAATTCAACTGGAATATCGAGTGTGCTATTTTATCATTTTCTCCGTCGCACCTTCTAAACAAGAAAGTTGAGCAAGCGATTCACCTCGCAACGACACGAGGACCTTGCTCACTTCACTAGCATTTGTTTGCCACAGGTCGTTTCTGAACTCCGTAAAGAGAACTGCAACCGCCGCATCATCCTCCATCACGACAATGCGAGTTCTCACACCGCGCACAGAACAAAAGAGTTTTTAGAGCAAGAAAACATAGAATTATTAGACCATCCGCCGTACAGCCCCGACTCAAGCCCTAATGATTTCTATACTTTCCCTAAAATAAAGAATAAATTGCGTGATCAGAGATTTTCATCACCTGAAGAAGCTGTGGACGCCTACAAAACGGCCATTTTGGAGGCCCCAACTTTCGAATGGAATGGTTGCTTCAATGCTTGGTTCCATCGTATGGAAAAATGTGTCAAATTTCGCGGAGGATACTTCGAAAAGCAATAAACACATTTTTAAATAGTACTGTTGTATCACCTCCTTGATTCCCGAAATTTTCAGTGCCGCCCTCGTATACCCACTTAGAGTTTATCAAGCAATGCTAAAAATGACATGTTCAAACACATATCTCTAATAATTAGGCTCTAGAGTTCTAGGTTCCCTGACTTTCGTTTTATTATAATTTATAGCACTAATTCCGCATGGAAACTCATCATAAAAAATATTCATAAACTACTTAAAACTACATTAATAGATCTATGTTTGTCCCAATTTTGAAAGACTCTCCTATACAATATACTTACCTACATATTTCATAGATCCCGTGATCAAATCGCTATCTTAGTAACCGCAAAACTAAGGGTCAATCCATATCCATACTTCCATACTAATATTATAAATGTGAAAGTGTGTGTGTCTGTCTGTCTGTCTGTCTGTCTGTCTACCTGTCTGTCTGTTACCTCTTCACGTTCAAACCGCTGAACCGATTCTGCTGAAATTTGGCATGGGGATACTTTGAGTCCCGGGAAAGGACATAGGATAGTTTTTATCCCGGAAAAATGTACGGTTCCGCACGATAAACTAATTTTGGCGCAACGGAGTTGCGGGCGTCGTCTGGTTTATACTAAGTCGAAGCGCATCAAAATGACTCACTAATATTGAACATAACAAATTCAACCTTAATTCCAGAACGTAACGCACACAGTCACGTGACATTGATGACCCTGATGTGGTAGTGATGATGATGGTGATGATGATGGTGATGATGATGATAAATGTAATTTGCATAGTAGCATATGCTTTCAGTTCTTAAGGCAGCGCCCCAACCTCAAACTTGTATCTATAAGGAGGTCGAAGTTCTGTTCAGCACCTTCGAACCATGGTATATTTTGGTGCAGAATCTTACTTTTGGTAACATATGCCTGGAATACTTCATACAAAAGCAAAATCGGCATATGTTTTCATTTAAATTTTGAGGAGTTCCCACGATTACTCCTGGATCCACTCGACCGATTATGTGCAAACTTCACATAAACCATCTACTAAATAGTCCGAACAAACCCTGAAAATTTGGTTTGGATAGGTGAGCCCTTTCTTGAGTTATGAAGTGACAACGAAAATTGCCACTTATTTTTATATATTAAGACTAGCTGTTGCCCGCGACTTCGTCCGCGTGGACTTCAGTTTATAGTTGTTCCCGTACATCGATTGAATAGTTTACGCGCAAATCATAAAGGTACATTTTGTGGGAACCGTACATTTTTCCGCGACAAAATATATCCCTTGTCCTTCTCGAGACTCAAAGTATCTCCATAGTCGTACCAAAATTCATGAAAATCGATTGAATAGTTAACGCGCAAATCATAAAAGTATATTGTGCGGTAACCGTACATTTTTTCGGGACAAAATGTATCCTATGTCCTTTTCTTAGACTCAAAGTATATCTACTTATACCAAATTTCAGCAAAACCGGTCCAGCTGTTTACGCGTGTTGTCGTAACCAAGGGAATTACGGATTCATTTTTATTATTTATAGAATTTCTGCGCGGCTTCGCCCGCGTAAATTAGATATTAGACAGGCAAATTGGTTCACAAAAATAGCCTATGATCCTTCACGTGCTTTACTTCCTATCTGACCCAAATAACAGAAAAATTGCTCTAGTAGTTCTCGAGATAAGCCCTTTCAAATAATCTCCCCCGTTTTTTACATTTTCCTCTATTTTTTTGCTCTTATTGGTCTTAGCGTGATAAAATGTGGCATATAGCCTTCCTCGATAAATGAGCTATCTAAAACTGAAAGAATTTTTCAAATCGGACCAGTTGTTCCTGAGATTAGCGCGTTCAAATAAGCCCTTTTAAATAATTTCCCCTGTTTTTTTCACATTTTTCTCTATTCCTTCGTTTCTATTAGTCTTAGCGTGATAAAATATAACTTATAGCCTTTCTCGATAAATGGGCTGTCTAACACTGAAAGAAGTTTTCGAATCGGACCAGTAGTTCCTGATATTAGCGCGTTCAAATAAACCCTTTCAAATAATTTTCCCCCGTTTTTTCCACTTTTTCCTCTATTTCTTCGCTCCTATAAGTCTTAGCGTGATAAAATATAGCCTATAGCCTTCCTCAATAAATGGACTATCTAACACTGAAAGAATTATTCAAATCGGACTAGTAGTTCCTGAGATTAGCGCGTTCAAACAAACAAACAAACAAACTAACAAACTCTTCCGCTTTATAATATTAGTATAGATGTTAGATAAAATATTTTTTTCGCATTCGTAGGTACCCAAAGGGTAAAAACGGGACCCTATTACTGACACTTCGATGTCTGTCTGTCTGTCTGTCTCCAGGCTGTATCCCAAGAACCGCTATAGCTAGACTTCTGAAATCTTCACAGAGTCGATTTTTAAGTAAGTAAAAACATTATAAACAATACTAGATCATACATAATATTTTTGTACAATCATATTTATTAATTATTTCATTACGAGATTCCGCAGAGGAAATTAGCACTATAGCAATGATATTCTACTTATACAGATCTGTTACATCCATACTATTTACCGGCTTCAATTTTTATATATTACTATATTTATATATTGTTGCTTTGCAATAATATTATAAAGTATTTCGCCCATATTATTTTATTGAAGTGACTTAATAAGAATGTCGCCATGGCAACATCGATCGCTATCCCGTCGCACATACAATGGTCACCGTCAGTCTCAGGTTGTAATAATTTACTATTATTTATTCAACAAATGCACTTATCAATATATAAAGTACCGAGTAGCCGATTCTCAGACCTAATGCATAACCTGAATATGCATATAAAATTTGGTAAAAATCAGTAAAGCCGTTTTGGAGGAGTTCGTGGACTAACATTGTGACACGAGAATTTTATATATAAGAATATCATTGACCGGCTTAAATCTCTTCCGAACAATTTTCAAATTCAAAATTGCAAACATTGACAAATTTGACAGATAAGTGAAACAAAAGATACGAAAAACCATTTAAATAAAAGAGACAGATATATTTTTAAACGTCGAATCTTATCGCTATCTCTTTCTTCGCCTGAGCTATGACGAAAATTCGATTTTTTCCAGATTGTTCGAAAAAATAATTGAAAATGTAAATAATCGAGGTATTAATTGCAATAAAGACATGTGGTAAGAGATTCCATGTGTTTTGTTTTCTTTTGAGTCATAATTGGTACATTTTCGAAACACGCACGACGTCATTTACAATTTATTTAGGTAAGACAAGACGCGGCACGTTCGTGACTGCGCTCGATGCAGAGTGCAGACTAAATAATAGACGACCCAATTGGGCCGTATTTGAATCTTCACAACGCGCGCGGTAGCACAGAATATATTATATTAGTTGCGGTAGTAACATATTATCTGCTTTGAGTTTTTCATAATTGCTCTATAGCCTATAATATACTTAATTACATAATTTATTTTTATTGAATCGAAGTGATTAGGAGTGAGTAAGAGTCTTGAGAATAGTCCTCTAATTAATAATCTTTACTTTAAAATCAACTTGATACTTGTCTATCAAATCTATAAATGAAAATGAATTTCATGTTAGTCTCGCTAAAACTTGAGAAGGGATGATAGGTTCAGCTATTTGACTAATTTTATTCTTGAAATATTCGTGGATGTCCAGGGAAGGCAATTATAATATAATTATTATAATATTATTATGAGGGAGGTAATATGAAGTTCACCTGGTCAACTGAATGTTAAAGTTAGAAATATAAAGTTGGATTTTATCGAGAGGGCTCGCTAACGCAAATCAAATCAAAACTATTTTGAACTAATATTATCTTAGCGGCAAATATTGACTGGAAGTTTTAATGGAGTAGGAGTATATTGGTTGTCTGATGACTACCTATTGCACGACCGCCAGAGGAGAGTTAATTCTAACACACTTGGTGTTAGAATTAATTAAAAAAGGCCGGCAAGGCATCTACAACTCTTCTGATGTTGAGAGTAAAGACTTGAGTGTCCATGGGCGACGTCAGTTGCTTTCCGTGAACCGTTTGCTTGTTTGCTTATGTAGATAACGGAAATAATATAATATATGAATTTCAGAACATTATTTCGTAATGCTTGTGTTTGTGTATGGTTTGTATTATTTGCTTTTCATAATACATTTTTCTCTGTTCATCACTCTTGAGCATTGCAGCATGGTCTGGCACAAAAAAAGCTATCCTTTTTGTAAAAAAAAAAAAACATATCATTATAATTGAAAATTACGAGATGTTCGAATTTGAAGTTTGAAGTGTATTTTTATTGTGATATCCAAGATTTTTTTTACAGAATTACCATGCCATTATTCAATATTATGTTAGGTTATTTTTTTACTTTGTTCCATTTTGAGTCTGCATAAGTTTTAATGTAAGAGAATTCCACATAATTTCTTCATAGGTACTGGAAGTTTTAAAATCAGTCTTTTCGAACTGGCCTGGCCGAGAATTTCGGTGATATTTCGTTTCCAACACTTCATTTTACGCAGAGTAGATAACACGTTTTGAATTCCCACTTTCCAGGAAAATTGACGTTTATTTTTCCCTGCCCTTTCGGCTGCCTGGCTTAATATTGGTGTTGTCAAGTCTTCAATCGACTTATTAGAACTAATATCTGAACAATGTAATTTCGCCTTAATTCATAAATTTTATTCTTTTGTCTATACTTATATACAATAACATATCTATTATACGTGTAACTAGTTACACGCGAATTTGTGATAATTAAATGTACGTAGTACTAAGACATACTATCTTAGATTATTTCGAGTTAAATAAATTAATGTAGTTAATTAAATATAAAGATTATAATATTGCTTTTAAAAAAAGAGACAACCCTGATTTCTTCTGAAAAGGTACGAGTTATGTGATAGAAAGAGAGCGGAGATGTAGGCAAATATAATTGCAGGCACCTAGCACTGCGCGGTCGGAATTTGAACTTTATAGTATTCGTAGCATGAGTCGTTAATTCTTTAAACGGGTTTCGCCAGTGGGAATTCTGTTGGTACAACTAATATATATTCTGTGGTTTGGTCCACTAAAAATTTTAATTCTTTTTTGTGTATTGTTATGTACAGACAGGACAAAGGCTGTTGGGATGGGTCCGCTAGTATTTATAATTTCCTATCATCCCATTCCTCATCCGCTTCCTCATCCGCATCCTCTTCCTCAAAAAATATCGTCTTCCTCATCCGCATCCTCTAAATTTGCACGTGACAATTCCTCTTCCTCCTCCTCTTCCTCATAATCACTTCCTCAACAACCCTAAACTAAATAATCAAGGGGGCTCCCATACAAAAAACACAATTTTTTGGCTATTTTTGCTCTATAACGGTACAGAACCCTTCGTGCGCGAGATCAACTCGCACTTGGCCGATTATTTTATAGTTACTTAGACACGGTACCGGATTTTTTTATGAGTGTAGCTGCCACTTTATTTCTTCACTGTATTTCCGCCGCCCCATGTACGAACTACGAAATCTGTCCTGTCGCCCCCTTCTAAAGCTGCCGCATCTAAGCTGCGGCCTATACAGCCTATTTATAAATCCAGGGCTGTTTAGATTATTATTATAACTTAAGAGGCCGGGTGCCATCTAAATTCTCATATTATGTACAATTTATATACGTAATACCACAGAATGTAATACAAAAATCATTTTCTCATACAAAATATTTAAAATAGTTTTTAGTGTTTAAATATTTTGTAGTAAATTTTAGTGCAGGAACCTAGGTAATTACTATTTTAAGCTTAAAAATAACTCAAATATGTTAAATATTTTCGTATGAGAAAATTATTTTGGTATTACGGTACCTATACTATGAGAATTTCGATGGCACCCAGCCCCTTAAAGGGAACATGCCACTGCTGCCATGGCACATAAAGAAGCCAGGGGCGTAGCTACCGTCGTTTCTGCCGTATCCGCCGCGCCGTATTAATGATACGGGGCCCCCTTCCTGAGAGCCCCTACCGCGTTGGAGGTCTTCCTATAATTTTTTTGAGACTACGCTACTCTTCCGGTAGGTACTTATAGCATCCGCTTAGAATTCATCCCCGCTTCTTATAAATCAATTTGCTAAGATCTATACCCCTTAAGCTCCACTCAAATTAGTATTAATGGTTGGTTAATTAATTAAAACACAATTCAATTACCTCTCAAGCTCAGCAGATGGGCCTCGAACATGCCATGTTTATTGGAGATTCCTTGAAGAATCTGAAATCTGAATAAACTACGGTACTGAATTTGTTGATACCTATTTGAAAACTTCTTTAGTAGCGTTGTACAATCAGAGAAGTTGATTCACAGGTGTCTTTATTCCATGTTCACAGGCAGAATTCGGTGGTTTCATGTCAAACCTAGCCGACACATCACGAATTACATTAAATTGACATAATAATATTCTGATCAAATGACGTAGGTCTTATGTACGTGGCTATGGATCAATTTCTTGATGGTACTTTGAGGATATTAAAAATGTTTATCTCATCAGGACACGTGCCCTGATCAAAATTCCGTAAGATGGAGGGGACTAGAGTGGTCGTTTTCACTTCTACCTTCCTGTTGGAAAATTTCAAGAAGGAAAGTAATTGCTGCTAAGAGTCACGGACGTAAAAAAATACGGACGGAGCATTACACTATAAAGAGGTGAAGCATGCAAGGTACGACAATTTCGTTTATTGTACACGTGACCGACACTCACACATGCAACTAGGTACTACAACCCGCTGTCATTATCATACATTGAGTGACGGCGCCAATGACACGCACACATCCTACACGGGCAGGCCATAACTATGCTTCACTCGGGATTAGACAAGGCTTAAGACGCTGACAACTGCCAATGACCTTGATCTCGCATCACTCTCGCACGGTCTGTGTCGCTTTTCATGCCAGAGAGACAAGTGTTCACTCGGTAGCGTAGATGCATTTTTCGTTTGTTAGAGGAAAAAATAAATATTATAGGAAATCTAGATGTCAGAACCGAAAATGAAATCCAGCAATCTTTGGATTTTTGTAAAAGGTATCAAATAAACAAATTTTTAAAGCATAGATTGTATTATTATTTTAGTTAGAACTGTTTAAAGTGCCTGAAAGATGTGACTTTGGCATTTTTTTTCATCCAGTAGGAGTACATTATTTTATTATTTAATCCTTCAGGCCCCGCGCGAGCACCGGTGATCGCGACAACAATAGAATACAATAGCAATTCCTGGAAATTCCGACTGAAGTATTAAATTCGACAAACTTTTCCAAATATAATCAAAAATCACATATATATTTTTTGTGCCAATCAATGAAATAAATACGTCTAGAAAACTGCACAAGGATGTCGAATTGGCAGCTGTCTTCCCCTTAACGTCCGTATTTTTTTAAGTCCGTGCTAAGAGTGTGTTAATACAAAGATTAGCTTAAGTTATGATGAAATAAGTTAGCCACCTAATTTCTTCAAAATAAATACATTCTTACAGATCACCGCAGCTAAATATTTATGGTCGCTTCACACTGTCTGTCTGGCCCCGCGGTAAGTATATCTGAAGGACTTGTGTTCAGCTCTAAGTTTTCAAGGCCTGTTACCCCAGGGCTTCCCTTTGAAAACTGAAAGTACTGTGTAGGGATGATGATTCTCAAAATACAAAACGGGAGAGCTAAGCGAAGCTGATAAGAATAAACTTATAGTTCCCAATATATTTACCGCACTTTGGAGTGTCTCCAGAAGCGTAGCGTGCCTCGGAGGGGCCCCGTGTACGAATTTGCGTGGAGGTGCCCCCTACGAAGGTAAGGAATCTTTGACCTTTCTAGGGGAACTCCAAGCAAATTTGTAATAAAATAAAAAAATGATTAAAATTCACGTCGGAGGCCGTATAATTGATACGGCAGTTACGGCAGTAGCTACGCCGCTGAATGTCTTATGATTTGGTGATGATGGACGATGATGGTAATGATGACGAGATGATGATGATGATAAACGTCTGTGGCTCCGTTTGTAATTATACCTAGGATCAAAGGCACCGCTACAGACTATGTAAATCTATGTAGATTTGTGTTATTAACTGCTTGTTGAACAATATCTGAGCATTTCGGCACAAATTGTTCATTGAAAATAGCGTTTTGTCTAATCATCGTCATCACTGATCGGTAACTTTTTGGGCTTCTGTTTTTTTTAACCTGTATTAGGGTGAAGTCAAAAGAGCATAATTTGTGACTTGTGAGTCGCAGAATTTCTGCCGCATAAAAATCATGACTCAGAATTACGCTCGTGTGAATCAAACAGGACTTTTGTATGAAACTGAATGCAGCAATATTTCTGCCAGCCGAAATTCTGCGACTCACAACTCACAAATTACGCTACTTGACTTCGCGCTAACTGTCACACTCAGAGTGGAACATGAATTACTTTTAAAATGTAATATAAAATTTTGACATAAGCTTCATACAATATCGAACTCTTCATCAAATTGAAGGTTAATCATAATTAAATATATCTAAGTACGGCGGCGGTGAGTGTCACAGTAAATCGTTTGTCTTATAACCGACTTTAAAAAAGGAGGTTATTAATTCGACCCGTAAGTGTGTTATAATTATGTATTTCCAGAACTGTCCAGTTTTCGTATGGTGTATATGTTACGGGTAATGCAAGAAGGTGGAGTAAACCTAGGTTTACCTGGGTTAACTTACTACTTAGTATTACCCAAGTCTTTTGGGTAAAGTCCGAATAATAAGAAAAATAAATTTTAATTCGGGGCTTACCCATACTCACCTAGGTCTACCCAACTCTGGCTGGGTAATGTTAGGTGTTGCGTAATTTTCGAGCCTGTGGCAACTCGGGGGCCCGCGTTCCCCCGCTACTATTGAGGAAATGTTCTCAAGGAATCAGTTTTCCGTTTGTCATGATAAACTGATTGTTATAGAAAATAGATCACCCGAAAAAAAAGTTTACGACAGCTTGCAAATGACAGTCGCTTTCAGGAGGCCAGGGTTATAAAAGGTGTAATTGCAAAACAAAATGTGCTACAAAGAAGTGTTCATGCAAAGCTGCAGAAAACTTGTGCAATTCAAAATGTCACAGCAGTTTATCTTGCTCAAATAAATAATTTCAATTTTAATTACAACAACCGCTAATTGGTTTTTGCCATTGAAGCTATTAAGGCAGGGAACAATCTCAATCCAAAACGATAACCTTGCACACAACCAAAGACCAAGCGTATACGCATCGCAATAAGATTATAGATTTACACTACTTACTATAGAATATAGATTTACTAACAATTTATTCAAATAAAATGTATAATTATCCTAGTTAATACTTATATTTCGATTAATTAGATTTTTTTCGGAGGTGAGTTTATAAATTAATTACAGCCAAAGTATTACGATTTATAAAAATGTTTATGGTTTAAAGTCTTTTCAATATTGTGCTTTATATGTCATATTTTTATACATTTCGTTATTATATTGGAACTATGTAAACCGGGAGACACGGAATAACAAATTGGCGTTTATGCCCGCCTTAAGTTTATGTTCTTCGAGAAATTACTTTCACCTTTGTATGTTTTTAAATAATAAACGTTTAAAATACCCTTGGATATTCATTTTAGTCGTTAATTGGACAATTTTTTAACATTACCCAGCCAGAGTTGAGTAGACCTAGGTGAGTATGGGTAAACCCCAAGTTAAAATTTATTTTTCTTATAATTCGGGCTTTACCCAAAAGACTTGGGTAATACTAAGTCGAACCGGGTAGACCTAAGTTTACTCCACCTTCTAGCATTACCCGTAACATATACAATGTTATGCTAAGTACTCACATACGGTTTTGCTTAATAGTTTAACTCCGAATCGAAGGAAATGACATATTTGACATATTTAATTCCATCGAGCCGGCTCGAAGCGAGCCTTCGAGCTGTCAGTTTTGGCGGTCCACACGGTGGTTATTGCTCGATTTGGAGTAAAACTATCGAGCAAAACCGTATGTCAGTACTTAGCATTAGTCTATATTATCAGAGTCTGTACAAATGTAGCAATTTCAAAAGTGTATGTATGTATGTTTTTATGTTTGTGTTCGCATATCTCCGGAACTACAAGTCGGATTTGTGTAATTCTTTTTTTGTTCTAAGTTAAGTATTGTTCGACTTAGAGAATAGGTACTACAAGTTTCATCAAAATCAGTTAAGTAGGTTTTGTGATAGGGAATTTTAATTCTCAATTATGTACCATTTTGAAGTTGGTTCTTTCTTTTCAAAGTGCTATTATTATTAATTTAACATTTTTACACCGCGCAATAAATGAATGTGGCTTCGATATATTAGTCATGTCTATCTCCTAACCACAAACATTCACCAGCTTAGTATGCGATGCATTATATGTTAATATGATGCATCGTTTACCTGCTATATGTTGATCAGCTGTTTAATATGCCTGGCTCGAGTGGACAATAAACTATATAGGGAACAGAAAAAGGCTTATTCACTGTTATAGGGATTTTACACTGGTAGATATTAGTATAAAGGAATGTAAGATCTTAGTCGCTTCACGCTTGTGTTCTCGTTAACATTTTAAATGAAAATGTTGGGCTAGTCTAGGGTCAGCGGGACGGATCGGGGCGGATCCAGCTTTGGCGCCAGGGGGGGGGGGGGGGGGTCACATAGTCGTGGTCAAGACACAAAAACTTGTAAGTCATGCATTTGCCGTCAAACAAAGCATTAGGTATATTAAATCCCACCAAAACATGAAATGTAAAAGGATCCAAGCAAAATAATGCATACCTATTCAATACTTCTGTCGTAAAAAGTTTTCAGATCACATTCAGTCAAGCCTTCAACTTATTTTGTAATTTAAATCAACATTCAGTAAATGTATCAATAGATTTCTTTATTTTATAATTATTATAGTGGCTTGGCAATGAGCACTAGAGAATCAGCTACTAATTGGATTTATTAGGTACCATCAGCCACATGCGTCGTTACATATTAAAACACTTTACGCTTGCCGTCTGTGTAAGTATGAACCAATATGCAGTTTTATATTTGCTTCTATTGTGCTCATTGCCAAGCCACTATAATAATTATAAAATAAAGAAATATATTGATACATTTACTGAATGTTGATTTAAATTACAAAATAAGTTGAAGGCTTGGCTTGAATGTGATCTGAAAACTTTTTACGACAGAAGTATTGAATAGCTATGCAATATTTTGCTTGGCTCCTTTTACATTTCATGTTTTGGTGGGATTTCATTTCTTTTTTGAAGGTTTTTTTTCTTTTCTTTCAGGTCACGTTAGGTATAACTTTTCTGTACTTAGCTTAGCACCCATTCCCTATCTCCTTTAATATATTTTTTCTTTGAGGCTTCGTTATAGTTCTATAGGTGACAACGTAACGTAAATACTTCTGAGTTCTGAGTCGATTATTATGTTCATAATATATAATTGACTCTTAAAGTAATACTTGAAGGTGGTCATTTTTATTAGCGTTACCGTTGAATATATATAATAGCAGCACTGTTGTAAGCATCTCGATGTTCTTCGCAGGAAAGAAGCACACCTTATTTCATGCAATAACTTAAAACTCCCATATTATATCGAGCAAGTAAGGAGTGTATATCTCAGTACTGATTAGTGATTACACTTATAATATTTAAATCGAATTTAATTATTGTTTCATTATTAACGTTGTAAATATTATTTTTTTATTTAATTAATATCATTTCATTAAGTTCATAACTAACTTAAAGCCTTTTGTACGTCAAACAAATATGCAGTCGAAACTCATACTGTTCTTGCAAAGTTACAAACATAACATATCTTTTATTTTATTTAATACTTAAAGTACATTATATTATTATTTTTCAATTTCAGTTTTTAGGTTTCCTTGCCCAAAGGATGAAAACGGGGCCCTATTATTAATAAGTCTTCGCTGTCTGTCCGTCGTACATCCGAACGTCACCACTCACCAGGCTGGATCTCGAGAACCGCAATAGCTAGATAGTTGCGATTTTCACAAATTATGTATTTCTAGTGTCGTTATAAAAGCTAATAGTCTAATCAAAATAAAATAAATTATTAAAGGGGGCCTCATACAACAAACACGATTTTTTCCCCTATTTTTGCTCTATGTCCATAATGGTCAGACTAAAGTTTTTGAAAATTTCAGGAAACGCTCAATTTTATGTCAACTTTAATAATTAATAATAAAAATTAAATAAACTTATTATTAAAGGGTGGCTCCCACACAAATTTACGGTACGGAACCCTATGTACGCCAGTCCGACTCGCACTTGGCCGGTTTCATAATTTTTCCTTTCATTGTGAATAAAGACCTATCCGGGTACCAAATTTCAAGGTTCTAAGTATGCTAGAAGTGCCTTAGAATTTTGATGATCTGTCAGTCAGTGACAAAATGTAGAAACTTTGACCATCCGTAACTACTAAACTATTTATCGAAATTTCATGTAATTTGGAGGTTAAGCTAGTTTTAATACTTGCTCCTAGTGACCGAAATTTTAAATCCCTAGCTTTGTTAACATCGAAGATAAAGGGGGTGTGAAATAGCCGCGAACCGCTTCGAGAAAAGTATGGTACGGCCGTGCCTTTGCTAAAAAGCTTGGCTGGGGCACTGCCGTGCCCCCAGATTAATGAAATATTGAAAGTACTTAAATAAAATCTATAAAAAATATATAAAATCAGTATGTTTAACAATTTTACTTAGTGGTTCACCTAGGACCTGGACCTAACCCAGGGGGGTCATGACTCCCCCCCCCCTGGATCCACCCTTGACTCTACTTTTTGCACCTTTTGCACTCTGTAAAGGACACAAGTTTCTCTATCCATATCCATACTTAATATTATAAACGCGAAAGTGTGTCTGTCTGTCTGTCTGTTACCTCTTCACGCTTAAACCGCTGAACCGATTTTGCTGAAATTTGGCATGGAGATACTTTGAGTCCCGGGAAAGGACATAGGATACTTTTTATCCCGGAAAAATGTACGGCTCCCGCGCGATAAGCGAATTTTGGCGCAACGGAGTTGCGAGCGGCGTAGATCAGATCGTTATATTTATAAGCATATTGTGCAAAATTTTGGAATTAGATACAAATAAGTAGGTAAATATATGTAAACTGAAATATTTTTCACTCGCCCTATCTTTCTTCTGATTAAAGTGAAGTTGAAATTGTCCGTGGGCCCTGTGAATCCTGTGATCAACTCCGTTGCACCAAAATTCGTTTATCGCGCGGGAACTGTAATTTTTTTCAGATTAAAAGGTATCCTATGCCCTTTCCCGGGACTCGAAGTATCCCCATATCAAATTTCAGCAAAAACGGTTCAGCGCTTTTGACGCGAGGGGTAACAGACAGACAGACAAAAACACACAAGCAAAAGGGTCACCTGATGGTAAGCAACTACCGTCGCCCATGGACACTCGCAACATCAGAAGAGCTGTAGGTGCGTTGCCGGCCTTTTAAGAGGGAATACGCTCTTATCTTGAAGGTTTGCAGGTCGTATAGGTCCGGAAATACTGCTGGTGACAGTTCGTTCCAGAGTTTTACAGTGCGCGGCAGAAAGTTACGCGAAAAACGCACTGTGGAGGACTGCCACTCATCAAGGTGATGAGGGTGGTATGTTTTTCGCGTGGGACGATGGCGAAAAGTTGCAGGTGGTATGATTCCGAACAATTCCTCAGAGCACTCTCCGTTATACAACCGATAGAGGATGCAGAGTGAAGTTACATCTCGGCGTAATTCCAAGGGGTCCAAGCTGTTTGAAACACTATGGCAGTCAACAATTCGAGCGGCCCTTCGTTGGATACGATCCAGATCGCAGTTGGTATTTTGGCGCCCCTGCCCAGAGATGAGAACAACATTCCATATGAGGCCGAACCTGCGCCTATAATCTTAATGCGGATTAATAACAAGGAATATAAAAGTTCTAAGCTAGCTGGCATATACATTATCCTTTACATCGGCGCCGAGTACCTATATGGATGTAAGTATGCCGCCACTACACAATAGATAAACAGTCCTCTACTTACAATGGGATGTGTTATGTACCTATTAATACGAAATTACATTGTAAAACTTCATTATTTTGTCCTTGTGTTACTTTCATGTTATCAATATGAAAGTAACATGTAACACTAACTTTGAAGTTACTACATAAAACTTTCATATGTTTTGTATGATTATAATTTAAATCTTTATTTGCATGCTATTTTATACATAGCTAAAAGTGTTAGTTCTTAAGAAAATGATCATTACCACCTACTGTATTCACCACTTTTATAGCAAATAAACGAATTGAATTGAAAAAAAAAAAACATAAACGAATGAAAAAGTTATACATTTTCCCATTGGCTAATACCTACCTAACCATTGATCCAGTTTTGGAGTCCAATATGACTGACGCTCCCAATTTGAAAGAATATACAAAATATGCAAGTCGCAATATATTAACGTCGTAAAATGAAACCCCAAGTCCATATTATAATAATATAGTAAAACTAAATGATGCCTGCAACTCCGTTGCGCCAAAATTCGCTTATCGCGCGGGAACCGTAAATTTTTCCGGGATAAAAAGTATTCTATGTCCTTTCCCGGGACGCAAGGTATCTCCATGCCAAATTTCAGCAACAACGGTTAAGCGGTTTGGGCGTGAAGAGGTAACAGACAGACGGACAGACAGACACACTTTCGCATTTATAATATTAGTATGGAAATATTAGTATGGATTCTATCGATTAAAATGTCTCCAGATAATGTCTGGAGCCACAACAGAATTTTAGCGCTCTCTTAGTTCAGGAATGTAGCTTTCTTTGAGTCTTTAGCTTCTCCTTTAAATAGTAAAACCGCGATTTAACAAACTTATTAATTTTGTTTTTATTATGACTTTGTAGGCGACAAATGACAATCGATATTATGACTTCATGTGAAGTCATATTTGTTTATAAAATGACAGTATTTTGAAGTGAGCGTGGCGAAACACGTCTTCAGTCCAATTTCCTCATAGGTTACTCACAGCCCACGGAGGTAAAATTAAAAAGGTCAGGAAGTTAGGAAAAGCAAATTCATACACTGATACATCTTAGTGTACACTGAGAACAGAATTTCGTTGGAGCCGATATTATATTTTCACTTCAAAATGGTTTCATAAGAAAAGTTGTTACAAATTGCATAACTTATCGAATCGTATACCTACAAATATTCAGATTTCAAACATTTTATTTAAAAAATCCATTGGCATATCCAATTTTTGTAGACTCATCAGTCATAACAAAAAAAAATACTTACAAAAGATATCCTTAATTTATTTTAAAAAATTTGCTAATTATTGACCTTGGAAACACCCACAGGAAACAGCCTACTAATATAATAGAACAAGTAATAGTAATTGGGTATTTGTATTTGACATGATTCCAATATCTGAGCCGTTTGCGGTTACCCGTCACACCTGTTGCGTGGAGGGTTTTTCTAGTTTCCAATGACAAGCAAAATTTTGTGCGAATAGATTAAGGTGACGCCGCGTTAAAGTAAGAAACCCTGTTGGATATGTTTTAGATTGCTTGTTTTCTATGAGAGGCCGGGCCGGCCTCTCATAGAAAACAAGCAATGGAACAGCAAAAAATGGAAAGGGCATAAGCAAAAAATGGTTTTTGTCGCGTAATTTAAAAACCATAAATACATTTCATATAAGCTATGCACATATTAAAGTGTATGCTTCAACCAATTTATGTACAAATTTTGGAACCTTAAATCACTCTCCTCTGTTGGAAAAATAGGAATCCCTTTTTTTACAGAAGTCTTTTCGATTGATAATTCTGTGTTATAAAAGTTGTCCAATCGTGTTATGCTATGGGCAATTCAAAGACAAAGACATGATGAATACTGACAATGAACTTTAGTTTCTTAGCTTTAGTCATTGCTGAGAAAAATCGGCATCGCTACAGCCAAATTATCAAGGCGTCGCCTTAATAGGCTACTTGACCTATATTCAATTTCATTGAACAAATGCATATTTCTAGTGGAACTTGGCCTAGGAAACCGTATTTCACCCTTATCATCAAATAAAAGCTTATGATTGATAAATAAAGTCGATTACTAGTACTGACAATCAACATTTTTATGGGTTTCTACTGTGTAAAATATTAATTTTTTTTTGTGAAAATGAATGATTAAGAAGCGATTAGCATGAAGAAAAAAAATAGGTCAAGTAGCCTATTAAACCTATCTTTATACTTTTCCAAAGTCCAAAATATGTATAACAATTTGAACGTTATATTGTTTATTATTTTTACCTTTAAAGGTACCGCATTAGGGTTAAGTCAGACCGCAACGCGACGCGTAGCTGTATTTCTAAATTTGTATAGATTTGACAGATTTGAAAGACGTCTGACGCAAGGTTGAAGTCTGTCAATTCAGTACATTATTATCATTAATATATTATCAAAATATATTATCAAAAATTAACTTCATTCATAAATAAATTCAATATTTTGAAACATGAACTGCAATTTGGCTTTCAAAAGAACAAATCAACTCAATAAGCATGTTTCAACGTTAGTTTCAATCTTATTTTTAAAAATAAATTATACCAGCCAGCGCGCCAGCCTTTAACTTATCCTGGCGAAACCCGAAAGAAATGACAGATATTATTACTCGTCCGTCTCTTAGCAATCGAAGTACTGGTAGTTATGTCTATTGTGGCCGAAACGTCGAGTAAAAACTAAAAAGTATGTAGTAGCATTACTACTAGAATTAGAATAAGTCGCGTTAAGTCCCGAATAATAAGTTTCAATTATAATGCAACGCGAAAGCTTAGAAGTTAATCTTCTACAAATCTTTTATGCATTGCTTTTTCAAATACTTTTGATAATATACAGGGTGTAACAAAAACAACTGATAATAGTATTTTAAAAAGATAAAACCTACTTCAAAATAGTTTACGATAGGATACGGAATTTTCCGTAAATTTTCCGAAAAATTCCGTATCCTAAAAAACTACTGAACTGATTTTGATGAAACTTGCAGTATTCCCTACACACTAAAAAGGCCCATTCACTATCACTAGTGAATGGGCCTTTTAAGTTGAATCATACCTTGAGCAACAAAAAATAGAACTACTCAAATCGGACTTGTAGTTACGGAGATATGCTAAGACAAACATAAAAACATACATACATACACATTTGGAATTTGGCACATTAGTTCAGACGCTGATGTAGACTAAAGCGCTTGTTCCACTTATCCTAGCTAGGAAGTCCTAGCTAGGATCCTAAAAAATTTAGTCAAGTGGAATAACTTTAGAAAGCTAGGATCCTATCTAGGATCCTAAATAGGAAAAATGAGGCTTCTAACTGACTAAATCAGTGTTGCCAGATGGTTTCAACCTTTTATCTGTAGTGGGAACTGCTAAATCTGTATTGAAGTCAATTTATATTATGTTTTATGATCTGGAATCCATTCGTAGGTAATTTATTAAGTCTGCTGGTTCCAAGTAGTTCAGAAAGTTCATAATTCATAATTTTTCGTGGAGCAAAAATTCTTTCAGCCATCTTTTTCGCCTTTTATTTATTTTTATTTTCATTGAGCCAACAGCTAGCGCTTCACATATACGAAAACTGGGCAATTCTGCTGTCTGCAAATATTACATATTATTAATACATAATATTACATACAAGATACATACGCATCGAATTGATAACCTCCTTTTTTGAAGCCGGTTAAAAATATTGTAATGCTAAGCCTGAGTGGCTACAGCGGCGGACTAAATACTACGCTTTATTTAACCGCCATCTGCATAATGCATCGGTTTATTAGCGCACATTACTAAAATACCACTAGCGGCATACTAACGATTTCCTCCTTATCATGCCGACAACCCGACAACGGTATTTTAGTGGGTATCCCTAAACGACCACTAGCGGCACGTTAGACACTTCCATTTGAAAATTGTTCGGAACAGATTTAAGCCGGAAAATAGTATGAACGTAACAGATCTGTTTATGTTGAATATCATTGACCTATTGGTATTTTATAATTTTGCTACTTATACTACAATCAGGGTTGCCAACTTTTCCAGCCGCCATAACCGGACAACAAATTATCGATAATAATTAATAATTAAAACAGTTTATTGCCCCATAGGAAAAAATTACAAAGTTTTTGCAAACAGTTCTAGTCACAAAAATAGTTAAATCGAAAAAAAAAAAATAGAAACTAATGAAATTTTTTTTTAAAAATGTATCAACGTAATAAATACCTAAAATATAGGAAGAATATTTTTTTCCTAAAATTATACTCTCTCTTTTAACGTTTTTGACAAGTATTTTTCCTGCATCTATTCTTAGAAATTCTTCAAACTCTGAACAGGTTAAATTATAGTTCCATTCATTCTGCCTTCACCATTTCGACTTTCAGACGATTTCTTTCATCCTGCCCCCTGGCCCCCTCGCGGTCTGCATGCTGTTTACCTACGCCACTGCGTCGCCGGCCGCCGGCGAATTAGCAATTATATAATTATCTTGTTAATATTTTTTATGTGACCGGACAAATTGCGTCCGGTCGGAAGTTAGTGACCTGACCCCAACAATTTCTTCTAAAACCCAACAGTCCGGTCGAAAACCGGACGGTTTACAACCTTGACTACAATCCATTATACTTTTACTGTAAAATATGTAGCGTATTTTTTGCATTATGTACATACCAGTTAAGTGTAACTGGTTAACCACACGGAGGAGTGATATTTTAATTCTGTTATTTTGCAGTGTCGTGTTGTCCCTGGGGCTGGGGGCAACAATTATTAAGTGAAGGAAAATAGTGAAAAGTCATTTTTCATGTGACGTCATATTATTATGGGGCTGCTTTTATAATATTGTAGCTTTCATATAACGAACATTACGTACAAAAAAAAGTATAAATTAATCAATCAGTCAACTTTATTTTATAATAAAATAACTATGGTATGGTAGATATTGGAAATAGTTAAAAAATACATATAAAAAATATTGTGATAGACTTCAGCAGCTGTTGAATGACATTATGATAAATATTATCTGTCTCATATTTTTGTTCCCAGGACTCTTTTCTCCCTCTCCATATTGGACCATGTTGGATAACCATGATTGCGAACATACAGGATGTATTCAGCACCTGATGATTGACATTATGATAAAATATATCATCTGTCTCATCTTTTTGTTTCCATGACTCTTTTCTCCCTCTCCACATTGGACCATTGATTGGACCATGCTGGATAACCATGATTGCGAACATACAGGATGTAACAAAATAATAATATTAATAATATCTATGGACGCTTCACACCACGTCACTCTGGCCCCGTGGTAAGTACCCGAAGAACTGGTGTTACAGGTACCAGACAACGGAAATATATTTAATACTTTTATACTATACATATATTTAAGATTTTTATTTTATGATACACATATTTAATACACACCCATAACCCAGGAACTTTGAAAACTTTTTGTTCCGTCGGTGGGATTCGAACCCGCGACCCCTTGAGCTACCGATAGCCCACCAACTGAGCCACAGAGGTCGTCAAAGTGATAATAGTTTAGGGTTTGTTTGTCTCCCTTACAACATTGTGCAAGTGGCAGCGCTGAAAGACTAACTTTTTGAATATTGTATGGACAAATTGACGACAAGGCTTCGATAAAAAAGTGACGTTGCTTTTCTCATCTTATATATAAAATTATCGTGTCACAATATTAGTCCACGAACTCCTCCGAACTGGCTTTACAGATTTTTACCAAATTTTATATGCATATTCAGTAGGTCTGAGAATCGGCTACTGGGTACTTTATATATTGATAAGTGCATTTGTTGAATAAATAATAGTAAATTATTACAACCTGAGACTGACATACTTTGTGCGACGGGATAGCGATCGACGTTGCCATGGCGACATACTTATTTAGTCACTTCAATAAAATAATATGGGCGAAATACTTAAATATATTATGGCAAAGCAACGTTTGCCGGAACAGCTAGTAGAAATATATAAATCAAAAGTAATCTTTCAGCCCTGCTACTCTGACAGTGAACTTTATATTAAAAGGGACACGAACACACCCTAAAGAATTATCACTTTGTTTTGCTACACCCTGTAGATTAATATGCTCCACAGTCTACACGTTCGTAATCGCTTGTAAAACTTATTTGTTCCCAAAACAATGTTTATATTATTTTGGGAACAAGTAAATTATTCGTAACAGTGCTATATAATTGTCAACAAGTAATTTTTATCGTCCTAATTAGTAATTACTAGTCATTGTTATGCAAAAGTGTTACAAATCGAACAAATCATTCATAAAGCGTAACGTAGTAAATACTATTGGTGATTAATTTCTTAAAATTGAGGCCTCGGTTATCAATAAATAACAATTAAAACTACAAGTTACAATTACTAAACGCGTTATACCTCAGTACAAGTCCGCCGGTCGCGTTGAGCGCTACTGTACACGAATTGAGACGAAAAAATAAACTTTTTTATCTTATCCGTATCGTAAACAGTGCACGAACAAACACACGGAGTGTATTTTCGTTAATTATTATTTATGTTTCCGTGTGGACTACTTCTGTAGACAGGTACGTATAAATATTTAGTGCGCTCTATTTAGAAAAGTTTAGTAGAACTTCAAGCGTGAACACGTTGGTTCATTTTAAATATACTTACTAAATACTATGAAATGAAACATTCAGTGTCATACGAATGACTATGTTTGTTTGTCTGTGCCTCTCCACGCTTTAAAACCGCTGATAAAGTTTGGTGTCACGTTACTTTGAGTCCCGGGAAAGGACATAGAATTCAAAAGAATCTCGCTAGTCTCTATTATAAACCTGAGAGCATGGTTTTCTGTTTGCTATCATTTATAAATAAATACAAATTATGATAGTATTTAATCCTTCAGTCCCCGCGCGAGCACCGGTGATCGCGACAACAATAGAATACAATAGCAATTCCTGGAAATTCCGACTGAAGTATTATATTATATAAAAATAAGTACGTTTCCTGCGCTATTGATAAGTTTTTTTGCGAATGAGGCTGCGGCCTATAGAGTCTATTATAATCTGAAAAGTGCGTTTTCTGTCTGTTATCATATTTTATCTCTTTACAGTTTAGTAAAGACAAAAAAAAAGTTTTTCTGTCGGCAAAATTATAACAATTGCTAAGTATCACGAAAAATTCGTAATAAGTATACGACTTGTAGCTTATTTACGAATTTAGGGTACTAAACAGCTTGAAATTTTGTTTATCTTGTACACTAAGCCCAAACGACAAATCGAGGTACAAAAGTTTATACAAAACGAGCTTTTGCCAGGTAGTTTTTTTATAAAATAAGGGGGTAAACGAGCAAAGGGTCACCTGATGGAAAGCAACTTCCGTCGCCCATGGACATTCGCAACATCAGAAGAGCTGCAGGTGCATTGCCGGCCTTTTAAGAGGGAATAGGGTAATAGGGGAAGAGGGGTGCGTAGGGAAGGGAATAGGGTAGGGGATGGGGCTTCGGTAAACTCACTCAATTGACGAAACACAGATCAGGCGCTTTTTTGCGCCGGTTTTCTGTGAGCCCGTAGTATTTCTCTGGTCGAGCCGGCCCATTCATGCCGAAGCGTGGCTCTTCCACGGTAATTTTTTTCCCGAAAGCTAAAAGCACCTGTTAGACCATCATAACTGAAGAATTTAGTCATAACCCATTGACACAAGTCACATTATCGATAAGAAGTGTATCTATTACTATAGCATAATATTATAATATATTTTATCAAAAGTGATGAAAATGAGTACTTTCAACTGCAATTTGATTTAAAAATGGGGTAAAATGCGTGATTTTTGAAAATCCTGAATGAAATATCTTGAAAACCTGAGCTGATAGAAAGAAAATTTCTTAGAAACTACATCTATATTTTATTAACAACATCGATCATGATCCATGATTCATGACGCAAAGTTTTTCAAGCTTTTTTTTCAATTTTGTTGGCCTGTGATTATTTACATAATATAGAAGGCAAAAATACTATTTCACTGCTTAGATCCGGATCGGGTTGAAGCTAATTTTAGTTAAAATAGCAGAAAGCTTTTTCAAGTTTTATTTTATTTTGTTGTCCTGTGTTATTTACATAGGACTTAGGAGGCATCGAAATACTATTCCACTGTTTAGAATTTAGATCCGGATCGGTTTGAAGATAATTTTAGTTAAAATATCAGAATGGTGTCATAGTTTTGACTGTAGAATATGAAGACACCCCCTGTTAACAAGGCAGTAAACGATTGTTATAACACCAGAAGCAATTAAGTGTTATCGTTAGAAGGGGCCGCTCACGGACCGCTTCTATTTGACTTATCTACTTCAGAGCATTTTTTACCCCTGACTTCCTCCGATATTTAACCTTATGGTATTGCCATAAGGGCTCTGTAACATGTTACATGCCTCTGAATGCCTATACAGGGGTGCAAATAATTACTCACGTCTTGTACTTCCTGGAAAATTCCACTCATATTTCCACCATTTTCACTAAGTTTTGTGGAGGCTTAAACCTACATTCATAATAGGGATGGCATGTCTATGCAAAAAATACAACAAAAATTTTGCTACCTACTTGAGTACTGTAAACTGTTCGGGCAATTTTATTATTTGAAGAGTATGGCTTAGCCTTTTGATGGCCGGGGTCTCCCATGGGTTGCCAGGATCGCTAGGCGAAAATGGAAGAATGAAGATGGAGTGCTCAATTTTTAGATCTCATTGGCGGGCCATCATTGGGAGCATCTATTGCACACGTCATGCGTCGATTGCACCTTCTAGTTTTACTGTAACATCTTTATGCTGTGAAAGTTACAAGAAAAGTTCAGAGCAGGTGGCGCTACTAGCACATACAGTAAACTAGATAACGTCCGCAACTCCGTTGCGCCCAAATTCGTTTATCGCGCGAAAACCGTACATCTTTCCGGGATAAAAATTATTCTATGCCCTTTCCCGGGACTCAAAGTATCTCCATACCAATTTTCAGCAAAATCGGTCCAGCGGTTTGGGCGTGAAGAGGTAACAGACAGGTAACACTTTCGCATTTATAATTCTAGCGACCCGCCCCGGGGTCGCACGGGTATAAAATATATAGCCACTGAAAAAATGATTAAAATCGATAGCCTATGATCCTTCACGTGGTCTACTTCTTATCTGTGCCAAATAACATAAAAATTGCTCCAGTAGTTCGCAAGATAAGCCCTTTCAAATAATTTCCTCCGTTTTTTCCACATTCTCCTATTAGTCTTAGCGTGATAAAATATATTATATAGCCTATAGCTTTCCTCAATCAATCGGCTATTAATAAAATTAAAAATATTTTTTAATAAAACTCTAAAAAATATTTTTTAGTATTTAAATATATTTTTGTAGTAAATTTACTATTTAATTATATATTTTTTAGTGTTTTACTCTATTTTTTAGTGTTTAAATATTTTGAAGTTTATTTTTGTTCAGGAACCAAGGTAATTACTATTTTAAGCTGAAAAATAACTCAAACATGTTAAATATTTTCGTATGACAAAATGATTTTGGTATTACGTATGTATGAGAATTTCGAGGGTAACCCGGGCTCTTAAGGTCAGCGAGTTTTAATGTATGCGCGCTGTACCTTAATATCCGTTATCTTTTTTTTTTTTTTTGATGATCCGGTCTTTTCTTCGGATTTTCCGTTGATTCGATGGCGGCTTCGTCAGCGTATCTTCGTGAAGGTTGAGTTGAGGTCTTATGGCAGCTCCAACTATATTTCTTGCCACTTATTAATTCTCCGAATATAATAATGATTGCGAAGCAACAGTTTCACGTACGTGTTCTCTCTCTGATGTCTGAATCACTCCGCTCCAGCTAATTAGTCTTAGCGTGATAAAATATAGCCTTAGCCTTCCTCAATAAATGGGCTATCTAACACTGAAATAATCATCAAAATCCGTTGCGTAGTTTTAAAGATTAAAGGGAACAAAGGGACATGAGGGGAAAAAAGCGGCTTTGTTTTATAATACCTATGTATAGATTATAGTATGGATATGGAAGGTATGGATTGGCCGAAACGCAGTCAAACGTCGTACGTTTTGTTTATAACTGTATGTGCTGGTGCTGCCTCTAGCCTGAAAACATTGCAGTAACATATTCTATTAGCAAACGATAATAATAGTAGTGTTATGTTCATATCAATGAATTATGAAACAAACATTTTTTAAAACTAGTTTGTACAGCAAATCAAACTTTTAGTATTACTCAGCTTAAATAGTATTACTCAGCTGACATCTACGAATAATAAACACTACATTTATCTCGGCAGTGCAAATATTATATTTTGCATCATGCGGTATAATATTTAGTAGACTGGGCTGTAATTTTTTAAAGAAATTAACATTATTTTTGTGTTTGGTGGCTTGAGCTATATAGTTTTACATCTTGATAATAAAAATATTGACAATGACTTGCCTTTTCCTTAACATTGGTAAAACATAATTATAATCTACTAGATGATACCCGCAACTCCGTTGCGCCAAAATTGGTTTATCGCGGCAGAAACGTACATTTTTCCGGGATAAAAAGTATCCTATGTCCTTTCTCGGGTCTCAAAGAATCCCCATACCAAATATCATCGAAATCGGTTCAGCGGTTTGGGCGTGAAAAGGTAACAGATAGACAGACAGACACACTTTCGCATTTATAATATTAGTATGGATAACAGATAAAGAAAGCAGACCTAAATATAGCCTATATCAGGGGTTCCCAAACTGTGCGCCGCGGCGCCCTGCTGGTGCGCCGTGGAAAGGCAAGAGGGGCGCCGCGCCGTGAACCAATCCTCCATCATTATCCATAACCACAAATATTATAAAATAAAATTATAAAATGATATATGCAAAACAGGCAAATGATTAAAAAGTAGGTATAAGTATTATTATTTACTTGCTTAACCTAACTATAATCATTAAAACATGTTTATTTATGTATCTTTTTGTAATAGCTAGGCAGACTAGGGCGCCGCGCGCCGTGACAAAATATTGACTTGTAAGTGCGCCGCAGGCTGAAAAAGATTGGGAGCCCCTGGCCTATATAGTAGTTTTAAGTTCGCTGCGTTAATATTATTATGTTATTATCCTAATACAGTTACAATATATAGCTACTAAATCAGAAAATCTTGGAGTTTACACCAGTCAGAACGCGTTTGCAGAACGCGATTTTCAAGAGAATTTACACTGAAAGAGAATCAAAACCATATTGAAACTTAAACGATATCTTAAGGTGGATTTCACCAGAGGCGTGGTTAAGGTTAAAGTTATGGTTATAGTTAAGGCTAACTTAGCTTTAACCTTAACTTTGACCACAGAAATTGACAGATGTCTGTTGCGTGTATTTTTAACCGACTTCCAAAAAACGAGGAGGTTATATGTTCGGCTGTGGATATATTTTTTTTTGTATGTTCAACGATTACTCCGCCGCTTGTGAACCGATTTTCGAAATTTTTGTTGTGTTGTATTAGGTTTCACTCCAATTTGGTACCATGTTCACAAAAGTGGTGACCTGATGATGGGATCCATGAGTAATCGAGGGAACTCCTCGAAATTTATATGGAAACATATGGTGATTTTGGTTTTATGAGAAGCATCCTAAGCATATGCTACCAAAACGCAAGATTTTGCACCGAGGTATACTATGGTTCCGAAGCTACTAAGAGAACTCCGTATTCCTTATAGATACAAGTTTGGGAGTTTAGGCGCTGTTTTAAGAACTGAAAGCATATGCTACCGTGCAAACTACATTCATCATCATCATCATCATTACCACGTCAGGGTCACCAATGTCACCAAATTCAACCTTATCTCCAGAGCATAAGGCACACATTTGACATTACTCCTGAGAAGTTAAAGTTGCTTCGATAATGTAACAATCTGTTCCACTTCGCCGAGATATTCTGGAAAACAACCTAATTTCAACCTTTTGCATTGCGTTTAGCGTTCATAGTATAATAACGCATCGCATCGCATATCTGCCAGGGCTGTCAAGCAAGCGCGCGGCGGCGCGGGCGCGGGCCGGGTACTATGCACAGAATACAAATTACTCACGGAGGTACTATGTGCGCTGCGTGTGCTTGTCGCACATGTCGAACGAGTGCCAGCCTATTGAAACTAGTCCGGTGACCGGCTACTTAGCACGTCACACGTGTTCACTTCGATTTTTTTTAATGATTGTTTAAAATTATCTGCAGGCTGCAGCTGATATTATAATATTTTGTAAGTGTGACTGTAATAAGATACGTAGAATAATATACACGTGTATTATTCTACGTATAGTACGCGTTTGCTTACTAGGTAACTAAAAAGAGTGAAATTATTATTTTTAACAAAAAATTAAAACCGACTTCCAAGGTAAAACAATAATAACATCCTTATAATATGAACTAAAAAGTATTAAATAATTATTCCTATCTAATAGTGCCTTTTTACGAATTCGGCTAAAACTCAACTATTTCTGTACACAATCTTCATAATTTTGAAGTCGGTGCCAGTTCCAAAAGTTTCAAATATTCTGTCAGAGAACAGAAGATTCATCTGGTACCGACTTCATAATGATGAAGATTGAGTACAGAAATAGTTGAGTTTTAGCCGAATTCGTAAAAAGGCACTATTAGATAGGAATAATTATTTAATACTTTTTAGTTCATATTATAAGGATGTTATTATTGTTTTACCTTGGAAGTCGGTTTTAATTTTTTGTTAAAAATAATAATTAAAGCTACAGGTGATGGAATTGAGAGTATAAAAAAATAAATTATCCGTAAAAATCGTCAGGAAAATATAACACTGTGAAACATAGTAAATTTTCACGAAAAAATTTAGAAACTATGAGTGGTTATGGTTAAATATGGCGTCGGACGCCATATTTAACGGTAACCAAAGATTTGACATTTTGCACTGTAGTTATAGTTAAAGTTACAGTTATGGTTAAAGTAAGTTGGTGCAACCCACCCTTAGAAGTAACTTTATCAAAAACATCCAAGCTCAGCAATATAATTTACTCGATAGACTTATGTAGAGTAGTCCCAAGATAGGCCGTCAGTAGACAGTAGCATGAATAAACCATTAGTGATTAGATAAAATGGTGGAAAATGACTAATTCCACATCAGCAAGTCCTATTAAGCCATCCTAAGTTTGCTACTCTGTTGAAAGTACAGTCAGGCAAATAAGAAGATAATCCGTAAAAATATAAATAGCGAAAGTGATTCTGTTCGTCACTTTTTAATGCATAAACTGCCAAACTGGTTGTTTTACTATACCACTTTGAATTCTGGCAAAGGATATTGGATAGTCTTCGCAATTTTTCTATTAGTTTCGGAAAAGATCTAGTTTAAGTAAGTATATCAATTAAAATAAATCTTAATTTTTTTTAGTCTCGCTAAAACTTGATAACGACTGAACCGATTTGGCTAATTTTAGTCTTGAAATATTCGTGGAAGTCAAGGGAAGGTTTACATTAGTAGGAAAGTGATACAAAGTTCATTGGGGTCATCTAGTTTCTTATAATTTTGATTGGGGTTACAGCTGTGCCCTTTTTTCAGCTCAAGGACAATTTTTTATTACATAGGTCATCTAACATACAGCATATAGTCTCACCTGAATTAATAACGTGTATATTATATTGTTGGGTTTTACCCGATTAAACCCAAAAGGAAGAGTAATTTTATTATCCTTAAGAAAGGCTTCATACTAATATTCAAAATGTGTGCTTATTTTTGGAGGTACATATTTTAGAGGTAAAAGTGTTTTTTTTTTTAATTTTATGAAATAAGGGGGCAAACGAGCAAACGGGTCACCTGAATATGGAAAGCAATTTCCGTCGCCCATGGACACTCGCAGCATCAGAAGAGCTGCAAGTGCGCTGCCGGCCTTTTAAGGGGTAATAGGGGAGGGTAGGGAAGGGAAAAGGGTAGGGGATTGGGCCTCCGGTAAACTCACTCACTCGGCGAAACACAGCGCGAGCGCTGTTTCACGCCGGTTTTCTGTGAGCCCGTGGTATTTCTCGTGGCCCATTCGTGCCGAAGCATGGATCTCCCACGTACAGATAATTTTATATACTTAAACAAAAATTTTATAAAAAACTAAATTGGTTGTCGAAAACTAAAAATATGTCGGTTATTAATAAAACATACATATTTTAATAAGACTTAAGGGCTAGATTATAATTATTATTTATTTTTGATCACCAAGTAATTTTTGATCAAATTACATTATTTCTCATTTTAAGGGTGCTCAACACTACTCTCCCCCGACTGTACGGTGAAGTCAGCGCGAATTGAGCGCCCGACTTAATATATTTTAATTTATGTATTACTTGTGTAGCATAATGCATTGCAACTTATTTTAGACCGACTAACTTTGCCGTAGCTATGCGTCAAAAGAGAGCTTAAGTTTTAAGTAGGTATAATAGAGGGTACAAAATATTTTTGATTGTTTCTTCTTGTGGAATCCATACTTCCATCCTAATATTATAAATGCGAAAGTCTGTATGTCTATCTGTTACCTCTTCACGCCCAAACCGTTGAACGGCTGGGCTATCACGTAAAAATAGCGATCAACAATCCACTAGCAATAATCGCGCGAGCGATTGTTGGGTATAAAAACAATGGTGTCATGTATAGCGATCGATTGCAATCGTATTGTTTTAGAAATTTAGTTGATACGTGATACGAAATTGCGATTTTGGAGCAATTATCGCGCAATAATTGCTATCGCATTGCTCTCGCCGATTTTGCTGTTTCGTATGGAGAAACTTTAAATCAAGGGAAAATTTTGGCTTAACGGAGTTGAGGCCTCTAGTAGTTAATCTAGTAGTTATAATGAAATATAAAAAAAAATTAAGTACCTTATGACTTTCATTTTTTTAATGTCCTACCATCAAGGAATATATTTTAACCCTACAAAAGACCATACTGTACTCGGCGAAATAAAGCGGGAGCGGTCATTGGCTCCCTGTCAAAAACTTGTCATTTGTCATTTTCTATACAAAGCCGCGATTGACAACATCTGACACTTCATTGTTAATCGCGGTTTACCGTTTGTATAGAAAATGACAAGTTTTTGACAGGGAGTCAATGACCGCTACCGCCATGTTTCGCCGAGTACAGTTTATGAAATAAAATCCATTTTTGTAAAATTAAGTTTATGAGGGTTATTTTTAGGGTTCCGTACCCAAGGGGTAAAAACGGGACCCTATTACTAAGACTTCGTTGTCTGTCCGTCTGTCTGTCCGTCTGTGTGTCTCCAGGCTGTATCTCAAGAACCACTATAGCTAGACTTCTGAAATTTTCACAGATTATGTATATCTGTTGCCGCTATAACAACAAATGAAATGAAAACTAAATAAAAATAATATTTAAGGGTGGCTCCCGTACAACAAACATGATTTTTTCGGCCTTTTTCACTCTATATCAATAATGGCAAGAGGTACCTAGGCACTTCAATTTTTCACACATTCTTTTGTTATATCGTCGCTGCGCGTGCGATACCGCGTATGAGCAGTTGGTAAATACCGCGTATCTGCTTTTCGATGATTTTACAAGAGGAAGAAAAAACTGAATATCTCAGCGAGACAGTACTTCAGTCCGGACCAACGCCTACAACTCTACAAGGCGCAGGTTCGGCCTCATATGGAATATTGTTCTCATCTCTGGGCAGGGGCGCCAAAATACCAACTGCTCCCTCTGGATCGTATCCAACGAAGGGCCGCTCGAATTGTTGACTGCCATAGTGTTTCAAACAGCTTGGACCCCTTGGAATTACGCCGAGATGTAGCTTCACTCTGCATTCTCTATCGGTTGTATCACGGGGAGTGCTCTGAGGAATTGTTCGGAATCATACCACCTGCAACTTTTCGCCATCGTCCCACGCGAAAAACATACCATCCTCATCACCTTGATGAGTGGCAGTCTTCCACAATGCGTTTTTCGCGTAACTTTCTACCGCGCACTGTAAAACTCTGGAATGAACTGTCATCAGCAGTTTTTCCGGACTTACACGACCTGCAAACCTTCAAGAAAAGAGTGTATTCCCTCTTAAAAGGCCGGCAACGCACCTGCAGCTCTTCTGATGTTGCGAGTATCCATGGGCGACGGTAGTTGCTTACCATCAGGTGACCCGTTTGCTCCTTTGCCCCCTTATTTAATAAAAAAAAAAAATTGACTCCTATTACCGACTGAACTTAACAGCTAGTTCTTTGTACTTTCCTTTAGTGGTTAGTAACGTAATTTTGTTCGCAATTGGCTTAGGTTTTGTGTAAAGTCACTTACGCGTTTTTGTATTAAGTAAATACAAAATAAGTAGGCTTTATATTAAAGATACGCGGTTTTGAAATCAGTGAAAGGTTGCATTATTTATTAGAAAAATCAAATATTTTATATTTTTTACACAGTAACCTAGCAAAAATATGATGTGTTAATTACCAAATTCATTTTACAATATTATCTATTCTTAATTTTTAATTTATATTCCAATTTTTCATAGATTTTTGACTTTATCTGACAGAGATCATAATAATCATTTAAAATAAAAAAAATAATGATTTATTACATAAGTACATACTAAAACCATGCTCTTTCATGTACCTGAAGAAAAGGTCCTCCTGGAGCACTTCTTATCAGAGGGTCGAAGGTCAAAATGAGTCTGACGCTTAAATGTAGGGACCACAGCAGCTGCAGCTGTACTCTCCATAGTATAGCCGCCAGAATACAGTCTGTCGGAGCTAAGCTCTGTACGGTGGTTCAATAAGGGCAGATTCCTTCACTAATTTCATAGTAATAAGGTGGGCATTAACCGGGCGGCAGCTACTCTTCGCATTGTAGCGATGAGGGCTACCAGGAGGTGCCGTACGGTCTCCTAGGTGGCAGCTACTGCCCTAGCGGGAGATCCATCGTGGCAGCTGGTTACGAAGGTCTTCGCCAAGTTGCTTATCCACGTTCCAGAGAGGACGTCACGGCCTGCAGTGGGAGTTCGGGGGGGTTTAAAGGCAAGGAAAGCAGCTTCGAGGCATACAATCGTTGGGCCATAGAGTAACGAAGATAATGAGCTATTCTCTGTTCCGGATCGGGAGTTTGGAGGCGTCATTATGCGAATCTCCAAATTTCTATGCAATTGGGGCTCCGGGTGAGGCTGGGAACCTACCCGGCTTAGCTAGTCCCGACGCCGAAGGGAACTCTACAATTTTTCGAAGCGTTCCCTTACTTTGGTGGTAGTCTGCTCCCTTTTGGAGAAGACCGTCCGGTCGTGGAGGGAGCCCTGTGTTTGACAAACCCAGAACATCTTTCCGTATACGGCTGAAGGCAAATTAGTGAGGCTGGAAACCTACCCGGCTTAGCTAGTCCCGATGCCGAAGGGAACTCTACAATTTACCGAAGTGTTCCCTTACTTTGGTGGTAGTCTGCTCCCTTTTGGAGAAGACCGTCCGGTCGTGGAGGGAGCCCTGTGTTTGACAAACCCAGAACATCTTTCCGTATACGGCTGAAGGCAAATCAGTGAGGCTTGAAACCTACCCGGCTTAGCTAGTCCTGATGCCGAAGGGAACTCTACAATTTACCGAAGCATTCCCTTACTTTGGTGGTAGTCAACTCCCTTTTGGAGAAGACTGTCCGGTCGTGGATGGGGCCCTGTGTTTGACAAATCCAGAACATCCCTCCGTATACGGCTGAAGGCAAATCGCAGGTGGTTTTAGTGGGTAGGCTTAGCACTACTAGTCGCCCATATCCTTGGGGTGCTTTAGCTTAACTGAGCTACTTCCCCAACCTGGTGATCATATATTGTCGTGGCGATTAGCTGTCACTTGCCGCCTGTATTGTTAAGGTGAAGATATAATGATCACATGACGTAATCTTCCTTGATCTTCAAAGCAATGGCAATGGTGGTAAATTAATTGAAACATACTAGGTTGAATACAATACATATGAACAATATTAAACAATAATTTAAATATACGCACGTGGTGGTTTAACTCAGAAAAATTGTTATTTCTAGGAGCACTTACTATTTTCGATATATTTTTCTTGCCGCTGTGGTAAATACGCGGAATTGCTTCTAACTTCCGGCCGCCTACTGTTCCGCGGTATTGTTTCGATGGCAAAATGTACGTTTCTAATTGGATATTTAAAATTCTGTGATATGCCTAATATATGCCGATATGCGTTTCAAATCGGCTGGCACAATATCTCAATTTTGCGCATTTTGCTGTTACGCGGTATTTACCAACTGCTCATACGCGGTATCGCACGCGCAGCGACGATATGTGTACTTTACTATTTAATAATAATATTAAAATAAAATAAAAATTTAAGGGGGGCTCCTATACAAAAAATACAATTTTTTAGCTTATTTTTGCTCTGTATCGGTACGGAACCCTTCGTGCGCGAGTCCGACTCACACTTGGCTGATTTTTTCTAATTTTCCTCTGCCTACAAGCACCTCGTTATGAAAATGTCTAGTGAATTGGCGTTAAGCTTATTACCTATTAGGCGAGATTATGGATATTTTCTGAGTAAAAGTTTAATCTGAAATAAGCTTCACGAAAATAATGTTACAATTATTTTTCAATCAGGTCACGGTGACCTTACTCTTTCAACCCAAAAAAATCCTTCATGAATGATCATCAAATCAATCATGAATGATCGAACCCAACGCAAAAATTCAGTTTGCTTAGGACGGGAATTTTAATTGCTTTTTTATATAAAAAAATTTACAGTTTATAAGTAAATTGGATGATAATAATTAATTTTAAACATACAAAATACCAGATGATGCCCGCAACTCCGTTGCGCGGTGCGCCAAAATTAGTTTATCGCGCGGGAACTTTATTTTTACGGGATGAAAAGTATTCTATATCCTTTACCGGGACTCAAGGTATCTCCATGCCAAATTTCAGCAAATCGGTTCAGCGGTTTGGGCGTGAAGAGGTAACAGACAGACAGACAGACAGACATACACACTTTCGCATTTATAATATTAGTATGGATACCATTAGAATGCAGTATACGTTAACGTGCACATTACCTAGGTAATCTGCAGATTCCTTGATACCATCCGTTAAAGTGTTAAATTTAAATTAAAAAGGCTTATATTTGCACTTTACCTAGTCAGTTTTCATTCTCTTTCTCCGTAAAAGTCTACGAATAACAAAACTACGTAAAAGTCCTAAAAACTTTGACTTAAGTTTGTCAACCTAAGACTGTTTTGTTTTGGTTGGTTCTTTTCTAAGTAAGTAACATTTTACTTTAAATTTAATAATTTATTCCTTTGTTTATGTCCAAAAAATTATATGAAATGATTCTCTACAACTAAATAACATGTTTTATTCAAACAAGAACCTGTTTTATGTAATTTAATGAGAATAGAATAAACTTTTTGCACTTTAACTGACTCACCCAGATAATCTGCAGAATACCCCTTGTTAATCTGCAGTCTAACTGGTTTACGCACATTAGCGGTAACATAATATACAAGATGTTAGTGTAAACACCGTTGTCCTTGAAACCATCAAATGAGCCCGTCAAAATGAACAACTTTGACGGGCGGGACGGGACAAGAAAAGCGCTTTATAATATTAGTATAGATTAGTAATATTAGTAATATTAGTAATTAGTAATTGGTATATTAGCATTAGTATTAGTATTAGTATTAATATCAGTACATATTATGTTCAAAAATGTATGCATTTATGACGTATTAATGTATGTTTTTTATTTATTCAACTTAGGGAATACTGCAAGTTAATCGGTTCAATCGTTTTTGAGATAGGGAATTTTAATTATTAATTACGTACAATTTAAAGTCGGTTTTTATAACATGCATGCACAAACATAAAAACATACATACATACATACACTTTTGAAATTTGGCACATTTGTTCAGAAGCTGTTATAGATTAACATATTATACAAATTACAAAAACTGGGCAGTTCTGGAAAGATTACATACATACGCGTCGAATTGATAACCTCCTTTTTTTGAAGTCGGTTAAAAATACTATTATTATAAATAATAATTATTTTATCTAAATGCTATACTTACCTGCTGATCAGCCCCGAATCTATAAATAGGGGCGGCAGTGTCTATAAAGGCCCTAGCCCCTACAGATAATACGTACATGAGGCGGCGGACAAAAACGAAAAAAATGGCCTACTCTCATAAAAAATTTAATTCGGCAAGTTGCCATGAGATAAAAATGTATTCTTTACTCATTTGATAGGCAATTTAAAATCTCCAAGTATTAAAAATTTGAAAATTATAAAAAAAAATATTTAAAATTATTAAATTATTATAATTAAATCCATTTAAAATTGCCTATCAAATAATCGACAAAGGCAAACATTGTACTGAATATCATAAGAATAAACGGAAATAATCAGAGTAACGAACCGTAGAAACAGAGAGGTTATAAATAATTTCCCCGTAACATTTTCTGTTGATATTATCAATTATGTTAACAATGACAGATGTCCGGCTCCCAAGGAGTTCTCTCCAATAAAACTTTATTGTTAGTAGACTCTTGGTTATCCGGATTTTAGTTATAAATGGTACATAGACAAACGGGACCTTATTACTAAGACTTCGCTGTCTCATGTCTGTCCGCCTTTTTGTCTGCCTGCAGGCTGTATCTCAAGAATCATGATAGTCAGACTTCTGAAAAGTTTACACATTGTGTATTCCAGGTGCAACTATAATTTATAATACCAAATGATAAAAATAAAATTATAATAAACGTAAGCCCAAAGAATTAACGCATTTTTTTGGCCTTTTCGGCTTGATATCAATAATGGCAAAGGGTAGGCATTTGAAATTTTCACATAACACTCAATTATATTTCTTCTTCAATCTTTCAAGCTCCATTAGAGCACCGGTGATCACGACAACAATAGAATACAATAGCATTTCCAAGAATCCCCGATCGAAGGATTAATAATAATTAATTATAAAAAAAATATTTAAGAGGAGCTCTATTATAGGGCTAGGGCCTAGCCCTATAATAGAGCCCCTCTTAAATATTTTGTTTTTTGTATAGCCTAGCCGCTAGGCTATACAAAAAACACAAATTTTGCATATTTTCGCTCTTTATGTCTGTCTGTCTGTCTGTCTGTCTGTCTGTCTGTCTGTCTGTCTGTCTGTCTGTCTGTCTGTCTATCTGTCCGTCCGTCCGTCCGTCCGTCCGTCCAGAATAATTCCGGACGGAATTAAACCTTAATTTAACTTTCATTAAATCAACTGAAATATAAAAATAAATCAAAAACCTTTTAATTTTTATAGAAATAAACCTAATTGCTGCTGCGGAACCCTTCATGGGCGAGTCCAACTCGCACTTGGCCGGTTTTTATTTTTTCGATGACGAGCCGTGAAGTGTGCCTCGTTTTCATGCTGTAGCTTACTATCCCTTATAATAACTAGACCCTGATATTTGCTGTCCGGTTAATCGAGCGTCTCTATTTTTTAAAAATATCCCACCTACTTAACATTCATAAAGTAGTATCTATACTGGCCAGATTCTGTGTGGGCATCCTTACAGTTCGTGCTCCATACAAATGGATAAACATTAAAAAATATAAAACAGCCACATTGGACTGCTAAAATCTAGATTATAGCTATATTTTATTTACATCAGACTAGATTTTCATTACATTTTGCTTTCTTATATATTTTCTAAAATTGTAATCTGGAACTAATTAAATCAAAATTAATCTAGTGTCCGTTTAAAATCGTAGTTGATTAATTGTAAACATAATAACATATAGCTAGCCCGTGCTAACGTTTGGCTTTCCCAGATTTATTGTCTGGTGTCTTTGCATCGAATTCGTTCCACAACATTTGGACAATTTTTGATAGGCACAGTGCGGTATGGTCACGTACCGATCCTGCAGCCTCGTGCAACGTTAAGATAAATAATAATATTATATACGTAGTAGGTAGAGTGGGCACCCGAAGATGGACGCCACCGCCGTGACCGGCCTAAAAACGATGGTGCGATGAGCTGGAGGCATACCGCCAGGCTGGCCAGGCTGGCTGGCTGGCGCAGGAGCGAACACAATCGGATATCTTGGGGGAGACCTTTGAGCAGTGGGACAGCATTGGCTAGTAAACAAACACGTTGTTCGCAAATGAAGCAAGCTTTGTTAGGCTCTATTCTATACTGTACTCGCCAAACATGGCGGTAGCTTCCGACGATTGATTCCGTCAAAAACTTGCCATTTTCTATATAAACCACGATTGACAGTGAAGTGTCAGATGTTGTCAATCGCGGCTTTGTATAGAAAATGACAAGTTTTTGACAGGGAGTCAATAACCGCTACCGCCATGTTTCGCCGAGTACAGTATAGCTAGAGTTACACCAATATTGTGTATACGAAAAACATTAAGGTCTCTTTGACGCAGTCGGTTAAAAAACAGTGAGCTTATAATAAAGCCGACGTGTTTCATTTCATGTTGATGTCAGTTTTATCTCCGGTCATTACTGTCTTTATGTAGAGCTAATTAGAACGTGCCTGGAGTTACTGGATATAATATAACTAGACGTTCTCGGCTCCGCCCGCGTAAGCAAGGAATTTCGAGGGAACCGTGTATTTACCGTACAAAATAGCGTATGTCCTGCCCCGTTGTCTACTCTATGTCTCTGTTAAATTTCATAAAAATCCCTGCATTAATTCGTAAAGCTTTTTCGTTCGTAAATTTGAGCGTACAAAAATCGATTTTGCCCGCTTTTTCCACATTTTCCTCCAATTAAGGTAACGCCGCGTTAAAGTAAAACAAGAAATGGAACAGTAAGAAATGGAAAGGGCGTAGGGGCGACAAAAACTATTTTGTCGCGTAATTTAAAAACCATAAATATATTTCATATAAGCTATGGGCAAATTAAAGTGTATGCTTGAACCAATGTATGTACAAATTTTGGAAGCTTAAATCACTCTCCTCTGTTGGTAAAATTAGACTCCCTTTTTTTACAGAGGTCTTTTTGATTGATTATTCTGTGTAATAAAAGTTGACCAATCGTGTTATGCTATGGGTGATTCAAAGACAAAGACATGATGAATACTGAGAATGAACTTTAATTTCATAGCTTTAGTAATTGCTGAGAAAAATCGATATCGCTACAGCCAAATTACCTAGGCGTCGCCTTAAGGGTCCGTATACGAAATTTGCCAATTTTGCTGTATTAACAGACGTGATTTAACAGTTAAAATACAGTATTTCTATAAGTTTTAATGCACAACATGTAAGATCATTTCAATTATAATCTAATGTTGGAGCTAGATTTTTTTGTTTTTTTTAAGTAATTTATGAAAATTCCAAGGTATACATTATTAAGTATCGTCTTATTTAATATCAATCAATATTTAAAAATAAATTAATCATTAAGAGGTAATACATAGGTACATAGGTTTTTTTAAGTATTTTTAAATAATCCAACTCAAACCCGCGACAGTTTTGTGATTTTTGCTGTAAAAGGTTTAGAATATCACCTAGCTGTTTATGGATTGTATTGACGTCTTAACGGTATGAAAAAAAATACAATGTACTGTTGAGAATGTCGTCTATAAAATGTTGGAATTACTTTTTACCACTTTAATATGAAATAGTTGAGTAAAAAAATATGTAACTCGGCAAAATTTTAGAGAAAATGGGCAAAGAATTGCTGTTAATTTCGGCAACTTGGAGCTGTAATTCATAAAAAGAAAATGACATCAATAATCTATGGATAAAATTCTATCCAATTCGAGAAAAAACAAAAAAAAATTGTGCCAAAAAACACGATTCAAAACAACCTAAATCTCACATTATATTACTCGCCGCAAGGTTCGAGTTGGTTTTCCGCCCTTAAATATTTTAAATGTAATAATTAATACATATTTTTTAAGTCTAATAAGGGGAAAAACCTATATATATATATATATATATATATATATATATATATATATATATATACATATATATATATTCATATTCATATATATATATATATTCATATTCATTATATATATATATATATATATATATATATATATATATATATATATATATATATATATATATATATATATATATAGGTTTTTCCCCTTATTAGACTTTTATCAAGCAAGGCTATGTTTATAGCCTTGCTTGATAAATGGACTTTCTGACACAAAACGAATTTTTCAATTCAAATCCGCAGTATTTCCTCAGATTAGTGAGTTACAATAAACAAACAAAATAACAAACTCTTAAATTCTAACAAGTTGTCTAAAATCTAAATCTTTTAAATGAAATAATCGAATATAAATTAATTTCCATTATCATTTAATAATCCATGAAACATTTGACATTTTATCTGCTTTTAGCATTTTGTCTGGCTTTTGACATCGGCGCCTATATTTTATCTTAATTAATAATTTAATCTAATATTACATTTCGTAGAGATGTGTTCTTAATACAAGTTACCGAATATCCGATTCGGCTCCCAAAGTCATCCATACTAATAATAATAATGTGAAAGTGTGTCTGTCTGTTAACTCTTCACGCCCAAACAGCTATAAATTTTGCTGAAATGTGGTCTGGAGGAGATAAAGGGAAAAACATATGATTCTTTTTTTTTCTGGATAAATGTACGGTTCCCGCATAAACGAATTTTTGCGGTACGGACTTACCGGCATTAAATAGTATCTATATATATAAAACTCAAAGGTGACTGACTGACATGTTGATCTATCAACGCACAGCCCAAACCACTGGACCGATCGGGCTGAAATTTGGCATGTAGGTAGATGTTATGACGTAGGCATCCGCTAAGAAAGGATTTTGATCAATTCTACCTCCAAGGGGTTAAAATAGGGGATTAAAGTTTGTATATAATAATACTTCTAACGCGAGCGAAGCCGCGGGCAAAAGCTCGTTTTATATAAAACTAGATGAGTTTCCCGGGATTCAAAGCATCCCCATACCAAATTTCAACAAAATCGGTTTAGTGGTTTGGCCGTGAAGAGGCAACAGACAGAGAAACAGATAGACAGACAGACACACTTTCGCATTTAAAATATTAGTATGGATTTTAAGCTTCGACACGCCGTTTTGACTTTAAGGCCTACAAGATGATTTTATCTTTATGCGGTACAACCGAATACTAACTGAATATTTTCTTAGCTCTACAGAACAGACTCACGTATTCGACCTCATGACCGAAACACACTATAATAATAAATAATAAATAAATAAACAAATCTTTATTCCCTCAAGTAGTACAAGTTATCTTAAATAAACAAAACACTGCTCTCCACACTAGGATTCCCTGTCGTGGAGAGCAGTCTCTTCCATCATACACATTATAACCACAAGATACATCCATTACAATTTATCTTAACCAGCTAATGACATAGTGTTTGTAAGTAAACAGACTATAATTATATATTTTTTAAAGTAGGTGACTAAAAATTGTACCTATACAAAATACACATAATAGCATTTACAAGACCATTACCAGAGCCACCGAAGCCAGCTACAGTACGTGTAAGTTGTGATGAGGTGAGTTACTTCCACAGAGACCTAACCTATTTTGCAATTTTTATTAACTATATTTTATTATTAAAATATTAATGAAAACCACTATTATTATAGCATTATCATTTCGTTAATTAATATAAATGAAATGAGACATCAGTTCTAACATAAACAATGACCTAATTTATATAAATGAAATGATATATTATCAGTTCTAACAAAAACAATGACTTCTTTATTACGAGTAAGTAATAAAAATGTTATTTGTAAGTTGTAACATCTTTCAGTGAACTTGTAGAAATAATTATGTCTTGTGAATGGTACAAAATATTATGTATTGATAATTACAAATACATCGACAAATCGACATTTTATGAATTTAACAATGTGTCTGAATGGGTTCTTTAAGGTTTTATCTAACTTTGGTAGAAGTCTAAGAAAAAAAATGTCATTAAGACGCTGACAACTGCCAATGACCTTGATCTCGCATCACTCTCGCACCTGTGTCGATTTTCATGCCAGAGAGACAGAGATGTGAAGTGTTCACTCGGTAGCGTGGATACATTTTTCGTTTGTTAGTGGAAAAAATAAATATTATGGGAAATCTCGATGTCAGAACTGAAAATTAAATCCGGCAATCTTTGGATTTTTGTAAAAGGTATCAAATAAACAAATTTTTAAAGCATAGATTGTATTATTACTTTAGTTAGAACTGTTTAAAGTTCCTGAAAGATGTGACTATGGTATTTTTTTTCATCCAGTAGGAGAACATTATTTTATTATTTAAATTCGACAAGCTTTTCCAAATATAATCAAAAATCACATATATTTTTTTTGTGCCACTCAATGAAATAAATACATCTAGAAAACTGCACAAAGATGTCGAATTGGCAGCTGTCCCCCTTAAGGCGAGGATTAAACAAAATTTGTTATTCCGTGACTCCCGGTTTACCTAGTTACAAATTTACAATATAATAACAAATGTAAAAAATATGAAATATAAAGCACAATATTTAAAATACTTTAAACCATAAACAATTTAATAAAACGTAATACTTTGGCTGTAATTGATTTACAAACTCACTTCCGACAAAAATCTATTTAATCGAAATATAAGTATTAACTAGGATAATTATACATTTTATTTGAATAAATTGTTAGTAAATCTATGTTAAAATTTTCTGAACCGAAGAGTTTTGTTTCTTAATATTTATTTCCAAAGCTATTAAATTTTTTTTTTAGAAAAAAAAATTATTTCATGAAAAATAGAGAAGATCCACCCCTAGTAACTACTGAACTGATTTTTATTGCGATGCTTATACGCTTGGTCTTTGGTTGTGTGCAAGGTTATCGTTTTGGATTGAGATTAATCCTCGCCTTAACCATGTGTTCTCTCATCTCTTAAGCCCGCTGTAAGCTTTGAACCAAGATTGGGCTAACGCATTAAGCCAGTTACGTTAAAGTACGGAATGTCACTCATAACTTATGGCCAAGTAGGCCTCTACACGTTGGTCCAATATTGTGCTGACTCCACGAGTTGGCCCAATGCGTTGACTCAATGCGTTAGCCCAATGTGTACAGCTGGCTTTATACACAATCGACATTGGCATAGACCAGCCATTCCCAAAATGGGCGATAACGCTCCCTTGTGGGCGCTGAAGGTCTAAAGGGGGCGCAGCTGGACCCAGAAAAAAACGTTGTTTAGAGGATTGAGGCATCCCTCATCCATTCAATTTAAAATGCATCCAGATGAAATAAACGATCACTTATTTCATCTGGATGCATTTTAAATCGAAACAATGGGGGGAGCTACAACATAATTAATTTGTTCTCAAAGTGGGCAGTAGACAAAATAAGCTTAGGAAACGGGAAAGAATGTATTTAATAGTGACAAAATGGCGGATTTCCTTTACTTCTAACTGTCACTTTGTCTATTCTTCCGTAGAAATAAACCTAATGGTGATCATGCTAAACCTGCTAGTGTACCATAGATGAATAGAATATAATATGCCCCTCTCTTTCTATTATGTTTGTCCAACACGGCTAACGTATAAAGACCGCGTTTTAAGCTCTGTTCTCCAATAAGTAATAACTGGCTGCAATCGATGAATTTGGAGTGGTTCAGCAAACCTTTGATTACAGTTACAGCTACATGAAATATTACACGCGTAAGTTTAATAACTACTGATAACGGTACATGTTCTGATAGTCACTGAGTACGGTCAACAAAAAAATATCCACAGCCGATATCACAGAACATATAATTTTTAGTTTGTGGGTTGAAAATAAATATACTACTGGAATCTAGATGATGCCCTAGATGATGCCTGCAAATCCGTTGCGCCAAAATTCTTTTATCGTGCGGGAACCGTTTTTTGTTCTCAAAAAACATTACCAATTTATTGCATTGTCATTGGCTCCAAGCGGCATGCTGTCGCATACCAGTTGAAAATATATATTGTGTCTGCGATTCCCACGATCGAGGTATTAAATATGTATGCAAAGTACGAATGTCAAATTAGTACGAATTGTGCGAATTACTAGACATATTATTATGAATTGTAAGCAGAGTGACCATTTTGCGATTTTAAAAAAATCAATCTTAATATTATGATCCATAATAATATTATGATTCCCCAAAGCGACCATTTTAGCCCCGCAGGATATAGGTAAGAATCGTGCTCAAAGACTCCGTTTCATACATACAGCCCGAGCTACTGAAAGCGTGTTAAAAAATGAGATGTGCCTTCAGGGGAGGTGTGCCAAAAAGTTTTCGTTTTCGCTTCGTTATAGAATCGCCGATGAAAATGTATGGAATTGACATGAGCGTTCGTTAATATGACGTAGACGTTCGACTCATCTTATGTCAATTCCATACATTTTCATCGGCGATTCTATAACGAAGCGAAAACGAAAACATTTTGGCATACCCCCCTGATAAGCATTTGTCGCTTGCAGATGTTAAATAGTGATCAATAATTAATCTGTCTGTATGTCTAGTGGGTTGTGTGTGCAATTATCGCATAATTAATTACAGTGCGATCAATTTGTATTAATTAATTGTTTAGCGATACATATTATTATGTCAATTGACTTATATTAATTACACAATTAGTTGTGAGAAGAGCTTTAAGTGCAGTTTATAATTTATTCTGTAGATGACGTCTGCAACTTTGTTTTGACATAATATATAGAAGAGATTAACTACGATAACATGGCGCGCCCCTCCAAATGACTGTTTCAATGTGTGCAGTCACATTCTTATGAATGAGTTTGTATGTAGTAAGTATTCAACCAATCACAGTACACGTAACATTTCAGTTAATGTCACTTACCAAGATTTGTTGGTCAACTAATCATAACTAGCCTACCGCGCAAGACAACGCATTTTAAACGTTTTGACAACGCACTTCAAAACGTTTTGAATTTTGGAGGGGGGCGCCAAGTTATCGTAGTTGATCTCTACATGGAATTGGTACATTTTGGTTTGCATCAAATGGGGTAGTTCTGATTTTTTTATTTGTATGTGATGAGGTGGTAATGTCAAATATAATTTTTCCACCTCGAAATCCTTCCGGAACATTGGAAAATTCATGAGAAACCATTAAATTTTTGATCAGTTTTCAGTTTTTGCCATTTTTTACCACCAAGGACCTGTTTAATGGTAGAAGTCACCAGAAATTGGTGTTTTTTCCTGAAGTGTCATATGGATACGGTCGAAAACCACGATTATATAGGAGCCGTAGTGACTTCTCAAGTATTGGACATATCTGGCATCATTTTCTCCAAAAGACACATTCCGAGGCCACACAACTTTGTGGAGCAGATGTCCACTATAATAAAATTCCTGTGACGACCTCAACTTCAACCGCCACATGCAAAGTTAATACGTATAACACAGACTTAGAATTTTTAAACTCTAATTAGCTGTGCCCGCGACTTCGTTCGCGTAGAATAGTAATTATGGGCATTATATTTATTTTGGCGAACAACTTCCTCAGCTTTATAAATTATAGCTGTTACCCACGGCTTCGTCTGCGTCTATTTCATTAATGCATTCATTTCGACCAACGATTCTTAGACCATAATATAAAAACGATTATTTTGAGTTAATCTTAAAAGATAGACACGTACTATCACGGACATTTTTTAGATCATTAAAGAGGAATAATTCTTCCATACATATTTTTGGGCATCTTGGGCCGTTTCTGCAGCGCACGCAACGGAAGCTCTCAAAGATGAATAATTTTCCTTGCTTTTTCCACATTTTCCTCTGTTTCATCGCTCCTAAAAGTCACATCGTGATGTTATTACAGCCTCCAGCCTTCCTCGGTAAATGGGCTATCTAATACTGAAAGAATTTTTCAAATCGGACCAGTAGTTCCTGAGTTATCTCAGGAACTAATGGTCCAATTTGAAAAATTCTAAAAACGCGCTAATGCGCGTTCAAACAAACAAAAATTAAACAAATAAACAAATTCTTCAACTTTATAATATTAGTATCGATTAGTATATTGCTAATTGCGAAATAAGCATTATAATATTTCATAAAATATTATAATGCTTATTTCATCTATACTAATACTAATATTATAAATCGAAAGAATTTGTTTGAACGCGCTACTACTGATCCGCTTAAAAAATATATTTCAGTGTTAGATAGCCCATTTATTGCGAAAGGCTATAAGGCTATATTTTATTACGCTAAGACTAATAGAAACGAAAAATAGAGGAAAATGTTGAAAAAACAGGTTAAATTATTTGAAAGGGCTTATTTGAACGCGCTAATCTCAGGAACTACTTGGTCCGATTTGAAAAATTATTTCAGTGTTAGATAGCTCATTTATCGAGAAAGGCTATATGCTATATTTTATCATGCTACGACTAATAAAAGCGAAGAAATAGAGGAAAATGTGGAAAAAACGGGGGAAATTATTTGAAAGGGCTTATCTCACGAACTACTGGAGCAATTTTTCTGTTATTTGGCATAGATAAGAAGTGGAGTACGTAAAGATTCATAGGCTATTTTTTGTGGACTAATTTGTCTGTGAAAAATTTAATTTACGCGGGTGAAGGGTCTAGTAAGTCATATTAGTTCATTTTGTTTACTCACCTCAGCAACTTTGAACAGCTGTAGCTATGGAACTATCAGATTTTAATAGACCAAATTGGTCTCGTTTTGTTGAAAAATTTGTCTTCTTTAATAACGTATATTAATTTATGCCGTCAAATAGATCAATAATTGACCACATTGACGAGAACTTGTAAAAACTCGAGAAATAAATGTTTTTTTGGAAAATTTACAAACATTTGAACAGCTGTACCTTTGAAACTATTCAGTTTATCGAGACTTAACTATTCTCATTTTGTTGAAAATTTTGTCTACTTTAAAGTAATTTCTGATAGCTTCTACCATTAAACAGGTCCTTGGTGGTAAAAAATGGCAAAAACTGAAAACTGATCAAAAATTTAATGGTTTCTCATGAATTTTCCAATGTTCCGGAAGGATTTCGAGGTGGAAAAATTATATTTGACATGACCACCTCATCACATACAACATATAAAAAATTAGAACTACCCCATTTGATGCAAGTGAAGACCCCTTTTATTGTACGATTTCCATGGACTAATAGACTTTTTATATCTTTTGACTCACAAGCATATTGTGATGACGTTATATGATGACTTACGACAATATGCTTGCGAGACAGAAGAAAATCTGTACTATAATAGACGACGCCCGCAACTCCGTTGCGCCAAAATTAGTTTATCGCGAAGGAACCGTACATTTTTTCGGGATAAAAAGTATCCTATCTTCTTTCCCGGGACTCAAAGTAACTCCATGCCAAATTTCAGTAAAATGGATTCAGCGATTTAGTCGTGAAAAGGTAAAGGTAAAAGACAGACGTCTGTCTGTCTGTCTAGACAAACTTTTGCATTTATAATATTAGTATTGATTATGTAGATGACGCCCGCAACTCCGCTGCGCCAAAATTCGTTTATTGCGCGGGAACCGTACATGTTTCCGGGTTAAAACTATCCTATGGTTTTGCCAAATTTCAGCAAAATTGGTTCAGCGGTTTGAGCGTAAAGAGGTAACAGATAAACTTTCGCATATTTTATAATATTAATCCTTCAGGCCCCGCGCGAGCACCGGTGATCGCGACAACAATAGAATACAATAGCAATTCCTGGAAATTCCGACTGAAGTATTAATATGGATTGATCCAGTGGTTTAAGCGTATCGCACTGACATTTGACACCCTTTACTATTTGTGATATTGGCATGAACTATGGAGTATGGACTTTTTAATATGTGTTATTAATTATCATAATATCTAGTTATTCTAGTTTATAGTGTACACAATATACGTCAGCGTTAATCGCCAGTAGGGTTGGGCGCCGGACGGGCGGCGGCCATATTCTAATGAACTTCCATCAAATTTACAATATTATGATGCTTATGATGCTCCAAAACACACAGTAACAATACTGTTTAAACGATATGAATGTTAAATCAATGAAGTTGAGCTTCTTGTTTCAGTCAGTCAGTTTCTTGAACCTTGGAACTTACCTACTTCATCATTCATGTAAAATCCACATGTTTTATTTCAAAATCATTTTCCCGGTCCCGAAACCTCAATTTATGAAAAAAATGGCATTTTTAAATTATTAGTTACGACTTACGTGGCTCATCCACTAATTTCTTCAATAATCGAGCTCATTTTAAGTATTTTCGTATCTCAAACAACATAATTGTATGTAAATATCTGCCCGGCGATACGCAAATAATTCGTTAAAATCATATTTAATTGTCCGCTAGCTATTTATGTGACCAAATATTTGGTTTCTACTAATAAAACAATCAATGGAAGGCGCCTCCTCTTGGCTCTGGTTCATAACTTTTAAGAGACTGCTAGCCCTAACTACAGGTTTCCTAACATATATAGGGTAGCAGGTGCTTCACCTCACTTGATTTTTCTACAGTGTCTATTATAAACTAGCTGTTGCCCGCGACTTCGTCCGCGTTAGCATAGTAGATCACATACCGAGTATTATTTATTGTACAAAAATATTCAATGTACAGAATTGACTTTCCTACGATTTTATTATACAAAGATGTTCCGCACGGCTTCGCTTGCGTAATTTAGGAATTTCACACAACCGTACATTTTTCCGCAAAAAAAGCCTATGTCCCTTCACGTGGTCTATTCTTCATGTTTGACAAATAACATCGAAATTGCTCCAGTAGTTCTTAAGATAATGAGCAATCCAAACTAATATTGTAAATGCGAAAGTGTGTCTGTCTGTCTGTCTGAAAATTATTAAGTATTATGATTATTATATCACTCAAGACAAAGCCTTTTATTGATAATATTATGATAATATGACGTATATATTATTATAAATTAAATAGATTTGTAAAAGTGTTAGTTCATTTTATATAAAAAAAAATATTATGAAATTTTTGGCACTTTACATAATCTTATGTGCATAAAACTAAATCTCAATGAAAAAAAAACATCAATTGAACGTACAGGATTAATTAATTGTTGAATTTCGAACGCCAATATTTTTTTAACAATATTATTACAATATATATTATTATGATTACAAAACAGAATGTTCCTCAATTCATTATTCATGACAATCTTTCTAAATTCTACAAAAGTATAAGAAAACAATAATATTATAATATCAATAAATTGTTACAAATATAGTATCTATTTAATATTTACATTTAACAACTAATTCTTACGATAATATTATTTTATTGTTAACCCTGCAGGCAGGCTACGTGTAAACCAGCCATAACTTGCATGGCAAAAATAGAGTACACAGATTATGTCTATTGTGGCAAAAAGCAGTGATTGGCGTCTCTAACTCCCTGCGTCGCTGCAAGCCGCTGCTGAACGCTGCAAAGCGCTGTAAACTGTTCATGCTTTTTAACGACTTTTAAGGATAAATTTCAACAAACTATGAATTACATCTTCCATAAAATACATCAAATAATAATGATGCGAATTTTCGAGCAGATTGGACTAAGGAATCGATTTGTCCCATACTAATTTCATCCCCCCTTTTCACACCCTTAGGAGAGGAATTTCTAAAAATCCCTTCTTATCGCACGCCTACGTCATACGAAGAATACTCCCTCCAAATTTCAAGTATCTACAATTACTGGTTTCGGCCGTAGCGTGATTCCATTTTCATGTCATTCAGGACAAAGCCTTTTATATTATAATGATATAGATAATAAAGTGGTATTCATATTATAATGTAAATATTGTTGCCTATTGCATATAGTTGGAGAGGTGAAGAGAGGATTTCGGAAGTAGCTCGAGCGTGTCAGATTAAGCTTGTATAGGCTTCCGACATAATATTGTGTCTAGTTATCATGGTATAGAAATCAGATTTCTCATATGGTGGGTTAAAAAATTTGTATTTTTGAATATTGAAATGTCATCGGATCTGTCAGATTAAGATAGGGGATGTTTAGTATACCCCAAAGAAGCTTCCATATAAAGCCCTGCCGATTCAAAGATTAGGTAAGCCTGTAGGGACATTTTAAAATATAAAAATTAAGCTTCATATTTTCCTAACTAAGCTTAATATTTTATTTTGCACTAAACTAAATGATTTAGTCCTTGTTGTCTAAAGTATATCTTATATATAAAATTCACGTGTCACAATGTTAGTCCGCGTACTCCTCCGAAACGGCTTTACTGATATTTACCAAATTTTATATGCAGTTTCAGTAGGTCTAAGAATCGGCTACTCGGTACTTTATATATTGATAAGTGCATTTGTTGAATAAATAATAGTAAATTATTACAACCTGAGACCGATGGCGACCATTGTTTGTGCGACGAGATAGCGATCGACCGTTGCCATGGTGACATACTTATTTAGTCACTTCAATAAAATAATATGGGCGAAAATAAATCTAAATACTAATTATATTATAGCAAAGCAAAGTTTGTCGGGACAGCTAGTAATTTATAATAATTTACCCAAATCAGCAATTTTTTGAATATATTTTCATTTTCAAAACTTTAAAATGGCTGCAGTTTCTGAACCCACCGCTAAAATAAAAAACGCTCTTATTAATTTTTTATCAGTTTTACCTAATGTACAAAACCTACTAAGTGTCCATGACGCTCGAGTGACAACACAAATAGCACCCTCCCCTCCCCTACGCTTTTATCGCGGGCTTTGAGCGCGGCGAACGAATCAACAAACTCCGTAACGAAAATAAACCTAACACCCTTCACTCCGAACGGCACAATGTGCCTGTCGGTGCGGCGTTGCCGTCCATCGTCTAACGTCGTTTTAGTTCGGAAGACCTCGACAGTCGGCACGGTGTTTGTGTGCGTGTGACTAGACGTATGCGGATTATAATTGCATAAGTTGATGCAAATGCTATACCATCATATTTTTTTAGTTTTAACACCTCCATCCTGGGTATCGCAGATACAATAGATTTTCAATAACAATTGTTATATGCGGCAGTCGGCTGCCGCTTGGGGATTGATGGGTTAAAACTTATAGGGGAAAAGTGAGTTATTGTTTTTATGTTGCGAAATATTAGTTACCGGCTTCTTCCGCTCATGTCAATAATAATTATGAATGTCGCAAAAATGAATAATATTAAAATTGATAAAACATAATATTTCGTTTTAATGATTTTTGAATTGTTGATGAAGGATTTCTGTGTAAATTTTTACACGTACTTCTGGCATTAAAAACTTTTTGAAATTGTGCATTTTGCACATAATGGCAAAAGGAAAATTGGAGTAGGATTCTTAACTATATATTAAGACCCAAGAGTCTCTAAATATATTAGTTTTGTTATTCGTAGCTTATAGTAAAGACTTATGATTGTATGCGATCACACAAACTTACATGATGGGTTTGAGATTCAATTTGCAGTAACTACTAACTAGCAAGTAAGATATTTCTATCTATACAAGTAATAAGAATGGCAAAGGACTACTTTGAAGCCAAAAGGAAGAAAATTATCAAGTTTATTTATGTATGTGCATTCGTAGCGGCTAAACTAATTACAGGTACAAGTTAAATAAGGTGTTAATAAATGAATAATGGTGCCGCGGGTGTTAAGGCGACGCCTTGATAATTTGGCTGTAGCGATGCCGATTTTTCTCAGCAATGACTAAAGCTAAGAAACTAAAGTTCATTGTCAGTATTCATCATGTCTTTGTCTTTGAATTGCCCATAGCATAACACGATTGGACAACTTTTATAACACAGAATTATCAATCGAAAAGACCTCTGTAAAAAAAGGGATTCCTATTTTTCCAACAGAGGAGAGTGATTTAAGGTTCCAAAATTTGTACATAAATTGGTTGAAGCATACACTTTAATATGTGCATAGCTTATATGAAATGTATTTATGATTTTTAAATTACGCGACAAAAACCATTTTGTCGCTTACGCCCTTTCCATTTTTTGCTGTTCCATTGCTTGTTTTCTATGAGAGGCCGGCCCGGCCTCTCATAGCAAACAAGCAATCTAAAACAAATCCAACACGGTTTCTTACTTTAACGCGGCGTCACCTTAAAGGCTATTTTTTCTCTACATTTTGTATTTTTCCACTAGCCGAGTTACTCGTAGAGGATGCAGGTTAAATCCCGGGTGGAGGCGTGTACCAATGAGACATTTTCTGATCTCAAGTGCGGACGTTCGTACGGTGAAAGAAAACATCATGAGGAAGCCCGCACATTGTTGGCTCCAGACGTATTGACTAGTTCTTTCCTCTGGAATAGGCCGACTATGTTGCGAGAATGTCGTATGCGCTTGGGCAACCTTACGGACATTCAAATCTTGTCCCAGGCACTACAGTATTTGAGGAGTGGTTACTTCGCTCTGAAAATACTGTATAAATCATCCAAAATGGATGCAAAGGCCTAGTTTTTTATACGAAGTACTGACTTCGGTAACTATTGACCACAAAAAATTGTCATAGCGACTTTAAAGAAACGTGAATTTATGTGTTAGATATCCCATGATAAACCTAAATCAATATTAGCGTACGTAAAAGCTTATTTCTTATAATTTTAGCTACTATTCGAAAAAACCGATAATCCGGATTTTCAAATTAAAAAATCCGGATTTTTTGAAGACCTTAAAAATCCTGATAATCCGGATTATCCGGATTTTTCGGATTTCGAAGTATCCGGATTGCAATCCCTAGAACGGGGATTGTCCATTTTTTTTTTAATTTTGCTCATTACAAAAACATTTCGTGGAATAAGGTCAGTGATCGTTTTTCTGTATATAAACAAAAAAAAAATACCCATTAGTTACTTATATTTTTGAACAAATATGTTTAACCTTAGTTTGACCTTCAATGGCGTTAAATTAGCAATAAATTCGACCAACATTACGTTTCGAACTTTTGGTAAGCTTCTCGTATCAGCTTTCACATAATAAGAACTTGCATTAATTGACGAACCAGCCATTATAAATAAGATAGAAAGGAAATTTAAAACATACTGCAGAGGTCAATTGGCCGCCGATGATGACGTCAGAGCGAAACTTTAAAAATTTATTGAGAAAAAACTAGCCAATGAATTTCAAAATTATTTAATTTATATTCTTAAAATACCCTATTTTAACGAAAAAAAAATATAACAAGTACATGTGATTTTTTTTGGACAATGCCCATTCTGTTGGTAAAACTAATATAATATATTCTGTGGTTTGGTCCACTAAAAAATGCCCTTTTAGTTCTTTTTTGTGTATTGTTATGTACAGACAGGACAAAGGCTGTTGGGTTGGGTCCACTAGTATTTATAATTTCCTATCATCCCATTCCTCATCCGCTTCCTCATCCGCATCCTCTTCCTCAAAAAATATCCTCTTCCTCATCCGCATCCTCTAAATTTGCACGTGACAATTCCTCTTCCTCCTCCTCTTCCTCATAATCACTTCCTCAACAACCCTAATGTGACATTAAGTGAAATATTACGTGTACTATGATTGGTTGAATACTTACTACATACAAACTCTTTCATAAGGATGTGACTACACACATTGAAACAGTCATTTGGAGGGGCGCGCCATGTTATCGTAGTTGATCTCTACTGCAATGTTTTCACGAGGTTTTCACCAGGGCTTCATAACGTTATCAAATAACAGAAAAAATATCGTTACGTACCGTTATTTCATAATGGTAGCCAGATAACGTTATTTTTTTAACGATATCTAGTAAAATAACGTTATATTTACCGTTATTATTATAACGTTATTTTTTCGTTATGGCATAACAAAAAAATAACGTTATAATAATAACGGTAAATATAACGTTATTTTCTGGTATCAGGTATGCGATCGTGCACGGTGCACCAAATCTCACTCATATTTAAAATGTAATAAGCGTTCTCTGTGAAAATACAAAGAAAAAAATACACCTTAAAAGCGTGATTACGTTTAGAAAATTTTCCCGCCTGTCATGACGTTCTTGACGGACTATAACGTTATCAAAGAACATATATTTACCGTTATAAATCCTATATAACGTTATAACATTTACCGTTATTAAATACATTTATAACGTTATTTCTAGTATCGTTTAAATTTTCATAACGTTATCTATGCCCTTGAAGCAATAACGTTATGAAAAAATAACGTTATTTGAAGCCCTGGTTTTCACGCTAGAGCACCAGCACAGACAGTAAACAAAACGTACGACGTTTGACAACGTTTCTGTCAATATTCTGTCATGACGTGTGGTGTGCAGCATGATTTTGGTTCTGTATTTTTTTTATGAAAATTTCATTAAAAAAAAACCTTATTTAATAAGGGGGCAAACGAGCAAACGGGTCACCTGATGGAAAGCAACTGCCGTCGCCCATGGACACTCGCAGCATCAGAAGAGCTGCAGGTGCGTTGCCGGCCTTTTAAGAGGGAATATGGTAATAGGGGAGGGTAGGGAAGGGAATAGGGTAGGGGATTGGGCCTCCGGTAAACTCACTCACTCGGCGAAACACAGCGCAAGCGCTGTTTCATGCCGGTCTTCTGTGAGAACGTGGCATTTCTCCGGTCGAGCCGGCCCATTCGTGCCGAAGCATGGCTCTCCCACGTATAAATATTACGCATACTGTATGTGCTAGTAGCGCTCTGCCCCGAGGCCAACCTTTGCGTAATATTTATTTGCCTCAGAAAACAATTAAAGATATTGAACATCATGTAACTAATAAATATAAAAAAAAATAATTTTATACCTGCGAAATATTTTAATATCTGTATTTAGAGATAAAAATTCCTTGGCGGCAAATACATTACCAAAATAGATTTTCATTACCTGAGGATAAAGTTGCGAAGTTATTTGATTAGGTTTCAGAAATATTTGTGTTATTCTCATTACCTAATACCAGACTGAGAATTCGGAGATTTAATGAAAGAAGTCATTCTTTTGAGATCTTTTAAGATATTTAATAAGATCATGAAATACACAATAAGATTTAGCTTATTGTGTATTTCATGGAACTTTCAAAACGGAAAAAATATTTGCCTCGATACATTTAATTTTCGAAATGACCTCTTAAAAATACGAAATTTGAAGATTATTTTTAAACGAAAATAGATGTATTGTAGGAAATTAGTCTAATTGATAGACACCTTTGCAACTCAAAATCGTATAGAAGCATTTTGCTTAAATGCTCCTAGTTCTTTTTAAATGATTATAATTACGTTTTTTCGCATGTTTTCCGAGCGAGCCGATAGCTTCTGGCCGCAGCGTATTCACGACTTTATAGTCATATAAATTAAGTATAAAATTGCCCTTGCGGTAAAATTACTTTCGATATAGCGATATCATTTTTTTTGGTCACAATATTAAGTCACGTTTGAACTCTCGTTGCTTCATAACGCAACCGAATATTTGGTCAGTTTTTACGCTACTGATATGAGAACAACTAGTACTTACCTAATATAACTTTTTCAGTCATTTACCTTATAATTTTTTTTGGTCATGATAAGTGGGTTTTCAGGCGCCCTATACAGAGAACAACTACTTTACGCAGGCAGACCGACATATTTGGCATCAGAGAGTTGATCTTTATCTTGTCAATCTAAAATAAGTCATTTTGGATATCGTTGTCGTGACCTCCTATTATCTAAATCAATGAACACGATGCGTCGGCCGCGCGTGACGTGCCCCCGCGCGCGCGCCTCATCCCGCGTCACCCCCGATCATTCCCCCGCGCCGCGAGTAACCATTCTGCAACGATTTTAAATGGGATAAAATATGTCATTGAAAAAAAATAACACCCAATTTTTTTTGGTGAAATGGACTCTCCTAATGATACCTAAGCCCTGGAAAAATTTTGTCAGGAAGGTTTAATTGCACCCTGTATAATGTATGGCGAGTGACCACGTTTAGTGGCCTACACTACTTTTCTATGAATTAATATCTTCGACGGTACAAATTTATTTGAGGAGCTTAAAAAAACTTGTGGTACACAAAAGTGTTACATAACAGTTCTGCTCTGAGTTGTTTTAGTATAACCAACACTTTTACAAGTAGAAAAGTTGCTTAAATTCTCAGGACCTCGTATTTACGAGGTAGCAGACAGACATACTTTCGTATTTATAGTATTAGCTTTACTTCTAGCCTTTACCAATTCTTTTGTAAACACGACGCGAATCGCGGTCAACAGAAGTTCAAATATCAAACATCTTACACCCATTAAAAGCTTTTGCATTCGGAATTTTACCCAAATATCACGTACAGAAACCCGAAACTCAGGAAATGAAATCGAATCCTACTAACCAATTAATACCATTATCGTTTGAAACAGGGTTGCTAACCTTTTTTCGTAGATCTACAATAATTCTACAATAATATTATTATTTTAAATGTGTTTATTTCTGTTGCCTAAGACGCTACCATTGAAACAATTTGGATAAAATTAAAAAGATACCTAAGTTTCTCGGGAAAGGCAAGTTTCATTTTTGGCAAAATGTACGGCTATCGCGTGATAAAGAAAATTTTGTGCTAGAGAGGTTTTAGGAAGTGATTCATAAAGAGGATATAATATTATATCCTCAATATTTATAATTTCCTCGGAAAAAGAAAAATTTGCTTCGACTTGAATAATTTATGCTTAAGAGTCCGTAATACCAAAATCAAATTCAATTCAGTGATATGATAATAATATTATGTCTGTGGTTAAAACTAAATGCGGAAGTCTATCCGTAAATCACTGAATTGAATTTGATTTTGGTATTTACATAATACTACTTTACTACTACATATTTTGGTATAACTACAGTAAAAAATTAAATATTCTACAGAATATCTACACGCTGGCCCCGGGCAATAAAGGCGTAATATCAATTATTATTTTTAACAAAAAATTAAAACCGACTTCCAAGGTAAAACAATAATAACATCCTTATAATATGAACTAAAAAGTATTAAATAATTATTCCTATCTAATAGTGCCTTTTTACGAATTCGGCTAAAACTCAACTATTTCTGTACTCAATCTTCATCATTTTGAAGTCGGTACCAGATGAATCTTCTGTTCTCTGACAGAATATTTGAAACTTTTGGAACTGGCACCGACTTCAAAATTATGAAGATTGAGTACAGAAATAGTTGAGTTTTAGCCGAATTCGTAAAAAGGCACTATTAGATAGGAATAATTATTTAATACTTTTTAGTTCATATTATAAGGATGTTATTATTGTTTTACCTTGGAAGTCGGTTTTAATTTTTTGTTAAAAATAATAATTTCACTCTTTTTAGTTACCTAGTAAGCAAACGCGTACTATACGTAGAATAATACACGTGTATATTATTCTACGTATCTTATTACAGTCACACTTACAAAATATTATAATATCAGCTGCAGCCTGCAGATAATTTTAAACAATCATTAAAAAAAATCGAAGTGAACACGTGTGACGTGCTAAGTAGCCGGTCACCGGACTAGTTTCAATAGGCTGGCACTCGCTCGACATGTGCGACAAGCACACGCAGCGCACATAGTACCTCCGTGAGTAATTTGTATTCTGTGCATAGTACCCGGCCCGCGCCCGCGCCGCCGCGCGCTTGCTTGACAGCCCTGGCAGATATGCGATGCGATGCGTTATTATACTATGAACGCTAAACGCAATGCAAAAGGTTGAAATTAGGTTGTTTTCCAGAATATCTCGGCGAAGTGGAACAGAATGTTACATTATCGAAGCAACTTTAACTTCTCAGGAGTAATGTCAAATGTGTGCCTTATGCTCTGGAGATAAGGTTGAATTTGGTGACATTGGTGACCCTGACGTGGTAATGATGACGATGATGATGAATGTAATTTGCATAGTAGCATATGCTTTCAGTTCTTAAAACAGCGCCTAAACTCCCAAACTTGTATCTATAAGGAATCCGGAGTTCTCTTAGTAGCTTCGGAACCATAGTATGCCTCGGTGCAAAATCTTGCGTTTTGGTAGCATATGCTTAGGATGCTTCTCATAAAACCAAAATCACCATATGTTTCCATATAAATTTCGAGGAGTTCTCTCGATTACTCATGGATCCCATCATCACGTCACCACTTTTGTGAACATGGTACTAAATTGGAGTGAAACCTAATACAACACAATAAAAATTTCGAAAATCGGTTCACAAACGGCGGAGTAATCGTTGAACATACAAAAAAAATATATATATCCACAGCCGAACATATAACCTCCTCGTTTTTTGGAAGTCGGTTAAAAATCGTTTTGTTCAGGAGAGGCAAAATAAGCTAATTTGTTTATAGTGCAGCGTACAGTGGTCCAAAACAAGCATTTGAAAAGTAATATGAAAGCTAATTTTTTTATCTATTTAACCATTAAAAATAATTGTCATAGTGTAAAAAATTACTGAAATAATTGAAAAAATGTATAATACAACTAATAAGCAATATTGTTTTAATTGCAAGATTGTTTATTGACTTTATAAAAACACCAAACCGCTTGAGATTTATGACTGTAAGAACAAAATACGACGTGTTTTTAACCGACTTCCAAAAAACGAGGAGGTTATATGTTCGGCTGTGGATATTTTTTTTTTTTTTTTTTTATATTTTTGTATGTTCAACGATTACTCCGCCGTTTGTGAACCGATTTTCGAAATTTTTGTTTTGTTGTATTAGGTTTCACTCCAATTTGGTACCATGTTCACAAAAGTGGTGACCTGATGATGGGATCCATGAGTAATCGAGGGAACTCCTCGAAATTTATATGGAAACATATGGTGATTTTGGTTTTATGTGAAGTGTACTAAGAATATGCTACCAAAAAGTCAAATTATTATTTTTAACAAAAAATTAAAACCGACTTCCAAGGTAAAAACAATATTAATAGCATCCTTATAATATGAACTAAAAAGTATTAAATCATTTTTCCTATCTAATATGTAGTGCCTTTTCCCGAATTCGGCTAAACCTCAACTATTTCTGTACTCAATCTTCACCATTTTGAAGTCGGTACCAGATATAGCTGAATCTTTATTTCTTTGACAGAAAATTTGAAACTTTTGGAACTGGCACTGACTTCAAAATTATGAAGATTGAGTACAGAAATAGTTGAGGTTTATCCGAATTCGGGAAAAGGCACTACATATTCGATAGGAAAAATTATTTAATACTTTTTAGTTCATATTATAAGGATGCTATTAATATTGTTTTTACCTTGGAAGTCGATTTTAATTTTTTGTTAAAAATAATAATTCGCTTTAGTTTTCGAGCGTACCAGCCGATTACTCCCTTCTTCTGGGGAATCTTACAGCGAAAGCTTAGCTGTATTATATCTTCACTGGTTTTTTTAGTTATGTTTCGTAGAGTAATGCAAGCGAACAGTTTTAGTCGTAAGAGAATTTTCCATTCCATAAAGCTGTTGTCATTTATTATATCTAAAACGTTATTTTAAAAAAATGAAAAAAATAAGGATGATAGACTAATACTCAGAGAAGCCAAAAATCATTAATCAAATAACATTAAAAAGGGCGTACCGGCATTTACCACTTTATTGCCCGGGGCCAGCGATATATCAAGATAGATACCGCATGTGTATGTACTTCGCGTGTCATATCGCGTTCTTTCGAAAGTCAGGGGCCTTACTCCTGGAACTGATATCGATTTCGTTTTTCGATTTCAACGGTTTTTGAAACTTTAGACATCAAAAATAGCGCACGATTGTGGTGCAGATCGGTTTGAAACTAATTCAACCTCAATGGATTTTGCTATTCCTGACAGCTATGCTAGCGCACGATCGAGCTGCGGCTCAATTTGGAAATAATCAGCATCGAAACATTCGCCAAATCGAAATCTTAGGTGCTCGCGACAAACAAAATTGTCTGAGAATCGACTTACAGATCGTTTACAAACGTCAAATTTCACGGTAGCAACAGAGGCATCGACATCGATTGAGATCGATAGTTGCCGAGTCATGTATTGTTATAACGTTTTTTAGGGTCACTATAGGGTATTGATTGGTGTGGTGTCGTTACATTTTTTGTTGATAATAATGATTAATTCATTATTATTATAACATAATAAATATGGCTCGTCTGCAAGCATTTTTAATGTGATTGATGGCACCTCCAATGGAGTTAAGCTCTATAGCTATACGGTCCCATTTAAGTTTGGTATCGTGCTTAGCTTGGTTCGCCCGCATGTACCCTTTTGCGATTACTGGATTTTCTTTCAGGAATCTCAACAACATCTCCATTTGTAGGTGCGTAGGACGTACCATCATTTTCAAAATAAAACTAATTTTTAATGTTGGCATGCAGGGATACACATTTTACAAATATGTACTAAAATATGTATACAATGTTAAGTGTAACTACAAAAGAGAATTTACATATTTGTTTAATGTCAAGATGTTCTTTAACGAAAATAACCATTTTAAACCCACTAAAGTAGAAAATGGGCACATCCATCTAAAGTTTCTAAAGATATGTATTTTTATGGTATGACGAAAAAACAAAAACATTATTTCATATTTTTCGTTATTTTTCGATATAGCCTTCTGCTACTTTATAAAAATCGACGTTGCTATAACGACGTTGACAAGACGCCATGGCAACATCTCGATTTTGATACGATTTTGTTCCGGAATTCCTACGCATTACAATGACATCAAAAACGAAATCGAAATCAGACTCGTATCAAATTGATATCAGTTTCGGGAGTAAGACAGCTGTTCTTTAGTCTGCTATCGGAATCGGACGTCAATCGGAATTTTAAAAATACCTAAATACCTAAAAGTGCCGTATTGAGCTGTAGAAATTAAAATAGAAACGTTGGCATAATGGACACGTTTCTTATCATCGGCACGTCACAGTGCAGTGGTAGGAAAAAATTCTACGCTCATTTTCATACAAATGGAGCGATCTATCTTGATCTATGTCTGTGGTTTTAAGGCGCTATATTGAAAAAAACTGTCCTTTTTGACGTAATACTATAGGACCCTCAGAAATGTTACAAATCTGGTAATGAGATATACATATCTTCGTAGCCTTATCTAGGTTCGAGGAGAACTAGAAACACGATTAATGTATTTTGCCTCGATACATTTAATTTTCAAAATGACCTCTTAAAAATACGAAATTTGAAGATTATTTTTAAACGAAAATAGATGTATTGTAGGAAATTAGTCTAATTGATAGACACCTTTGCAACTCAAAATCGTATAGAAGCATTTTGCTTAAATGCTCCTAGTTATAAATATAAAGCGTCTTAAGGCGCTTTATCGAAAGTAATTTTACCGCAAGGGCAATTTTATACTTAATTTGTATGACTATAAAGTCGTGAATACGCTGCGGCCAGAAGCTATCGGTTCGCTCGGAAAACATGCGAAAAAACGTAATTATAATCATTTAAAAAATAACTAGGAGCATTTAAGCAAAATGTTGCTGCTTTGTACATGTATTTTAAAAAATAAAAATTTTTGATTTCCTAAACACGTTTCCTATTTGCGGCTGCTTCTGGGCGATTCCAACTCGCACTTGGCCGCTTTTTACGTTAGGGACCCCCCCCTTATCAAACTATATTATATACGCCCGTTCTTTTGTTGCAGGTACACAATGACGCGCGTCACAGTTCAAAGATCAGTTTGAGAATCATCCAACATGTTGGACAGACAGCGGTACAACACAACCTATAACGACACAGACGTCGACAATACAAGACTTATATCACTGCTAAACAACAACAGTGATATAGGAGAATGGCTGAAGGTTTTAGAAGACATGAGAAGCAAGTACAATATATCGGTATCGGTAAAAGGGTGCGATTTTACCGATCACTGCGCGGGAGACTTCCGAAGTGTGATCTTGGCGTATAACAGCGTCCATGGATATATTAGTTTGTTGGTAAGCTTTTTCTGTTGTATGCTTGGTATTGTTTTTTTATACTTAATGAAAAAATAATATGGCAGGAAGGCCCATGGAATGCCCATTGACTTATATTGGATTAAAAACAAAAAAATTTGTAAGTACTGGCCACTGGATGTGTTCTATTTTCAAATATTTAAAAATCGGGACTCCGAAACTACATCTAACCATAGTAGTAGGGGAGGGGAAGAGGGAATTTCGGGAGTAGCTCGAGCGTGTCAGATTAAGCTTGCATAGGCTTCCGACATGTGTCTAGTTATCATGGTATAGAAATCAGATTTCACACGCGGTGGGTAAATTTTTTTTTAAATATTGTAATGTCGTCGGATCTGTCAGATTAAGATAGGGGATGTTTAGTATACCCCAAAGAAGCTTCCATATAAAAATATATTTATAATTTACCTAAATAAGCAATTTTCTGATTATATTTTCTTTTTCAAAACTTTAAATTGGCTGCAGTTTCTGAACCCACCGCTAAAATAAAAAAAACACTCTTATTATTTTTTTATCAGCTTTACCCAATGTACAAAACCTACTAGGTCTCCATGACGCTCGAGTGACTACAAAAATAGCACCCTCCCCTCCTCTACTATAGAATTATAACGAATTTACATCGAGATGTCCCTAACCGCAAAATATTTCTAATGATTACGTTTTTATGAAATGGATCACAAAATGTGAATGGGAGCGAGTAAAAGTTAATAGTGAGAAATTATTTAAAAAATATAGGTCATATTATGATACTTGCTGACTTTAAACCACAGGGCTAGTCACAAAATCATAACACATTAATGTTTAAATTTTATGACTAGTGATCTACTGTAAAGAGTATGAACGATAGTTTCTGTTTGGAGTTGAAGAGCCAAGCAAACTCCTTTTTCATAATATAATTTACTTTAAATAGAGCGAATCGTCATTGTAACTTTGCCTTTCAACGAATTAGATCAGGAAATGAGAAAGCTCCAAAAGAGTTACGAGTACTATCAGGAAACAGATAGCGAAAATACTGAGTAATAGTCACTATTAACTTGTTAACTTAATTATTATGATTTGCTTATTTCTTTGCAACTGTATAGATGCAGATATTTACGACACAAAACAAAGGAAGCAGTCGTTTTATAGTTATTTACAATAACATAAGTAATTATATTTTTATTAGTACGGGGGTCAAAGAAATAGGTTAGTAAATAGATAGCGGTCCTACGTTCTTTGGGAAATGGGAGGGTTAAAAGTCTTTATGTGATGTAACGTCGAAATATTGTGCTAACGGCATGATCTAACAAAACTGACATCGTCAATCAAGTTGTTTCGATCAAGTTTCGATCAAGGTTTCGATCAAGGTTTCGATCAAGTTTCGATCAAGTTTCGATCAAGTTTTGAACAAGTTTCGATCAAGGTTTCGATCAAAGTTTTGGATCAAGTTTCGATCAAGTTTCGATCAAGTTTCGATCAAGTTTCGATCTAGTTTTGATCAAGTTTCGATCAAGGTTTCGATCAAGGTTTCGATCAAGTTTCGATCAAGTTTCGATGAGGTTTCGATCAAGGTTTCGATCAAGTTTCGATCAAGTTTCAATGAGGTTTCGATCAAGGTTTCGATCAAGTTTCAATCAAGTTTCGATCAAGTTTCGATCAAGTTTCGATCAAGTTTCGATCAAGTTTCGATAAAGTTTCGATCAAGCTTCGATCAAGTTTCGATCAAGTTTCAATCAAGTTTCGATCAAGTTTCGATCAAGTTTCGATCAAGTTTCGATCAAGGTTTCGATCAAGTTTCGATCAAGTTTCGATCAAGTTTCGATCAAGTTTCGATCAAGTTTCGATCAAGTTTCGATCAAGTTTCGATCAAGTTTCGATCAAGTTTCGATCAAGTTTCGATCAAGTTTCGATCAAGTTTCGATCGAGTTTCGATCAAGTTTCGATCAAGTTTCGATCAAGTTTCCATCAAGTTTCGATTAAGTTTCGATCAAGTTTCGATCAAGTTTCGATCAAGTTTCGATCAAGTTTCGATCAAGTTTCGATCAAGTTTCGATCAAGTTTCTATCAAGTTTCAAATTGAGTTCGAGTTCGAGTTCGAGTTCGACACAAAACACTACTCTCTGTATGGTTTTTCGATCAACACGAAAATCTGGCGCGAGTTTCACAGTTTTTACCCATCCCACAAGTGCTCAACGCCGCTAAAGAAGTTTTCACTACAAAAAAAAAAGAAATATCAATACATTTTTCACAACTTTCAGATTTGCCTGTTTGGTACCTTAGCGAACGCCCTGAATGTAGCTGTACTCACCCGGCGCGACCTCGCCGCGGCGCCCATCAACAGGCTGCTGAAGTGGCTGGCGGTGGCCGACGTCTTCGTGATGTTGGAGTACGTCCCTTTCTCCATATACAGGTATCTGGTGAGTTGAAAAGAGACAGAAATAAGGATATATTATACTAGTGCGCGTTACGTTATGTTAAGCCCAGCCGACAGATTAAGACCAACATTGAATTGACATAGCCCGACAATATCACATAGGTCGTGACTCGTGAGTCGTGGCATCTGCTTATGAATCAATTTCTACCATTTATTCTTTGATTTTCAATCAAGTCAGGGCCCCCGCTACCATATGTGCAATGTGTGCAATGCACACGGGCGCCATCCTCTAGGGGCGCCAAATCCCCATCTTTAGAGCCGCCAAAACCGAGGACCCAAAAATGTGCGTAAAGGAGCGCTAAAATCCTTTTTTTGCACACAGGCACCAGTAGCCCTTACAGGGGCCCTGCATCAAGATAATCTCGTTCACAAGTTAATCTAGTTAAAGGTGTATAATATTATTCCGTAAATTGTATATTAATCCATCTATTTTCAACATTTTAAGCATTATCGTCGTTTTAATTGCGGTAAAATATAAATTTCTCAATGGATGATTGATGGACCGGTTATATGATTAATGGATCAATAATGCAAATTCGTGCCTTGTTCGATCTAACCCGCATTACCTATCAACGAGCAAAAATATCATAATGTTATTGTCTTAAAATCGAAACTTAAAATATACGTTTTTTTTCTAATTGAGGGTACACGGTGACATTCCCGTCTTTGTGTGATCTAACATACAAAGAACAGGGAATGTCATTTATTAAGACCACTGACCTCTATAATACATTGTGTATTATAGAGGTCAGTGATTAAGAGCCCGTACTCTCTTTTCTACTGCTCTCTTCACACTTCACATGTGCCAGGTGAAAAAAGACGATCGCCAAGTTAGCGGGCAGATAGAGACTTTCTCAACAGTACATTGTATTTTTTTCATACCGTTAAGACGTCAATACAATCCATAAAATCACAAAACTGTCGCGGGTTTGAGTTATTTAAAGATACCTACTTAAAAAAAAATAAAAAATCTAGCTCCAACATTAGATTATAATTGAAATGATCTTACATGTTGTGCATTAAAACTTATAGTAATACTGTATTTTAACTGTTAAATCACGTCTGTTAAATGAGCGAAATCGGCAAAATTTCGTATACGGACTCAAGCGTTTTAGTTGCGTTCATCTAAAAATCGAATAGTAATTATGATTTATGACATTCCATGTTACATTTTTGCCGATAGGCAAAGAACATAATATTCCCAATTAAGAAAGAATTATTGTACGGTAGTTTGACATATTTTTCGACCGAATCCAAAATTTGATTGACTGATGACTGATCATATTTGCAGCTGTTTCCCGGGCAGGCGGAGCGGCCGTACTCGTGGGCGGTGTACATGCTGTTCCACATGCACTTCACCCAGCTGCTGCACACCGCCTCCATCCTGCTCACCCTCACCCTGGCTATATGGAGATACCTGGCCATCAAGTAAGTAGAGGCCAGATGTCCTCATACATTTTATCATTTGAATACCAAAAATTAATACAAAAGCTCGTTTCACAGCACTTTTTACTGTGCTTTCTAAACTTACACAAAGCTTATTTTCAGCTATTTAAACTTCAACACGTGACCTTACTATGCTTGAAGCTTTCCTTTATTAAAAGTTTTGCGTTCACGCTAGGTACGTGTTTATGTTGTATTAAATTCTTCCAAACGTACAAAATGTCGCATCGGTAGCTCGAACTACGTGGTCTCGGAGACATATAGCACCAATGATCTCTATTATAAAAGTACGCTGGATCGATGATACCCACCTGCTTTTTGTGCCTATTTGAAGCGAAATCAGCGCCCCCATTAAGGGGGGCTGAGAACTAAATCTGACGTAACCACAACCAATTACAACAGTTGTCATCACTAGTATTAGTGATGACAACTGTTGTAAATTGGTGACTAGATTAGCGCCAATATGGCGGTTTTCAAACGTCATTTTTACGCCAGATTTAGTTCTCAGCAGTCAGCCCCCATAATGGGGGCGCTGATTCAGCTTCAAATAGGCACAAGAAATAACTGTCATTTAATCAAGGGTATCATTGGTCCAGCGTACTTGTATAATGAAGGTCAGTGGATAGCACCATATAGCATAAAATACATATTAGTACAAGTACTTATAGCTAAAAAAAGGTTGTGAAGGAACAAATAGATGTCGCATTGTTGAAACGTATAAAGAAACACACTGGTTGAAATAAGTTAAAAATATAATAGCTATGTAATTATTATTTTTAACAAAAAATTAAAACCGACTTCCAAGGTAAAAACAATAGTAATATGAACTAAAAAGTATTAAATAACTCTTACTCTTTAATAGTGCCTTTTTCAGAATTCGTCTAAATCTCAACTATTTCTGAACACACTACAGTCTTCATTATTTTGAAGTCGGTACCAGCTAATTTAATCATGAGTTCAGTCAGTGTCAGAATATCCAAGATTGGTACCGACTTCAAAGTAATGAAGACTGTAGTGTGGTTCAGAAATTCGAATTTACCTCGAATGCTTCAGAAAAATTTGAAATCACTATATGTTTCCATACAAATTTCTAGGAGTCCCCTCGATTCCTCAAGGATCCCATCATCAGATCACCACTTTTGTGAACATGGTACCAAATTCGAGTTAAACCCAAAAACACAAAAAGAATTTAAAAAATCGGACCACAAACGGCTGAGTAATCGTGGAACATACAAAAAAAAATAAAGATACATACAGCCGAACATATTACCTCCTCCTTTTTGGAAGTCGGTCAAAAAACGCTCTGTTGAAAGAATGTCTGTGGCCTGTACACATATAATAATAGATGCCCGATAGCTTACAGTCATTTATAATATTACTAGATGATGCCCGCAACTTCGTTGCGCCAAAACTCGTTTATCGTGCGGGAACTGTACATTTTTCCAGGACAAAAAGTATCCTATGTCCTTTCCCGGGACTCAAGGTATCTCCATGCCCAGCAAAATTGGTTCAGCGGTTTGGGTGTAAAGAGGTAACAGACAGACAGACAGACACACTTTCGCATTTATAATATTTGTATGGAAGTATGGATTATTATTATTATTATACGAGGTGACGACCACAACTTTAGTTCGGGCTTTTATAAGGCCTATAAGTATAAGCAAGGTATAATTTCCTCTGTAATGATGAAATATGTCCGCTTTGAAGAGTCATTTTTGGCAACTGACATTTTTCATTTCTTTAATTGATACGGTAACAATTTTGAATTTTCCTCAATTTGTGGTTAAATGTAATATTATTAAATATTTAATTTACGAATCTATTTTTGGTTTAGCCTCGTGTTCCAAATCGAAATTAATTCTTGTAATTTCTAATTCTAACTTCTTTAATACAGCATTAAATTGCTTTTGTGTACGTTTTTACTTCATTTCCGTTTTTGTTATCGAGACTGAGAGATTAATATTATCAAATTATTTTTGCCACTTCTGTTCACTTTTCTTCTATGTGCTAAAAAAGTGAACATTTATCTATTTCAAGATCAACCGTGCAAGAATGAAGAAACCAAACTTTATACCAAGTCCACGTGTTTTTTAATTTTCATCATGTTTTGCTAATGGGCAAATAGATTAATTATGTATACTGTATCTACGCTGATTGAATTGTAAGCTTTATACAAAAGCTTTGTAAACCAATACAGAATATAACATACCTACAAGAATTGGGCTTTTACAAAAACCGATCCTTGTGACCCAATATGCTATTTTTTTAAAATATGTGGACAAAGTTTGATGAGGACATAATTTGCTGAGCAAAAAAGTTTTTATGAAAGCTGAAAGCTTGAAAAATACTCAAAGCGTATAAAGTTTGACAGTTTCAGATAGTTCATTGCTACCGGCTAGAGTTTAAAAAAATAATATATAGCGGATAACATTTTCCGATGCAACTATCCCTTGAAATACGAGCAACTTTGAACTTTGATCTAGATATCGTTATCTAAAGGGGGGTGACAGACACGCGAGTAAGTACGCGAACTTATGGCTCGACGATCTTAATCGCCTGTGTGTCAGCAAAGAGCCGCGAGCCTGGGGGTTACCATGCCCCCAGGCTCGCGGCTCGCGGCGCGTGTGAGCGATTCTCGTGTGTCATCGACGCGAGCCGAGTAAGTTCGCGAACTTAAAACCCGCGTACTTTAAGTTCGTACGTGTGTCACTCCCTTAAGGATAATTCGCTTGACCACCGCTTTTTGGTGCGCGCGCATTCTCACGCATTCATGCGCCCATGACAAGCGAATCTACGCGTCATCACTGTAGGCATTCTGGCGAATTCGCGCGCATTCGTTAGACTTGTTGCGAATTTGACGCTTCGATGCGCTTTGATTCTGCGCTATTATAAATTGACCCTTACTCGTTTACTTGATACCAAAAGTACCTACTTATTGGTTTTAGAGCAGATTTTTAGTATTATATGTTACATTCTAGTTTTAATGTTTATGCTTATGTAGATTTTCTATCTATAAATTAAAAATATAAATTTCAATTTTGTGACTCTCACTAAGTCGAGAACGGCTAAACCGAATTAGCTGATTTTAGTGTTAAAATATTCGTGAAAGTTCAGGAAATTTCAGTTCAGATTAAATTAAATTAACCTGATCATCTAAATAATTAATATTCCTCCTTTCGAGTATAAAAGTTACAAATGAAATAATTATACAGTGTTTTGTATGGCGTATCACGTGTGCAAATTTTATTACTAAATGGGGTTGTATTTACGTTTTATTAAATTATTTAGAATTCACTGCATAAAAACATCTCTTACTAAAACGCAGTAGGTATATCATGATCATAAAATATCTAAGTTGAAGATAAAATAGAAAATAACTAGCATAGAAAACATCGCTTAAAAATAAAAATACACGAGAGAAGCACATCTGATAACACCGTTCATACGAGTATCATCACTTTTGAACCTAATCCCCATATACATAAGGTCGAGGATAGCACGTAGCTATTCAAATTCAAGAAGCTATGTACAGTATGATGAATATTGCTCATATTTCCACCAGGACAAGACGTATATTGTTTTATATTGCACTTGTACCAAGAATATAATATAGTATGTTGCTGACGCAAAGTACCATCAACAAATAAGCTTTACGCTAAATCGCGTAAAAATTGCATATCTCTACTTATTATAAAACAAAGTCGATTTTTTTTCACTCATGTCCTTTTGTTCCCTTTAATCTTTAAAACTACGCAACGGATTTTGATGATTCTTTCAGTGTTAGATAGACCATTTATCGAGGAAGACTATAGGCTATATTTTATCACGCTAAGACTAATAGGAGCGAAGAAATAGAGGAAAATGTGGAAAAAAACGGGGAAAATTTCTTGAAAGGGCTAACTTGAACGCGCTAATCTTAGGAACTGCTGGTCCGATTTTAAAACTTCTTTCAGTGTTAGATAGCCCATTTATTGAGGAAAGCTATAGGCTATATTTTATCACGCTAAGACTAACAGGAGAATGTGGAAAAAACGGGGGACATTATTTGAATGGGCTTATCTCGCGAACTACTGGAGCAATTATTTAATAATTATTATATATATATATATATATATATATAAATACGCCGGGGCGGGTCGCTAGTTATGAATATAACAATGTAAGTAATGAACGCGATTATGGCTGTGACTTAAATTGGGCGACGAACCAAGACCTATTTCAGCCTGCGACTTCGTAATACATTGTTTATAACGTTATCGGCATCTTTTTATAAACGAAAGTGGTCTGGGCAGTTTTTTTCAGAAATAAGAGCCTTCAAAATTCAAATACCTCATCAATAATTCAAAAGATAAACACTAATAAAACACACTTTTCTTGCACTTTTTCCACTATATCAAGATATTATTATAACTTTTAACAATTTACACGACCGGTTTCGAAATAAATCATCATCAGGTGTTATTTCGAAACCGGTCGTGTAAATTGTCAAAAGTTATAATAATATAGCGAAAAAAGTGCAAGAAAAGTGTGTTTTATTAGTGTTCAACATGAATTTCCACCAAGAACCGACAGTAGAATCAATTACAATATATCAAAAGATAGACTAATCTGAGGACTGTTTGTGACAGCGACAGACTACAGATTTTGGCACTTGTTACTATACCATTGAATTAGCACATGCAACCGCAAAGAGGTAGTAGTAACTAATAACAATTATAGCTGACTCTTTCTAAATGTTTGTCTCTGTCTCTCTCCAAGGTACCCGTCGCACGGCACATCTCTCTGCTCTGATCGGCGCTGTTCGCTGGCCATCCTGTGCAGTTTCCTCCTGCCACCCGTGCTGTGTATACCCTCATACTTCGTAAGTATTTTCTTAAGAGTAACGCGGGCTCTTAAGTTATAAAATATCACGACATCTCAAACGCAAACGCCTGCACAAGGTGCTAAGTCTTTACATATTAATTACTTAGTTTTCAAATAAAAATCTTTGAATCTCTTGCACATAGCACTAATATTATACATGGTGTAACAAAACTAAGTAATAGTATTTTACATAAGTACACATTACACAACCTAAACTCTAAAGTATTAATATCACTTAGTTTTGTTACACCTTATTTCGATGTCGAGGGTATGCGTAAATAAAAGGTTTGCGATTTGACATTGCCAAGCGCTTGCGATACGTTGTATCAAATTCCATACATTTTTGTCATGTGACTTCGTTATCGAAATTTCCGAAATCATTTTGACACAACACTCTGAAGTGATAGAGACGTGATATATTATAGACTAGATGACGCCCGCAACTCCGTTGCGCCAAAACTCGTTTATCGCGCGGGAACCGTACCTTTTATTGGGATAAAAAGTATCCTATGTCCTTTCTCGGGACTCAAGGTATCTCCATGCCAAATTTCAGCAAAATCGGTTCAGCGGTTTGGGCGTGAAGAGGTAACAGACAAACAGACAGACAGACAGAGAGATAGACACACTTTCACATTTATAATATTAGTATGGTTGTAGCTTGTACTCGGATAGGCCATGGACTATTATCAGAGGAATTGATTCACGGGCAGGATGCAGCAGGATGGACCTACATACATTGGACGGGTTATGTCAACACAACTAACTTTGACCTAACCTAACACGTGTCCCACTGGGTATAATTTTATGAGAATTGAGGACACGAGAGCGTTTTCGTGTACTGCTCGTACACTTGGGCACTATAAAATCACCCCTACGTAGCTACTTCTTAGTAATTACTGCGCAGCTACGCAGCTACTGAGGCCGGCTCCATTGAAACTGAGTTTTTTTTAAATAAAATAAGGGGGCAGACGAGCAAAAAGGTTACCTGATGGAAAGCAACTACCGTCGCCCATGGACACTCGCAACATTAGAAGGGCTGGAGGTGCGTTGCCGGCCTTTTCAGCTGATATTTCAACGAAACCGGCCATTTTCACCGAAACCGGTGTGGGCTTATTATTACGAATTTACCTAAATTCAGCACTGTGCAGTGTAGGTACACTGTACAGTCCTGTCCACCAAGTAACATTATTAAGGAATTGTAATGCATGTCAGGCTGACTGTACATAAACGAATTACACATAATTTAGTTTGCAAGATAAACATGGTTTAAACATAGCAATCGCTGTTTAAGGCGGGCATAAACCCCAATTTGTTATTCCGTGACTCCCGGTTTACCTAGTTCCAATATAATAACGAAATGTAAAAAATATGAGATATAAAGCACAATATTTAAAAGACTTTAAACCATAAACATTTTTATAAAACATAATACTTTAGCTGTAATTAATTTACAAACTCACCTCCGACAAAAATCTAATTCATCGAAATATAAGTATTAACTAGGATAATTATATATTTTATTTGAATAAATTGTTAGTAAATTTAAATTAAAATATCCTGAACCGTACAATTTTATTTCTTATTATTTATTTCCAAATATATTTAAAAAACCATGAAAAATAGAGAAGATCCGCCCCTAGTAACTACAGTTTTATGCTAAGCTAAAATGAATCTTATTGCGATGCGTATACGCTTGGTCTTTGTTTGTGTGCAAGGTATTCGTTTTGGATTGAGATTGATCCCTGCCTTAAGGGTAAAAGTTTACTGTACTAAGGCCGTAAGGTACTAATTATATATTCCGTAACTAAGGTTAGATTTCGCTTAGTTTATTCATGATTGTGTGTTTCAAGTTTTAGAGAAATCTGAATTTAATATTAATAAGCACTTTGGCTACTGGTTTATTATAAATTTAGTATTTGGCTAATAGAGAAATGTAAATTTAATACGTCTTAAATACAAATTGAGCTTATAAAATGTTGTACTAAATAGTCTAAATATACATATAACTGAAAGGACTGACTGACTGACATAGCGATCTATCAACGCACAGCCCTTAACCACTAGACGTATAGGGCTGAAATTTGGCATGCAGGTAAATGTTATGACGTAGGCATCCGCTAAGAAAGGATTTTGATCAATTCACCCCGAAGGGAATAAAATAGGGAATGAAAATCTGTATGAAACTTTGTCAATTTTAATCCGTTCGGGCTGAGACTTTGTTACCTAATTAATAATTATAATACTTCATAACGCGAGCGCAGCCGCAGGCAAATGCTAGTTTTTAAATATTTTTCCACTTTCATATTGAGCTTTGTGCAAACATGAACAAAATGCTTTCATAGTCTTTCTGCATGAATCATATGAATTCATCATGTGATCATGTGTCATCATCATCGTGAGTGTCATGTTTTAAAATCTGATAGAAATTAATAATGGCATTTTCGAAAATTGAAAAATTTAGAAAATGGCGTGACCGTTAAACGAATATACAATCCTACTAATATTATAAAGGCGAAAGTATGTGAGTTTGTGAGCTTGTGAGTTTGTGAGTTTGTATGTTTGTTACTTCTTCACGCTTAAGCGGCTGAAGCGATTTCGACAAAATTTTACAAGGAGGTATTCTGGACATTCTGGATTAACACATAGGCTACATTTTTAACCGACTTCCGTAACGGAGGAGGTGTTATGTTCATTTTTTTAATTACTTATGTTCAACGAGGACTCCACTCCGATTTTCAAAATTTTGCCGTCTCCTACTTACTAACCCTCCCCCCCCCCCACTCTCTTCCTGAAAGCGTTGCTTTTCACTAAACAGTGTCGCGTCGTTAGTGCTGAGTTTTAATTCTCCTTTTTAGAAACAAACTAAGTTATTAACTATAAAAGTAAATTTATTCGACCCTAAACATACAGATTTCGAGTGTCATTTGATTAATTTTCGTCCCATGTTCTACCAAATCCTAGGACTGCTGCTTATCACAAAACAGTGTCTTCTATCAAACTTCCATCTCTCAGTCATCAAAATTGAAGTTTCCGATGATCAAAGTCAATTTATTTTGTCTCTAATACTATTACAATACAATTTAGTTTACCTAATCACACCTAATTAATCGCGGGTAACACCGCGGGGCACTCTCTAATACTATTACAATACAATTTAGTTTACCTAATCACACCTAATTAATCGCGGGTAACACCGCGGGGCACAGCTAGTCTCTTATAAATTAAAAAACAAAGAACTAACTCTGAGTCCTACACGAAACAATGCGGCGTACACGAGTGCGGTTTTCGTGGTCAACAGGGAATTTATAGCTTCGGTCTGTCCGTCTGTCTGTCCGCGGTTATGCTCAGAGACTACAGGATCTTTAATGTTCAAAGTCGTAGTTTGGCGTATTATGCGCATATTATTGATGCCGACAAAATTGTAAATCTTTAAAAAAATATACCTTGAAGAAGCAACGGATGGTCAGACACACTTTCGCTTTTATAATATTATAGTATAAGTGAATAGTATGGATACTCGTTTAACACAAAAAGTAGAAAGTATAAAGGAACTTTTCTCTCAAATTCTAAGTCAAATTCTGTTTTGGACTTTTCCATCCACAAATATTTGTTGGCTAGGCTATCAGTGTCGCATCTGCTATGCAATATCCTCATTTATCGCACGTAACAATGCGTGCTTCTTTTCTCTTGCGCTTCCTAACCTCACGCTATGTCGTATACAAAAGTGATGGCAACCCCAGTTTGCGGCTATCGTGCAACTGGCAACCATGGATATTCATGTACAAAATGCATAACATTTTAATTCTGTATCAAAATTATTAAAAAAAATCGATGCTTCAATTTTGATGAAGAACCATGTCTGTTTACAGGCTGGCAACCCTAGGTTGCGGCCGACTTAGAGCTGGCAACCATTTATACCTTATATTTTCTCGTCATTTTCTTTCAAATAGTGTAAAATTTATTGCAAATTTATGCATTTATCTCATGAACATTAAACTTAATTAGAGGTACTTGCGGCTAGTTTTGACAAGGAAACCCAACATTAATCCATTCTATACGTTCTAAAGATTATTTTAAAATATATTTGATCGAAAAAAACGATTCATGCAGGATTTTACGGTGGGATCTTAGGATATTAGTCAACCTCTGTATATTATTCAAAAAAAATTATCTTCTGTATTATGACCTTGTTGGTTAAAGAGTTCCCTCAAATGAAGTGCCTACCTGCCTAGTCAACTTTTGCATGTTATACCTAAAAATCTACCTTCAGTATGACCTTGTTAAATAAATTTTGCAGCAAAACTATTACGTGATACAAATCCTAAAGCTATCATCAATAAATTATTATAATTTGCGTATCGTCGAGGTAATAGTCAATTTAAGATTGGCGAAAGAAACTCCCCAAAGGCAATATTAATTAAGGTGGGACGAACCTTGTACTTTAATTATTTGCGTCATGCCATCGACCACTTCGATTGGCTACCTTGGACAGAGCTTAGAAGTTGTAGATATAGCGCCTTAAATTGGACAGAGTATTTGGAATATAGCTGATCAGAGTAAGTTTGATTACGGGGAAAATCCAGATTGGTTCTATGGTTGGACCACTAAAATAATAATTACTAGAGATTGCCCAATGGTCGAAATTCGACCATTGGGCGATCTCACTCGCGAAATCGTCTTAAGTCCTGGCGGTGTTTAAGCTTCAATAAAAAAACTGCAAATAATTTTCAATTTCACACCAAACTTCAATCAAAAATAAATAAAAGAGTATTCGTGTGTATAGGGCATGTCATTCAAAATTCCTAGTGTGTGTGTTGTAGTGTGTGTAATGTTTTGTTTGTTAAAAAATGTATGATAAAAGCATAATTTCAAAAATATTAGCTCGATGCACTCCTTCACCATATAAACTATAACTGTGCAAAATTTCATTTAACCACGTTTCCGCAATTTTCGTAAAAAGGGTTCCAAAGTTGTTCTGACCCTAACTTGACTTCATACTTAAACCTAGATCTCAAAATCTGTAAGGTCTAGAAAGCTGATTTTTTTACACAAGTAACTTCAGTTCATGAAAATTAAATGCTCAAGACGTAAACACGACTACTGAAAAAATACTCGATAGTTTCTTTTTTACAAAAAACCTTGTTTTAGACACATTTTTGTTTGGATCTTCGAAGTTTGCTGTCTTTTCTTTAATATTTTTTAATATCTAAAAAGGCATTGATAAAATCTAAATTTGCTCAAAATACTTTTTTCATAATCATTATATTTCGTATTTTATTCGAGTAAAACTAACTTGGCGATGATTTCGCGTCGTCCTTTTTCACCGCGTGAAAGACGGGCGTGAGTGTGAAGAGAGAAGGACTTTGTTTTATTTTTAGTGTCAGTAGACCTCATAGATTAGCTTAAAATATTGTTACGGATACGGGCAGTTGTTTACCTGCGCGCGACAGTTGCGCGTACTTTCTAGAAAAGTCCAACCCTTGTTTATGTGAATTGCGTGTTTACGTAAACAATCCAGAATGGAACATTCCAGAAAGTATGGCGGGCCATATAAAAGGTATAAAATTGTTAAAGCGATCATCAAGGCGACTTCGAAGTGAGAACAAGTGATCAATAGTGAGTGATTGTGATAGTGACCTAAGACTCGGCTACGATGACAGTGATAGTGCTCAGTGATTTGGATCTAGTGCTTAGTGTTTGGATTTAGTGATTTGTGTGAGCTAGTGTTTGTGAATAAAGTCTTCAAGAGAGTCACCAGGTCTTTCTCTCCGAATCCTCGAACCCTAGCACGTAACAATATCATATCTGACCCTACGTTACGTACCTTATTTCCTGTTTCGTAATAGTAGTAGTAATGGTAGTAGTGCTTAAAAAATATATTTGCACTGGTAAAAAAAAAGTAAATAAGAACTAGAAAAAACTAAAACCTTTAATAGTTAATGTGAGTAGTACCTAGTACTTGTATTTGTTACTGCTTGTGTGTGTGTTTTTACTGAGTGGGATATTCTAGTATTCGTTAGTACTTAGTATGGCTTATTTGTCCGCTTTTCATGTTATGGAGTGTGGCCTTTACGAATCTAATATATCATTTTAATAGACACACAGTGTGAGAGTAACGGGGTTGTTGAGAATTTCGTTTCAGTAACGAGTAAATTTAATTTTACTTTTCGCATAGTCTACAAAACTCATTACTTGAGATTTAATTAAAATTTAATTAAAACTTTAAGGTACTTAAATAATAGTATTGGTAAAAGTTAGTAGTGTATTGTCATAGACTTAGGAAAAGGTCTCTGGTATTGTTAAAAATGCGAAAATGTGTCTTTCTGTTACCCTACACGGCGCTGAAACGATTTTTATGATTAACAAAAAATTAAAACTGACTTCCAAGGTAAAAACAATAATAATATCCTTATAATATGATAAGATAAAGTTTAAAATTATATGACACTGAAACTGCTCGCCTCGCCTCCGCCATTCCGGTGTGAATCGGCCCTAATACACCTGTATATTATTCTACGTATCTTATTACAATTTTTTAATAGTCACACTTACAAAATATAATATTTGCTGCAGACAATTTTAAACAATACATTAAAAAAAAAAAAACGAAGTGGTCACGTGCTAGGGCCGCGCCAAACCGGAATTTTAGCAGCGGCGAGGCTTTCAGTGTCATATGATTTTAAACTTTATCTTTATTATTGTAATACATAATATCGCTTGAGAAGTCTACGGCCGCCCGTGGCCGCGATTGGTAAGTGTGAAAGTGCACTAGCATGTTACTTGTATTATCGAAGCAAGTTACTTCTCAGAAGTAATGTCAAATGTGTGCCTTACGCTCTGGAGATAAGGTTGAATATTTTGTTACGTTCAATTTTGGTGACATTAGTGACCCTGACGTGGTAATGATGATGATGATGAATGTAATTTGTATAGTGGCATATGCTTTCAGTTCTTAAAACAACGCCTAAACCCCCAAACTTGTATCTATAAGGAATCCGGAGTTCTCTTAGTATCTTCGGAACCATAGTATATCTTGGTGCAAAATCTTGCGTTTTGGTAGCATATGCTTAGGATGCTTCTCGTAAAACCAAAATCACCATATGTTTCCATATAAATTTCAAGGAGTTTCCTAGATTACTCATGGATCCCATCATCAGGTCACCACTTCTGTGAACATTGTACTAAATTGGAGTGAAACCTAATACAACAAAACAAAAATTTCGAAAATCGGTTCACAAACGGCAGAGTAATCGTTGAACATACAAAAAAAAAAATATAATAATACACCCAGCCGAACATATAACCTCCTCGTTTTTTGGAAGTCGGTTAAAAATTGGAATGTAGATAAAAAAAAATGTATGAAGGATATTCGATGGATTTTCTATATAAGTAATTAATACTTCAATAAAACTACCATAATAATTATAGTTTTTATTCAAGTATAAAATACAAAGAAAAAGTTTGCACTTCTCGCGATAAATTCTTTTTATTTTCTTCAAATTCTCCCTAGTTGATAAAAAATGCTATGCAAACTTTACCGCTGCATTCCCCGGGTGCCACAATTTTTTCTATGAAATAGACCAGAAAACGATTTCCTACATGTTTTATTAACCGACTTCCAAAAAACGAGGAGGTTATATGTTCGGCTATGGATATTTTTTTTTTGTATGTTCAACGATTACTCCGCCGTTTGTGAACCGATTTTCGAAATTTTTGTTTTGTTGTATTAGGTTTCACTCCAATTTGGTATCATGTTCACAAAAGTTGTGACCTGATGTTGGAATCCATGAGTAATCGAGGGAACTCCTCGAAATTTATATGGAAACATGTGGTGATTTTGGTTTTATGAGAAGCATCCTAAGCATATACTACCAAAACGCAAGATTTTGCACCGAGGTATACTATGGTTCCGAAGCTACTAAGAGAACTCCGGATTCCTTATAGATACAAGTTTGGGAGTTTAGGCGCTGTTTTAAGAACTGAAAGCATATGCTACTATGCAAATTACATTCATCATCATCATCATCATCATTACCACGTCAGGGTCACCAATGTCACAAAATTCAACCTTATCTCCAGAGCATAAGGCACACATTTGACATTACTCCTGAGAAGTTAAAGTTGCTTGGATAATGTAACATTCTGTTTCACTTCGCCGAGATATTCTGGAAAACAACCTAATTCAACCTTTTGCATTGCTTTTAGCGTTCATAGTATAATAACGCATCGCATCGCATATCTGCCAGGGCTGTCAAGCAAGTCAAGTGCGCGGGCGCGGGCCGGGTACTATGCACAGAATACAAATTACTCACAGAGGTACTATGTGCGCTGCGTGTGCGACAAGTCGAGCGAGTGCCAGCCTATTGAAATTAGTCCAGTGACCGGCTACTTAGCACGTCACACGTGTTCACTTCGATTTTTTTTAATGTATTGCTTAAAATTATTTGCAGGCTGCAGCTGATATTATAATATTTTTTAAGTGTGACTGTAATAATATACAGGTGTATTATTCTACGTATAGTACGCGTTTGCTTACTAGGTATCTAAAAAGAGTGCAATTATTATTTTTAACAAAAAAATTAAAACCGACTTCCAAGGTAAAACAATAATAACATCCTTATAATATGAACTAAAAAGTATTAAATAATTATTCCTATCTAATAGTGCCTTTTTCCGAATTCGGCTAAAACTCAACTATTTCTGTACTCAATCTTCATAATTTTAAGGTCGGTGCCAGTTCCAAAAGTTTCAAATATTCTGTCAGAGAACAGAAGATTCATCTGGTACCGACTTCAAAATGATGAGGATTGAATACAGAAATAGTTGAGTTTTAGCCGAATTCGGAAAAAGGCACTATTAGATAGGAATAATTATTTAATACTTTTTAGTTCATATTATAAGGATGTTATTATTGTTTTAACCTTGGAAGTCGGTTTTAATTTTGAATTTCGACTTACAGTCTCATTACATTCTCACTTCGACTTAATCAATGCCAGCCTGCGTTCATTAGTGAAGGATTACTTGGATTTGTACCCGATTGCTTCAGGCCTTACCGTGGTGGTAATGAATTACATTCTTAATTACTGGACAACGAAGAATTATCCGATTCGATTAGTACGCTAGATCGACCTCTAATGAAAACGTATGGCACTTGGAGACTGTGGCGGTAAATATTGCACATCATTTTTTAATCAAATTATGCAATTGTAATTCGCATACGTCTAGTCGCATGCACACAAACACCATGCTGAAGTCTGCTGAACTGTAACGACGTTAGACGAAGAACGGCTTTCAACGCCGCACCGCGGAGTCGGAGTGAGGGTGTTAGGTTTATTTTATTATCTTTTTAACGTTTTATTTCTGAATAGATAAAAAAAATACTTTCAGAATGTTGATACTACTGGTGCCTACCATCGGTTCGGGAATTAACCTGGCGAGAAGAACCGGCGTAAGAAACTAGCACGGGGTCCACATTTTTACCAAAAAAGTGAGAACAAAATCCCATGATAAATTAAAAAAAAAACCCCTTAAAAATGGGTTGCACTCTCGAAGTGCTGGTAGTAAAAACGAATAGAAGGTCAAGGATAGATTTTCTCCTCACGTTAGCAAGAGGAGTACGGTGCGCCGACTCCCTCTGTCAAAATTTTTCGATCGGAGCTTGATTTTTAACCGACTTCCAAAAAACGAGGAGGTTATACGTTCGGCTGTGGTTTTTTTTTTTAATGTATGTTCAACGATTACTCCGCCGTCTGTGAACCGATTTTCAAAATTTTTGTTTTGTTGTATAAGGTATTACTCCAATTTGGTATCATGTTCAGAAAAGTGGTGACCTGATGATGGGATCCATGAGTAATCGAGGGAACTCCTGAAAATTCTAATGGAAACATATGGTTTTTTTGGTTTCATATGAAGTATTCCAGAAATATGTTACCAAAAAGTAAGATTTTGCACCAGGATACACCATGGTTCGAAGGTGGTGAACATAACTCCTTACTCCTTATAGTTACATGTTTGGAGGTTTCGGCGTTGTCTTAAGAACTGATAGCATATTATACTACTATGCAAACTTCATTAATCATCATCATCATCACTACCACCATTCCACCATACATCCATGAGTAATCGATGGAACTCCTCAAAATTTATATGGAAACATATAGTTATTTTGATTTTATGATAAGTATCCTAAGCATATGCTACCATAAAACAAGATTTTGCAATTAGATATACCATGGTTCCGAAGGTGCTAAGAGAACTCCGGATTCCTTATAAATACAAGTTTGGGGGTTTCGGAGTTGGTTTAAGAACTGAAAGCATATGCTACTATGCAAGTTATATTCATCATCATCATCATCATCATCATCACTACCACCAGTCACCACACCATGAATTATCTAATTATAACCCTATTATTGGTACTTTTAATCGTCTTTAAGAACGAAACCCGAATTTGTCGAACGATTTAAAAAAATATAATGTTATTTCAATATAAATGATTTGACCTTGGTGTTCAGGTTACCAAGTTACCAATTTGGTCATAAGTTCTATGAGGTATGTTATTCTCCTTAAAATTTATAAGGACGATTATAGTTATATTTGCGCATAATATTATATTATGTTGAGCTGATGAGTTTCCATGAGTGTAATGAATAATTATAGAAAGAAAGTCACTGAACAGAACTTAGAGCCTTTGAAGACAGGCGTATTAACATTGAATTTATGATTAACGCCAAGCATATACTTACAGTATATATTATACTTGGAGTTGCTTAAGCAATTCTGAAGTAGTGATATCAGACAATGAGCTCTCATATCATGAAAGTGTATCCTGCATCCAAAGTCACTAAGCATAACACATTAGCCTGTACAGAAAACTAGAGCTTATAAATGACTAAAAAGAGTGAAATTATTATTTTTAACATAAAATTAAAACCGACTTCCAGGGTAAAAACAATAATAATTTATAATGAACAAAAAAGTGTTAAATAATTCTTACTCTTTAATGTGCCTTATGCATAATTCTCCTAAACCTCAACTATTTCTGTACACAATCTTCATTATATTGAAGTCGGTACCAGTCTTAAATATTAAAAATATTTTATCATAGAACTCAGCATTCTTAGCTGGTACCGTCTATCGTCCGTCGTCTACCGAATATCGTCTATCAGAGAAGTTGATTTATATGCAGATGGAGAACCTACATTAATTAGTAGGGTTATGTCAAATTATTGTTGCTCGAAATCTGGACTGGATTAGAGTCCGACCAAATTACACCCGTCCGCCATCTTTGATCTAGTTCATAACTTTCAAGGTCTTCATCACCACGTCTTTAAATTTCAGGTGTTCAGCATCCACCAAGACTACACTTTTGACCGTCCTCCCCTAAAAGTATACTACGTGGACTCCAACTACGATGGCAGCCTCTACCAGATCAACTTCTGGGTACACGCGGTCGTCATCAAACTACTACCTTGCGTCATACTCACTGTGATCAGCGCTTGGCTCATCCGAGTCCTATACCGGACGAAGAGCCGGAAAAAAGCGCTGAAGGGCTACAACGCTTGTCCGTCCAACGGGAATATATTCACGAGGAAGCCGACAAAGCGCTCGAAGGCTGAGCGACGAACGGACAGGACGACGAGGATGTTAGTAGCTGTGTTGTTGCTGTTTCTGCTCACGGAGTTCCCTCAGGGGATTCTCGGTAAGTTTTTCTTATTTGACTGTGGACGCTTAATGGTGGCTAGTTAGTTTCAGTTGTATTGTACTATCAGAGAAGTTGATTCCTATGCAGATCGGGGACCTACGTAGTTTGGTTGCGTTACGTCAAACCCAGCCGACAGATCACAATTAACATTGAATTGACATAATATTATTCGACCAAATAACGCTGGTCTATCAACTGCATAGGAATCAATTTCCTCGATGGTACACGCCTCCGTGGTCCAGTGGCTTAGAGCGTGGTTCTTAACTTGGAGGTAGTGGGTTCGATTACGGCGTTAGAAGTGGTTATGACAATGCACACTGATCTGTACTATACTACTGTCTGACGAGTGAGATGATCCTTGTGTCGGATGGGCATATAAAAATCGGCTCTGCGCCTGATCTCTCGCCAGTCGTGTCGGTCGTCCGTCCCACTAAGATTAAATAAATAGAATGAGAGTAAAAGAACTGTGTACTGTGCACATACTTGGGCACTATAAAATTACTCCTGCGTGATGTGGGAGTTACCATCTGTTTGTTTGTTTAAATGTAGGAGCTTTTAGAGTTAAGAACAGCTGATAAAATTTTAATTAATTTTTAAGCAACTGAAAAAAGGAGACATTAAATATAACTTGCAAGAAAATTAATTCCCAAAGTCCCAAGTAAATACGGTAAATTATTAATTCTTTTCAAAGGTTTAATTTAAAACAGTATAAACATTTTCGATTCTTATTCTTACCTAAGTTCAAAATAAATAAATAGATACTATAAAGTTGGTTTCTTGTTCATTGCATTTAAAGTTAAAATAAATATTACAGAAATAGAAACGTGTTAAAGTGCTTCGATAAAAAGATGTCTGAAGATATGAAAGTTATTTTAAAATAGAATAGAATGCCGTATTCATAATATTAACTTGTGATTGTTTTCACAAGGTCGACTCGAGTCAACAAACGAAACTTTTATTGAATAGCACCAATGTCCAACATACAATATAATAATATATATTTTTATTGACATCAAAATTTAGAACATGTTTATAATAACTATGATAAAGGGATTAGAATATTATTAGATTAGTCAAGTTTACAGATTTACAGTCGCCAGTAACATCACAAGATCGCGAATTATGGAATAAAAGAGGGGAGGCCTTTGCCCAGCAGTGGGACACAGTGGGCCAATAATAACAATAATAATAGTTTACAATAGAATCGAAGTACACCTTGCAACGAAATGCAACTTGGGGTTCGCTGCATTAAGAATAAGGATGTTTTATTGCAAAAATGTGGTTAATACTTTAAACACGCACGTCATAAAATTCAAAGGGTAAAATTAGGATACGGGTGTATATTTTTCACACTACGCAATAGCCAGGTTCCGAAATAAAATATATCCGAAATAAAGGCTGCGTTCCAGATGACGTTAAAAACGCTCACGCTCAAGACCTTCGTTTCTCCCGTTCCATTAGCAACCCAAGTGGAACGGAATTAAGGAGTGCTTTGAGCGTTCTGGCGAGGTGACAGTGACAGGTGACAGCTGAAAGAGGTTAAGTTAGAATTCGAGTCTACCGCTTTTATTTGAATAATATTTAGGTACCTATCGCTTATCGAAATGGATATTTTTACGGCAGTTAGACATATTTTGCAGGTGCATCGGAATAACAAATTTAAATAAATTATGTACTGTTCATTGATCTTTCATTTAAAACAATTTCTTTTTAATCAAAATATTTTATTTAATTATATTTAATATATTTCAATTAAAAATATTATGTTTCGCAATGAAATTATATGAAGTTTTTATGTCGCTACTCTCTCCTGAAAACTTTCCGAATATGGTCTTTGCGATATTGTTACGTTAAAATAAAAAAGAAAACTAGAACGCCCACTTCGACCCATTTTCGTCGTGGGTCGTTTTGAGCGTTGCTTGAGCGAAATTGATGACGTCATGAGTGACGTCAAAGCCGCTATCAAAACGATCCCGGTCGCCAAAGGGAACGGCAGAAGGGGACGTTTTGAGCGTTTTGGTCAAAATTAACGTCATCTGGAACGCAGCCAAAGTATACTGGTCAGTGCTCGTGAAGTCATGTAGCCGTCATACAGAGTGTCAAAATATAATGATGACATCCCAAGTCATAAAGGTCAATGCACTGGCAGTATATTTGGGAATAAATCAACAGTATGACGTCAATCCGGTACGTCCGCGTCATGAGTACTGGCCAAAGCATACAGGGTTGAATTCCGAAACTTAACTTAGATATAGTTAATGCGATTACCGTAAATGTCTCATTAAAACCAGTGGTATACTAATCACGAAACGTCATTATGAGACCTGGCCAGTATACTGGGTGCAATTTCGGAACTCACCCGTTATTTGTCACGTTACACAATATGAGGTGTCAACGTCGCTACGTCGCAGTTAGCGGGGGCGTCGTGACGTAATTATGTCCTGATTTCTCGCTACGCCAGAGGGCAGGATTTCCAGGAAAAACCTCGAATACCTTTCTCGAAATATATCTCCATTGAACCCACGCTATAAATGTACTAATAAAATATTATTAGAATAGAAATTATGATATTAACGTATCATAATAATTTTAATTCTAGTAATAGTAATTCATTTGAATGTTTCAAATTTTAATTTAAGCTAGCCAGCGGTGGCGCAGGAGAGATAAAGTCTTTAGGGGAGGCCTTTGCCTTTTTGTTTTAATATTTTTATTTGTTTTAATGTTTTAATATTATAAGTAGAAGTCCGCAACTACCTGGCGTCAAAACGAGTTTATCGCTTGGTAACTTTACATTTTGGGATAAAAGCTATTCTATGTCCTGTCCATAGGGACTCAATATCATACCGAATTTTATCAAAATCAATTCAACGGTTTAAGCGTGAAGCGGCAACAGCTGATAGATGCACACATTTGCATTCATAATATTAGTAAGGATCACAGACATAGATCAAGATAGATACCGCATGTGTATGTACTTCGCGTGCCATATCGCGTTCCCAAACGACGAGCAATGCTCGTCTTTCAAAAGTCTGTTCTTTAGTCTGCTATCGGAATCGGACGTCAATCGGAATTTTAAAAATGCCTAAATGCCTAAAAGTGCCGTATTGAGCTGTAGAAATTCAAATAGAAACGTTGGCCTAGATAATGGCCACGTTTCTTGTTATCGGTACGTCACATCACAGTAGGTAGGAAAAAAAGTGATACGCTCGTTTTCATACAAATGGAGAAACATGCGGTATCTATCTTGATCTATGTCTGTGGTAACGATAATAATAAATAGATGTACCCACAATAATAATTAAGATTCTACTATTGCCGATCTTTGTGATCAGAGTGGTTTAAGCGTGAAGCGGTAACAGACAGACAGATACACTTTCGCATTTATATCCATACTTCCATACTAATATTATAAATATGCGAAAGTGTGTCTGTCTGTTAGCTTTTCACGCCCAAACCTCTGAACCGATTTAGCTGGGAATGGAGATACTTTGAGTTTCGGGAAAGGACATAGGATACTTTTGTCCTGGATAAATGTTCCCGCCCGATAAAGGAATTTTGGCGCAACGGAGTTGCGGGAATCATCTAGTTCAGGGGGTCCCGAACATATTTTGTCTACTGCCCACTTTGAGAACAGAATATGTTTTAGCGCCCCCCATTGTTTCAATTTAAAATGCATCCAGATGAAATGAAATTGTAAGTCACCCCCGAAGCCTCTACACAACAACCTCATTTTTAGGGTTCAGTAGTCAACAAGAAACCCTTATAGTTTCGGTGTGTCCGTCCGTCTGTCTGTCCGTCTGTGTGTCTGTCCGTCTGTCTGTCTGTCCGCGGTTTTGCTCAGAGACTATAATAGGACCTACAAATCTGTAATTTGGCATGAATACGCATATTAATTATGAGGACAAAATGGTACATGGAAACTTAAAAAAATTATGGATCTAATGGAATATTTAGGGATCCGTTTGTGAAATATTAAGTTTCAAAGTGGAAAAAATCGTTAGAGTCCATTGTCCCCCCCTTCTACAAGCTAAATGGTTGCTTCTGGAAATGTGACAAAATTCACGGGAGTAGGAAATATGCTGAATTTAAAAGGAAAACTATCACGGCTAAGAAGACTTCATAAGTTATTGAGTAATAGTCGATCAACAAAAAAAAAAATATTAATTGGCGAAGTATAAAAGAACTTTTCGTTCAAATTCCTTTGAAAGTAACTAAGATGATGTTGTTAGTAGTATAAAACACGTTATAAATGTACATTCATTGACCATTTCAAATTTTTAAAAAACTAGCGGTAGTACGGAACCCTATATTGCGCGTGGCCCGACACGCTCTTGGCCGGTTTTTATTTTTCTGGGCCCCACCCCTTTAGACCTTCAGCGCCCACAAGGGGGCGTTATCGCCCACTTTGGGAAAGGCTGATCTAGTTTATAATGTTAGTAAGGATTAATATTGTGTAATGTTTCATTTAACTTCCACAGGTCTCCTAAGCGGCACGCTAGGGCGGTGCTTTTTTAAGCGCTGCTACGATCTCTTCGGCGAGATGATGGATGCCCTCGCTTTGCTGAACGGTGCCATCAACTTCGTCCTGTACTGTGCCATGTCCAAGCAGTTCAGAACCACCTTCCGACAGATCCTGTGGCGGGAGAAACCCAGGGCGAGCTCACAAACGGAGCTGCAGACGACTTATGTGTAAACTTTAACCCATCAGGCATCAACTCCAAAGCGGCACCCGGGTGCCGCGTAACAATTGAAAATCTATTGTGTCTGGTATTCCCACGATCGAGGTAGTAACTTGGCAACACTAGTAGGCTTATAGCTTGTCAAAAAAAAGTAGACGTCGAACGTAATTTTTAAATCACTTAAAAAGTACGAAAAACTAATATTATTGCAAGTAAAAAACGTGTCAGAGCATTAATATTAAACGTGTACAAATGTTCTCTGTGAAAATACAAGGCGCAAAAACTACCATTTGATCGTGATTATGTTTGGAAAATTTATTTCAGCGTCTACTCTTCCTTGACAGACTGTAACATAGTCACTATACAAGCGGTTTTGTTTCTACGGAAGAATGGACAAAGTCGACAAAGTATGTGTAAGTAATATGTCGTATATATAAGTCAGTATGTCGATTCTTTCCCGTTTCAAATGTTGTTATGCTAAGCATGTAAGTGTATCTTTAGAGAAGGTTTTTCTATGAGAAAAGGGATCTGTAAGGGCTCTATGAGAAGGTAAATAAAAAATTGATATTGACGGAGTCCTATTAACCTTTAACAATATTTTTTTGACAATATTTTTTTTAAATTGGCAAGTTACGATCGCATGTTTTCGGCTTATCTCAATGCAACGCGAGGTTTTTCAGTGAGTAAAAGTCCGTCGCTCCTCTGATAAGAGAAGTTACATTTTCGCTTATGTGGGGATACCTGCAGACCCCACCCGTGATTTAACGTATGTACTTTTTTCACATTGGTTATGTGTTTATTTGTTTTTTTTTTAAATTGTCTATGTATAAATGGAAAATTTGTTGCCGACTAACAGAAAATCTAATTGCTCAAATCATATTATGCAATTTAATGTCTCTGAAAGTTTTTGGAAACATTTTGAAAGAGTTAGAGGTAGCTAGACCTAGTGCACCAAAAATGAGGCGAAGATGCTATTATTGTCCCAGAACTAATTATTATTGCCCGTAAGCCTTATTATAAAACTATTTGCAAGTCTCATTCAGTAAAATTATTTATTACTTACCTAGCTTACTCAAGGAATAATTTTAGTTTAGGGTCGTACTTTTCAAGGATTGTCAATTATTTTTCTGTAAATTTTAGTGTTAAATTTTTATTTTGATTATTTATTTGTAAATCTTATTTTATGAGAAAAAAACAATGAGTTAGTCAGAAGTAGACATTTTTGTTGAATTTTAGTACATTAAACATGTGCCCTACAAATTCTATGCACGAGATTGGTTAGTTCATAAAAATGTTCTTTACTGTATAAATAATGGTTAGTTTATTATTAATAAATGCTTTTCATAAATAAAATAATATCTATTCTTATAATATAAAACGGGTTTTAAAAATTATTAAACCATTCTGAATTTATACGTATATTTATATTGGGGTACCTCTAGACCCCACGCGTGACGGAACGTTACCCAAAACAACGCGTGTACTTAAAGGATAAATATGAAGTAATAATAATAACTATTTTATGTAAAATTAACCATTACCGGTTCAGTTCAATGTACAGGAGGTTTTACTTCTTTACTAAGTCAAGAAAATTATTAGCTGTTATATATTATGTCTTATGTTCGACTTACGCTGTCTGTTAGTTCTTTCGTAATAGTTGTTTACTTACGTATAAGAAAACAATAAAATAATTATTTTCTGAAAGGGCTCATGTAAGTCTATATTGCCAGTTCTGTTACACTTAAACATGGCTTGACACGCTACCGCTAGATGACAATTCATCACAATAAGCTTGTAGGCGACGTATCCATAATCCACATATGGACGCTGTTAAGGCGACGCCTTGATAATTTGGCTGTAGCGATGCCGATTTTTCTCAGCAATGACTAAAGCTAAGAAACTAAAGTTCATTGTCAGTATTCATCATGTCTTTGTCTTTGAATTGCCCATAGCATAACACGATTGGACAACTTTTATAACACAGAATTATCAATCGAAAAGACCTCTGTAAAAAAAGGGATTCCTTTTTTTCCAACAGAGGAGAGTGATTTAAGGTTCCAAAATTTGTACATAAATTGGTTGAAGCATACACTTTAATATGTGCATAGCTTATATGAAATGTATTTATGGTTTTTAAATTACGTGACAAAAACCATTTTGTTGCTTATGCCCTTTCCATTTTTTGCTGTTCCATTGCTTGTTTTCTATGAGAGGCCGGCCCGGCCTCTCATAGAAAACAAGCAATCTAAAACATATCCAACACGGTTTCTTACTTTAACGCGGCGTCACCTTAAGGCCATCCCCCGAGCAAACGACCTTGACTGGCCGCGTTGCCGAGATCACACCAAAACCCTATTTTTTTACTTATCTTAGTTCCTTTTTTTTGTTAAATTGACCTAAAAAAATAAAACGTGGAATATGTAGTTTATGATATTGTTGATCTATTGGCGTGTGTTTCAAATAAAAGTAATTTGTAAATACTAAGGAGATGCTGAATGTATGCTTGAATTATAATAAATTGGTATTATTTTGAAAGCTGATATCACGAGTATAATAAACAAAAATAGGAAATTTAAAACGTGGAAAGGAATGTTGATATAATTATTGAAGATTATTGCTGTATTTTTATTATAACTTTGTAGCTTTCTAATTATGAGTTTATAAGGCTCTAAATACGGTAAATAAGGCCCTTAAGACTTACACTTGTGTATCATTCCTCAAAAAATTACGTATTGAGTTAACAGTCATGTTCTTTAGATCACATAGAATAAGACTGCATTTATAACTCAGCAAAAAATGTGGGTTAGTACACAAATGCTTAACAGCGACTTGCTTAAATAATATTATTATAATAACAAGAAGGTAAATATTATAACAAAGGTTCAAACAAATTGTATCACGAGAATAGCACCAAAGAAAAAGGTAATTGAATAAATCTCTCAGTATTTCCTCGTTTATATATAAAAGTCTGTCTTTTATAAAGATGGAAGCATATCTCTGTTATTGACTACTGTGTGGAGACAATATTTGAAGACATTTTGTCCCCAGTAATATTTTAAGTAACAAATTTAAAACTGTCGTTTTTTGCATAAATTGAGGCTTTTAGGCCTGGAAAATGATTTGAATTAAAAATGTGAATTCTATGTATAGATATTAAGAACAGGTGATTATGTAGGTAAGTTACAAGATTTATTTAAAATAGAATAGAAAAAAAAAATAATTTTAAAATATTAGTTACCCGGTTCATCCACTTCTGTATTCATTTATTTATATATGTGGCCACTGGCCAGACCAGACGACCTTTTAGTAGGGGTTTACATTCATCAGTCATTCGACCAAATAGCAGATTTCTTTCGGCGGCACTATATAATATTATAACAATACTTAATTATGTATCGCTTTAGATAAGATAATAATTTAAATTTAAATAGCTATTATAAATATATGGAAAATAATATACGAATCTGTTACAGCATTTATAATCAATGTATATTGTATAATTATTATTAATAAAATATTTTTAGTCTAAGTTTGTATAAAATAATGTTAAGTAAATAAATAAATTATAATTATTATTGTTATTCCACAATATATCATTACTTAAAGAAATAAATGTTTGTAATAGTTTGGTGCTATTTTGTTCCATTGATATCCATACTTAACTACACTAATATTATAAATGCGAAAGTGTGTCTGTCTGTCTGTCTGTCTATCTGCCCGCTGCCCGCAACTCCGTTGCGCCAAAATATTATGTTTATAACGTGGGAACCGTACATTTTTCCAGGATAAAAGTATCCTATGTCCTTTCTCGGGACTCAAGGTATCTCCATGCCAAAATCAGCAAAATCGGTTCAGTGGTTTGGACGTGAAGAGGTAACAGACAGACAGAAAGACACACAAACACACTTTCGCATTTATAATATTATTATGGATATTATCTGGATTCCTTACACTCAATTCAACACTTTCACAAAGCTCAGTATGGACTACAACAGTCAATGATTGTTTAGATTTTCTTCTTTATCTTATTTAGAACAGTAGAACCTTATTGTAGTACCCACGTCTTCCTTTACTCTTGTGTTTCTGCTGACTTGTAGCTGCCTATTGCTGCACTACTTCTACACTATCATGTGCTCCTTATCTACAGACAGACAGAGACGCACTGATACAGTGTTGTCCGTCCCGCTCACACATCGCGAGAAGAAGATGCCATAAAGTGATCATCGCGCTATCTCATATGTGAATGTGTAACATACGTGGTTGTCTATCCGATATGTCCCCACGCACACTAAGGGCCTGTTTCACCGCTTCCTGATAAGGTCCCCGATAGGCATATTTGACAGATTCTCCATACTCTATGTGTCAAGTTAAGTGGTGGATAGCCTTATCAGGAAGCGGTGAAACAGGCCCTAAACCTTGCTTGTTATCTAATTATAGCTCCGATCTGTAAATAAAATATATCAGGGAATTCAATGATAAACGAATTTTGGCGCAACGAAGTTGCGGGCGTCATCTAGTCTGCTTATAAATTAACTTCTTTGATAGTGCATACGGCATTTTCACAACATGGTCGGTCTTGTCCAGAGGAATGAAAAGGCCGATACGTCTGGGAGCATGTGCTGGTTTCCTCACCGATGTGTTCCGATGTCTTCCTTCACCGTAAAAGCGTCCATATTGTATCCTTGTTTGGAAAATCCTCCACCCGGGATCGAACCTACACACTCTCGAATACGAAATCTTACCCACTAGAAATGCCATCTATATCAATTTAATATGTTATTATGTTATCTGACGTCGGTTTTCCTTTAAAAGTAAGGTTTTCCTTTCCCGGTAAAAGGACAGCTTAAGCCCATTATAAAAATAAATTTTATTAACAAAGCATTTTAAATAAAATTTTATTACGCAGTGAGCATTAAAATTGACTGCATGTAAAAAAATTTTGTAAAATATTATTAATATTAATAATTAAACCTTTTGTACCTCGTGGTTTGTGGTATGACTTGGGAATAATAAATTACTCCGAACCCCTTTTTTTTTGTTTTGGAGGGGAAATACTTAACGTATCCCCCACCCCCTCGGAGGAAGAGGCGGGGGTATGTGGGGCTCCCTCAAGAGGTCTACCCACTAAAACCCCCCCCACAAGTCGTGCGCCTAGTGCGGGAGGGACGGGTACCACAGAGCGACTTCAACTCCGCCCTTTCCCGCGCGCAGCCGCAACCGGCACCTTCTTCAAGCGGCTTGAGCTGCTGACCTCACCGAGAGCCCCCAGGGCCATAGGGGGGCTTTTCGTCTCGGGACCCTTGATACGGGCGGGATCCCCCGATCGCCGCCCGCAGGTTTAGGCCTCCGTCTCCATTGCGGCAGAGACGGGCGGAGCCCTTAGGCTTCAGCTTTTGCCGAGCCTTCTTGGACGGGGCCTTCTCTTCTCGGGGGGCCGGCTCTGCGATATAATATTATAAGTACTCAGTGGCATAACATACTAATTTTACTAATACACTGTCTCCAAATAATTATGCTGTGGTAAGCAGATGTGGACGACCGGCCATCGTAAATATCTCTGGCCAGATGTTACTATGTAATTCTATTAACATATTATCACGTACAAACCATGTATAACTGTGAAGAAAGTAACTAATTATTATAATATACTGTTTTTAGGACAACGACAATAAACATAGTTTTAATCAAGGTAAAATATACGGTTTCCCAGTGAAAAAAGATTACGACAAAATCAGTGGGGAAGGAAGTCTGTAGTGATGTGGAGTACTACTTATTATAGTTGATGTATATTCGGAGATCGAAATCGAAAAGTGATGTATATTAAAACACCAATGGTCAAAATAGGAATGTATATGTTACCGTTAGAATGCAGAATACGTTAAAATGCACATTACCTAGGTAATCTGCAGATTCCAATTCAATTCAATTCAATTCAATTCAATTTCTTTATTTGCAAAATGTGAGATTAGTAAAGATGTTATTAGATTTACAAATCTCACATTTTGCAAATAAAGAAATTGAATTGAATTGAATTGAATATGACCATGACCATGTTGTGAAAATGCCATATGCACTATCAAAGAAGTTAATTTATAAGCAGACTAGATGACGCCCGCAATTTTGTTGCGCCAAAATTCGTTTATCGTGCGGGAACCGTAAATTTTTTCGGGATAAAAAGTATCCTATGTCCTTTCCCGGGACTCAAAGTATCTCCAGGCGAAATTTTAGCGAAATCAGTTCAGCGGTTTGAGCGTGAAGAGGTAAGAGACAGACAGACAGACAGACAGACAGACACACTTTCGCATTTATAATATTAATATCGATATGGATGGCGGACCTTCGTCATTTGTTCGCGTTAAGGGGGTGACACACGTGCGAGTAAGTACGCGGACTTATGGCTCGACGATCTTTATCGCCTGTGTGTCAGCAAAGAGCCGCGAGCCGCGAGCCGCGAGCCTGGGGTCATGGTTATCCAGTGTGAGCGATTCTCGTGTGTCAGCGACGCGAGCCGAGTAAGTTCGCGAACATAAAACCCGCGTACTTTAAGTTCGTACGTGTGTCAGCCCTTTTATGTTAACATAACGACTCAGCCGACAGAGTACGACTTGTATTGCATTGATATAACCCGACCAAATGACGTAGGTCCGCCATGTCCGCCATCTATCAACTTCTCTGATTGTAATTGGGCAACCATACAGACTACGGACGTTTTAAATCAAGTCCCAAGCAAACACAGTATTTGAAGAGTAGTTAGGTTAGATTACAAAATAGCGTCACATACATTATTCATAACTATATGACGCCCGCAACATCTATTGCGCCAAAATCGCGCGCGCGTTTATCGCGCGAACCGTAGATTTTTACGGAATAAAAATTAACCTATGTCCTTTCCCATTACTCAAAGTATCTCTACACCAAATTTCAGCAAAATCGGTTCATCGGTTTGGGCTTGAAGAGGTAATAATAATATTTATAGACGCTTCACACCACGTCAGTCTGGCCCCGTGCTAAGTACCTAAAGGACTTGTGTTACGGGTACCAGACAACGGAAATATATTTAATACTTTTATACTATACATATATTTAAGATTTTTATTATATCACACATATTTAATACACGTCCAGACCCGAGAACATTGAAAACTTTTTGTTCCGTCGGCGGGATTCGAACCCGCGACCCCCGGCTTGAGCTACCAACGCGCTCACCACTGAGCCACAGAGGTCGTCACAGAGGTCGGTAATGGACAGACACACTATCGCATTTATAACATTAGTGTGGATGGATGCAAAGAACCTTATTAGAGGGTGTTAGGTTTTTCTTTCACAAAGATTTACCCGGTAACAGGTATTCAAGGAAAAAAAATCCTTTATTGCATCTTATTACATTATCCTATTGCCCCTTTCTCAGTATTTTTCCGTAACAAAGTAAGATAATACATTCTTTTACGTTTTTTGTTGAAAGATTTCGTTTCACTAATGGCTTTCCTGTGATTGAAATGTAAGTGACAGGGAAAATTACTACTCTACTACTTATAAAAGGTGTTTCAAATAATAATATACCGTATATAAAGTCGAAAAGGGGTGACTCAGGGGGACAGTGAAACACCCTGTATTACAGGTTGAGGAACAAACAAGATAATGTAATTTGTTTGCTTATTTAATTTTATCTATTAGTTATAGCTGATGACAAATGTTATTTTGCTAAACTTGAGGGCAGGAAGATTTTCAGACCAAGCGGGGAGGTGCTGTTTCTAAGTTTTCCGACAGAAGAGGTTTTTAAGATCTTCTTGACATATCATAATATTATGTCAGGTAGTAGAGTCCGTAAGTCCGTTGCTTAGAAATTAGTCATCACCGTAAGCCCCGTAGAGATAAACTACGATAATATGGCGCACCCCTCCAAATTACTGTTTCAATGTGTGTAGTCACATCCTTATGAAAGAGTTTGTATGTAGTAAGTATTCAACCAATCACAGTACACGGAATATGTCACTTATTACCAAGATTTGTTGGTCAACTAATCATAACTAGCCGACCGCGCAAGACAACGCACCTCTAACGTTTTGACAACGCACTTCAAACGTTTTGAATTTTGGAGGGGCGCGCCATGTTATCATCATGTTATCGTAGTCTCTACGCGTCGAACGCACCGCATAGTACACAAAATGCGACGCGTTCGGCACGTACGTGTTGATAAATGTGCGATCACCTTAAATAGCTTTAACTAGCACCGACAAAGGTTTCAAAGGTGTCATACTTAATTAAAAGTTTTCGAACCCAATTATTTCGATAATTATTTTTGATCAATACCTTTCCTTGATCTTTTTCCAATACTTCTCTGTTAACTTTAGAAATAATTATTTCATCTTAATTAATTCTCAATCAAATTGTATTTGATAACTTTCTCAACGTGCCACTTATAATATTATGATTTTATGTTGTTCGCAACTCAATCAGCACAAAAATTTGTTGCTTAGGAACCGTAACTTTTATTAAAAACGTATGTATTTTTCTAGGATCCAAATGTGTCCATGGTCCATATCAAATTGGCAAAAAGAACTTACTCGGGGACTGCTGCGATAAAGCTATTGCATTCGTATACGTCTAGTCGCTTAGACACAAAAACCGTGCCGAAGTCTGGCAACGCCGCACCGCTGTGCCGGTCCGACTGGGAGGGTAGGGGTGTTAGGTTTATTTTCGTTACGGAATTCGCCGTGCCAAAGCCCGCGAAAAGCTATGAGCCGAGGTTTTATGTTAAGGCTCCATTCCACCGCGGCGCACGCTGTGCACGGCCACGCGCACGCGTGGATGTGCACGGATTTATTTCTTGGACTTGAGTCAATTCGTGCGTAGCGTGTCCGTGGGTTGCAGTGGACACAGTCACATATATTTTCTTACAAAGTGAAGCTTGACGCACGTGCGTAGCCTCTCCGTGCGCCGCGGTGTAATGGAGCCCTTACTTGACTTGAGTCTACGAGATTCGTAGCATTGCTACGCGCGTAGCACGTGGGGCTACAGGCTCTTCGCAAACGATGTAACACCACAGAATACATAATTAGTACCTTACGGTACACAAGTTTCACTCCCGAGTTTAGGTATGATAAACGCACGCGTCCGGTCACCGGACTAGCCTCGATAGGCTGGCACTCGCTCGACTTGCCGCACACGCAACACATCCGCAATACAAAAGTAATAGTACCCGGCCGCCGCGCTGCTGCGCCGCGGCTCGCTTGACAACCCTGGCAGATTGAAGTCAGACGGCAGACAGTTATTGTACTATGAACGCTAAACGCAACGCAAAAGGTTGAAATTAGGCTGTTTTCCAGAATAGTAGGTAAATATCTCGGCGATGTTGCGCCGTTTGTATATAAGTGAGACAGGCCTGGTAACACAAAATTGATACAAAATTAATCAATAATCACACTTTATTTTAAGATAAGCTGCATCACATATTATTATGTTGCTTTCTTGTTTTTTTTTTATGAAATAAGGGGGCAAACTAGCAAACGGGTCACCTAATGGAAAGCAACTCCCGTCGCCCATGGACACTCGCAGCATCAAGGGCTGCAAGTGCGTTGCCGGCCTTTTAAGAGGGAACAGGGTAAAACAGGGAGGGTAGGGAAGGGAATGGAAGGGAATAAGGGAGGGTAGGGAAGGGAATAGGGTAGCGGATTGGGCCTCCGGTAAACTTACTCACTCGGCGAAACACAGCGCAAGCGCTGTTTCACGCCGATTTTCTGTGAGAACGTGGTATTTCTCCGGTCGAGCCAGCCCATTCGTGCCGAAGCATGGCTCTCCCACGTATAAAATGTTGTTGTTTAATATAGTAGTAGAAATTGGTAATATCTTAGATTAGATGACGCCCGCAACTCCGTTGCGCCAAAATTCGTTTATCGCGCGGGAACCGTAAAAGTTTTCGGGATAAAAAGTATCCTGTGTCTTTTCCCGGGACTCATAGTATCTCCATACCTAATTTCAGCGAAATCCTTTTAGCGGTTTCGGCGTGAAGAGGTAACAGACAGACAGACAGACACACTTTCGCATTCGCATTTATAATATTAGTATGGAAGTGTGGATTTTCTATGAAAAATCTAAAGAACTATTAGTGCAAGTAATAATATAGCAACGGGATCGTTCTGCACTTTCTTTTATATATGATACATATTGTATTCCTTCTAGAAACAAGCCAATTCAAGAACGAGTTAGACACGAGCATGAAGGGTTCATTATGAATATCATTAAAATTGTGTTTCTATATATAATTTTAAAAAAGTTTGCAAGTAAAGCTTTTCTATTTTTGTAATACTCGTATTCGCTGTGATAGCAGCTACAGAAATTTATTATCAGCTGTGAAAAATTCAACTGTCTATCAATCATGCTACAGCTTCAACTTTAGAATAATCTATCGGTATTATCTCTTGAATTTTTTGGTGAAAGATGGCCCCGTGCGAGTTTCTTACGCCAGTTCTTCTGATCGGGTCAGTTCTCCGCTCCGTTTAGAACCTGTGGTAGCCATCATGTATGTGTATTTTGAACATAATATTATGTGTAGCCAACACATTGTTCAAAAAGTATATTGCTTAAAATTCATTCTAAAGAAAAACATTTTGAATTTTTCAAGAGAATAGTAATTGCTTACGGCTCCGCTTTAAAGTACTACATTCATAATTTAATATTTTTCTATGGTTCAAACTGACTCATATAGAAGTCTGAATTTCCGTTTTTACTCTTCGAGCACGGAACCTTAAAACAAAAATGCTTTTATTTTAGGGCGATACACGTGTAGACGTTTTCACTTTTCTCATATTTTTCTATTTACTGCATCTTGTATAAGGCTTCCCTGATACTCTGTGCAAACAACGAGGATAAATATCTTAGTCATTTTATTCGTATAGGACCTTATGCCCGTATTAATAGACCGCTTTTACCATCATACTAATATGCGGAAGTGTTTGTCTGTCTGTATGTCACATCCTCAGTCCTCACGCTTAACGACAACGCCCGCAACACCGTTGTGCCAAAATTAGTTTATCGTGCGGGAACCGTACATTTTCCGGGATAAAAAGTATCGTGTACCCTTTCTCGGAACTTAAAATATTTCATACCATTTCTCAGCAGAATCGGTTCAGCAGTTTAGGCGTGAATAGGTAACAGATAGACAGACAGACACACTTTCGCATTTGTAATATTAAGTATGGAAGTATGGATTAAAGATAACGGACTATCTTAAAAAGCTGGAGGCGTATCATTAAAGACTTAAGTATGAGAGCAGTTTATAAATACGGGCCTTAAATACTATGTAATATTAATACAATATATTAAAGTTAAGTTCATAGTCAGAATATAAAGTAGGGCTTTAAGGCTTTCACAACCTTTGGATAGTATTGACGAAATAATTTTACTTTGTTATTACTTATTAGTTTATAAACTATTTATATAGTTTACAGGTGTAACCAAACAAAGTAATAATATTTTAGGACGTGTTTGAATCCCCTGTATGGAGTTGTCTGTAAAATTAGCAGCGTTGAATGAGCAACTTTTGTTTTAACTTTTGTATGGACAAATTCATAACGCTGGGGCAATAACAGAAAAAAATATTTTGCTATGTCAGCGCTGCTATTTTCTCAATAAACTCTATACAAGGGACATACTCCCTAAACACTAAAGTGTTATCACTTATCACATAGTTTTGTTACACCATGCATACTTAATAATATATATATATATATATATATATATATATATATATATATATATATGATAAGGTGCAAGATAGGTTTATTTGACAGATTCTCCATACTCCATCTGTCAAATTAAGTGGTGGATAGCCTTATCAGGAAGTGGTGAAACAGGCCCTAAACATTTTTCATTCTACTTTTAATTCGAATAAAAAGTTCCAGTGAGAATTTGAATTTAGTTCTGTTATTAAATTTTCATACACTCGACGGTCGACACTTTTGAATTGTTCTAAACGCTGTCTGTCGGAATTCATGCTGTAAATGTAACACAATAACCTGTTCAGATGACGTACAAAAACGTACTTAAAATCCATGTGATTGAACAGAAAAGTTCGGTTACTTCAAAGCTTGGGTTAATTCAAAACGCAACGCGACGTGTAGATGCATTTCTTTTATACGGATTTGACAGATTCACAAGACGTCTCACGCGATTGAAATCTGTCAAATCCATACACCGCGCCGCTCCTCGCCTCGCCTCGTCGCGTTGCGGTCTGAATTGACCCTAAACCGATTAAGGCGCTATATTAAAAAAAAATGCCCTTTTTGACGTAATAGTATAGGACCCTCAGAAATGTTACAAATCTGGTAATGAGATATACATATCTTCATAGCCTTATCTAGGTTTGAGAGGAACTAGAAACACGATTAATGTATTTTTAAACGACTTCCAAAGACGAGGAGGTTATAGTCTAAGATCCCACTGCAAAATTGTGCAGGTATCGAGTACACGTTTAAAACCACACTTTTACAAATATTTATGATAAGGAGAACATATTTCTACTGGGGTGCCAGTCCAAATGTGGCAGCAAATATTTTTAAACAAATTTTGAAAAATTGAGTTTGCGGGATAAAATGTAATCATCAGGTATTGAAAGCAAACATCGTTCATTTCATGGCAATGAGTATAGAGATTTAGAAAAATCCGGTGTGCCGTTGGGCACCCGGCCGCAACCCTATTGTAACCAGGTGTGAACAGGCACCATTACGATACATTTTTGCATCCATAACGTATATTGATCTTTTATATATCAAATGGAAGCTTATTTTCCCCTTAATATTATAATATAGGTGTGCCTAATTAAATCTGGCCGCAAATAAGGGGTGCCGGCTGTCAAAGATGGCAAAGTATCGAAGGTTGAGGGAAAGGGAGCTAGCGCGAAACATTACGGGATAGTGATAGTACATCATGTTAGTGTACTTAAACATCGGTTCAAACAATAGTAGTAATTGGCCAAGTGCGAGTCGGACTCGCGCACTAAGGGTTCCGTACTATTTTTGTGTAGTGTAGTGGGCAAAATTAGGCCAAAATTTGTGTTCGGCCAAAATTAGGTATAACGTATACCTAATTTTGGCTGTGGATTTTTTTATGTATGTTCAACGATTACTCCGCCGTTTGTGAACCGATTTTCGAAATTTTTGTTTTGTTGTATTAGGTTTCCCTCCAATTTGGTACCATGTTCACAAAAGTGGTGACCTGATGAGGGATCCATGAGTAATCGAGGGGACTCCTCAAAATTCAAATGGACACATATGGTTTTTTTGGTTTCATATGAAGTATTCTAGGCATATGTTACCAAAAAGTAAGATTTTGCACCAGGATATACCATGGTTCGAAGGTGGTGAACGGAACTCCTTACTCCTTATAGGTACATGTTTGGGGGTTTCGGTTTTGTTTTAAGAACTGAAAGCATATATATTACTAAGCTAATTACATTAATCATCATCATCATCACCACCATTCCACCATAAACCTTCACATTATGACCCTATTATAATTGGTAGGTATTTTTCATGGTATTTTTAGAACAAAACGGATCACGGATGTCTTTAAACATTATTCTGTAGTAAGTTAAGCTATTTTGAAAATTCTTTTATTATTTCGACCCGATGATGAGATCCATGAGTAATCGAGGGAACTCCTCAAAATTTATATGGAATGATATGGTGATTTCAATTTTATGCGAAGTATCCTAGGCATATGGTACCATTTTTGGTAGCACATGCCTAGGATTGCTTGCTCTTGCAAAATTTTGCACTAAGATGTACCTTGGTTCCGAAGGTGCTAAGAGAACTCCGGATTCCTTAGAGATACAAGTTTGGGGGTTTCGGCGTTGGTTTAAGAACTGAAAGCATATGCTACTATGCAAGTTACATTCATCATCATCATCAGCACTACCACCATTAATAATTAAATCATAACTCTTAACTTGTCGAACGATTTCAAAAATTATGTTATTTCAAAGTAAATGATTCAAACTTGGTGATCAAGTTACAAAGTTAGCAATTTGATCATAAGATCTATGAGGTATGTAGGAAACTCCTTAAAATTTATTGGGACAAAATAAATAGTTATGTTATATTAACGTAGTTCTAAGTAGTTTAAGCATAATATTATATTAATACTAGCTGTCCCGGCAAACGTTGCTTTGCCATAATATATTTGCCATATTATTTTATTGAGGTCATGAAGTGACTAAATAATTTGTTGTCACCATGGCAACGTCGATCGCTATCCCCTCGCACAAACAATGGTCGCCGCCAGTCTCAGGTTGTAATAATTTACTATTATTTATTCAACAAATGCACTTATCAATATATAAAGTACCGAGTAGCCGATTCTTAGACCTACTGAATATGCATATAAAATTTGGTAAAAATCAGTAGAGCCGTTTCGGAGGAGTTCGTGGACTAACATTGTGACACGAGAATTTTATATATAAGATTATAGTGAGCTAATGACTTTCCAGGAGTGTTGTGATAGAAAGAAAGTCACTGAACAGAACTTTAGAGCCTTTAGAGATAGGCGCATAAACATTAATTGTATAATGTATTATGCCTTGGCTAAAGCCAAGCTTATATAGTGATACTAGTATAATATTATGCTTGGAGTTGCTTATGCAATTTTCTATTCCGATAGGGCTCTAGGTATATTATCTTTATGGTTCTCATACGAGTGTGTATTCTAGATCCAAAATCACTTAGTAGAACACATTAGTATTTACAGAAAACCTTATAAATTAGTTAAATTACAAAAAAAGTGAAATTATTATTTTTAACAAAAAATTAAAACCGACTTCCAGGATAAAAACAATAATAATATTATAATTAACAAAAAAGTATGAAATAATTCTTAATGTTTAATAGTGCATTATGCAAAATTCTCCCAAACCTCTACTATTCTGTACACAATCTTCATAATTTTGAAGTCGGTACCAACCAGTCTTCAAAATTAAGAATATTTTGTCAAAGAACTCACCATTTTTAGCTGGTACCGACTTCAAAATGATGAAGATTGTGTACAGAAATAGTAGAGGTTTAGGAGAATTCTGCTTAATGCACTATTAAACATTAAGAATTATTTCATACTTTTTTGCTAATTATAATATTATTATTGTTTTTATCGTGGAAGTCGGTTTTAATTTTTTGTTAAAAATAATAATGCCTCGATACATTTAATTTTCGAAATGACGTTTATTTTTAAACGAAAATAGATGTATTGAAGGAAATTAGTCTAATTGATAGACACCTTTGCAACAAAAATCGTATAGAAGCATTTTGCTTAAATGCTCCTAGTTATTTTTTAAATGATTATGATTACTTTTTTTCGCATGTTTTCCGAGCGAGCCGATAGCTTCTGGCCGCCGCGTATTCACGACTTTATAGTCATACAAATTAAGTATAAAATTGCCCTTGCGGTAAAATTACTTTCGATATAGCGTCTTAACAGACTTTGAAGGGTATGAAGATATCTTGAGTCCCGGGAAACAACATAGGACAGTTTTTACCCCGAAAAAATTGTGGCGCAACGGAGTTGCGGGCGATATCTAGTATTTTAATAATCGTAACCCCATGAAGTAAATAATACAAAGTAATTTGGATCTTTGCTAAATTAATCAAGTTTAAAAATTGCGTCGTCTGCTTTTATGTCACGGATTATGGCTAGTTCATTATTGTAACGTAACAAAGACCGTAATAAAACGTAATATAGAGCTACAAATGTATTTTAGGGCGTGGATCATATTGTCACGTGGGTGTAACAAAAGCAGCTGTCATTGGAAATTGAGTCATGATTCGTTTAAATTTTGACCACATGCCAAATAAGACTGCTCGACAATTCAAGTGAAAGCAATTGTTACGCAGGCATGGCAATTTGTAGCTTTACTCTGATTCCATCAACGTGCCAAAACACTCTTGCAACTCTACATACTCTGTGTTTTAAAATGATTTCGACCATTTTATAAATTGTTCGTTGAATGACGTGTCCTTTGACTTGAGTTTTGTTTAAGAAAATTATTGTATTAGACATTGTATATTCGGAATGTGTAACAAGTAAAATAAATAATATAAAGAGTTAAATAGTGATTCAAATAAGTAATGAGAGTATAATGAGTAAGTATAAGAGTTTAGAGTTTAACTAAGCTAATTTTGTTCACTGCGTACTGCGTAGGTTTTCATTACACAGAAATGGCTATTTTTCGCTCGAATTATTTTCTCTTCGGCTTTGTTATAAATATTTAATTACAATTTGAAATCGTAGGTGTGATGTACAATTACATTTCTTGGACAGGCCAAAAATAGGCAGCAATTTGTTAATTTACGTTCATTTCTGTTATCTAGTAGACGATACTGCCCACATGGGATTAATTAAAGTTATTTTTATAAAAAAAGTGTAGGAAGCCTTAAGTTGTATCATAGAAACTTTAGTGGGAGATAGGCATGTACATTGTACATTGTACCATCAAAGAAATCGACACATAGGCAGACGGTAGACCTATGTTATGTGGTCGGATAGTGTCACTTCAATGTTAAGGTGACTTTCCGATACTGGCGGCAAGCGACCGCCACCGACAAAAAATCACAACCCACCGACAAGCGTGGGTCGCTAGGCCAATGTCAATTCGTTGACATTAGGGTCAATTCAGACCGCAACGCGACGAGGCGAGGCGAGGCGCGGCGCGGCATAAAGTATGGATTTGACAGATTTCAATTGCGTGAGATGTCTTGCGAATCTGTCAAATCCATATACATTTCGAATTAACGCATCTACGCGTCGCGTTGCGGTCTGAATCAACCCTTAGGGTCTACACAGACGGACCGCATTTCAACTGCAATCCAACTGCAAATTGCAGTTCAAGTGCAGTTTGAATGCAGTTGACACGACTGCAATAAGACTGCAATAGAACTGCAAACCAAACGCGCAGTCGGATTGCAGTTCAGTTGCAGTCGGCGTCAGCCCCGGATCTTCAATTTGACACGACTGCACGCCGACTCGGCGTGCAGTCGTGTGAACTGTTTGGTTTGCAGTTCTATTGAAGTCGTATTGCAGTCGTGTCAACTGCATTCAAACTGCACTTGAACTGCAATTTGCGGTTGGATTGCAGTTGAAATGCGGTCCGTCTGTGTAGACCCTAATAGCGACCGATGCTGCCGCTGATTTGTAGTGGGCAGTGGCGTAGAGCAAAATGAAACCTATAGACTAGTTTATGAAGTGGTATTTTATTTGAATTCTTCTCGATTGCGGTCGGATGCCGCGTCAACCGGAAGATTAACAGCTGTTTCCGTGGCCCGCGACCTACGATACGTTAATTGGTCGGATTATGTTGACTCAGTGTTAATAATGACTCGTGACTGTCAGCTGGGTTTAACATAACTCAACCAAATTACGTAGGACCGCCGTCTGCCTATCAACCTCTCTGATAGTATACAATGTCGTGATGATGATGATCAATAAACAATCAGCCGAATGTTTTTACCTACAGCTAATGAATGACCAGCCCAAGGTTGGCGGAGTTTATACAGGGATATTAATAGTTTCAGCTAAATATTTCTGTCTCGCCATTTTTCTGTCTGCCAAAGCCACCGAGTCAATACACACTACACAGTCAATACTAATAGACCTGGGGCCAGTGACAGATTTTCATGACCATGTCCCTCCCAACCGAAACTTCGTAAAATGAATAAGGGACTTATACTATGAATACTCGCGACCGTCAGCTGCGACTCCGTTGGTGGGTTGGGCAGTGGCAGCCTCCCAAAGATGAAGAAAAAATTTTTTTTTTTCAGTCATTTCCTCTTATTTGAAAATTTATCACAGTAAAGTTTATGTAGTATTTTGAAAGAAAAACATAGTCAGCTGATCATAACACGGTGGATTATACGTCAGCTGGCTCCTTGAACATGAAAAAAAATTTTTTTTTTCAATGATTTCCTCTCAGCTAAAAATTTACCTGACGATCGTTTATAATATGCTACTATGAATAAAAATTAATGTCAGTTTGCTGTATCTCAGTGGAAAGTTTGTCAGCTGGTTCCTTGAAAGTTGTAACGCAATAGCATCTATGACCTACTGAAAATTATATATATAATATTTATTATATATATAATATATAATATATATATAATATTATTATATATATAATAAAGCTGACGACTTTTCTCTAGTTTAGTCGAGTATTCTAACAATTCTCTGATAAATTTTCATCCGGGAGGAAATAACATTTCTTTGTTATTTGGCGGTATGTTTAATTTGAGAGTTTTGATAACAAATACAGTGTGTAACAAAAATAAGTGAAAAGTAAAACTTTAGAGTGTGTACATGTTCCTTATAGAGAGTTCACTGTGAAAGTAGCAGCTCTGAAAGATTTTTTTTTCACTTTTTTATGGGCAAGGGCCCGAGCGTCACGAGTTTCCCCGTAGAAAAGTGAAAAAAAATTTGGTCTTTCAGCGCTGCTACTTTCACAGTGAACATAACGTCAAATAACATAAGAAATGTTATTTCCTCCCGGATGAAAATTTATCAGAGAATTGTCAAAATACTCTAGTAAACAATAAAAAAAAATCAGCTAGCTGGAAGTCAGGGGAAGAGTCGTCAGCTGATAATTTCAGTAGGTCATAGATGCTGTTGCGTTACAACTTTCAAGGAACCAGTTAACTAACTTTCCACTGAGGTACAGCAAGCTGATATTAATTTTCATTCATAGTAGCATATAAAGAATCACCAGGTAAATTTTTAGCTAAGAGGAAATCGTTGATAAAATTTTTTTTTTTTTTGAAGTGAAAACTTCTTTAGCGGCGTTGAGCACTTTTGTGGGATGGGTAAAAACTGTGAAACTCGCGCCAGATTTTCGTGTTGATCGAAAAACCATACAAAACGCGTAAGACGGTTGGAGAGTAGTGTTTTGTGTCGAACTCTAACTCGAACGAAATGTACAGTCGGGGAAATGAGTCGTTCAGCAGAAATGTACAGTCGGGGAAATGAGTTGTTTAGCAGAAATGTACAGTCGGGGAAATGAGTCGTTTAGCAGAAATGTACAGTCGGGGAAAATTGTGCTAAGCAGAAATGTACAGTATGAGTTGTTTAGCAGAAATGTACAGTCGGGGAAATGAGTTGTTTAGCAGAAAAGTACAGTCGGGGAAAATTGTGCTAAGCAGAAATGTACAGTCGGGGAAATGAGTTGTTTAGCAGAAATGTACAGTCGGGAAAGTAGTTGTTTAGCAAAAATGTACAGTCGGGGAAATAAGTTGTTTAGCAGAAATGTACAGTCGGGGAAATGAGTTGTTTAGCAGAAATGTACAGTCGGGGAAATGAGTTGTTTAGCAGAAATGTACAGTCGGGGAAATTAGTTGTTTAGCAGAAATGTACAGTCGGTGAAAATTGTGCTAAGCAGAAATGTACAGTCGGGGAAATGAGTTGTTTAGCAGAAATGTACAGTCGGAGAAATGAGTTGTTTAGCAGAAATGTACAGTCGGGGTAATGAGTTGCTTAGCAGAAATGTACAGTCGGGGAAATGAGTTGTTTAGCAGAAATGCACAGTCGGGGAAATGAGTTGTTTAGCAGAAAAGTACAGTCGGGGATAATTGTGCTAAGCAGAAATGTACAGTCGAGGAAATGAGTTGTTTAGCAGAAATGTACAGTCGGGAAAATTAGTTGTTTAGCAGAAATAACAGTCGGGGAAATGAGTTGCTTAGCAGAAATGTACAGCCGGGGAAAATTGTGCTAAGCAGAAATGTGCAGTCGGGGAAATGAGTTGTTTAGCAGAAATGTACAGTCAGGGAAATGAGTTGTATAGCAGAAATGTACAGTCGGGGAAATGAGTTGTTTAGCAGAAATGTACATTCGGGGAAAATTATTGTGCTAAGCAGAAATTCACAGTCGGGGAAATGAGTTCTTTAGCAGATGCGCTGATTAAGGCCGCGTTTCCACCTGCAAGACAACTGTCGCGAGAAGTGTCTGACAGTCTTTTTTTTTTCGATTGTCGATATTTTTTAATCGATTGTAAGGGTTTCGATTAATTAAATAAAACGATCGTTTTTTTTATTATTTTTTTTAAATCGATTTTCATAAAAAATAGCTTGAAAAAATAATGCACAACGATAATAATCAAGTTTTCACTTCTGCCGGCACTCCCGGAGTGCAACCCATCTTTTTTTTGTTCAAGGAGCAAGCTGATGTATAATCCACCGTGTTATGGTCAGCTGACTATGTTTTTCTTTCAAAATACAACATAAACTATACTCTGATGAATTTTCAAATGAGAGGAAATGACTGAAAAAATTTTTTTTTTTTCTTCATCTTTGGGGGGCTGCCGCTGCCCACTCCACACACGGAGTCGCAGCTGACGGTCGCTAGTATTCATAGTCTATGTCCCTTATGCATTTTACAAAGTTTCGCCCGGGAGGAAATCATTGACCAAAAATTTACCTGGCTCCCGGCCATAAGCTCCTCATTAAGTATATTATACAGGGGTCACCAATAATTATATAGTTTTGCTCGGGGTCCATTTTAAGAAATGAAATGACCTTCACGTTCCACACATTTTATAAAAAATATTTTTAAACAAAGGTAATTACGGTTACAAAAGTATTTATTTAAATATCAATAAGAAAAGTATCAATTTTTGTAGCTAATTATCTCTCTGATGTTTGGAGTGAAATTGGTGCAAGCTATTGACATTAAATCCTGGAGATATTCATCAGTAAGTCGAGACCGAAATAAATTTTTATCGAAGTTCATCTTCGAACATGCTTGGTCCGCACACAATGGGTCGGCGGTCCGGATGCGGACCGCGAACCACCATTTGGTGACCCTTGATATAATAGTATATTGATATTTATACAGAGTATACATTATCATTTTTCTGTCTTTGTCTGCGATAATATTTGTCAGTTAAATGAAATGATACATCAATATTGTATGATTATTATGAAGTTTCCACAAAGTAAAAATTCGGGCCAAGTCACTTTTTACTTTACAATAAAAAATCGGCCAGTCCACTAACAAAACTCAACCCATCTAGCCCCATAAGGACACGCGACAACAATAGAATAACAATAGATTTCCAAGAATCCGCGATCGAGGGATTAATGCAATCTAGCATAGTTTGACGCATATGTGTGCGTAAGTGTGTAAATAAAGTGACTTCAGTTACATAAAACGAAGTCACATCTTATTTGATCTGAGATTTCTACATGCAAATTTACCCACGTCAAACTTGGTAGTCATAGTCGCCAAATATGCTTTTCATAGTAGCTTTACCAACTCATGTAACTCGAGCTCGCACATCTTGCATTTTTCAGCTGCCGGTGTAAACGCGCTACTTTTCACGGCGACTGGCAGCTACAGGCCACAGTAAAAGTTTTATACATGCCGTACTAATTAAGAAGACAAGATTTTTTAGATTTGACATTAAATAGGTTCCGAAAATGATAAATATATTTGACAAAAGATAGATACAGTAAAGATAAAGGAGACACGAGTTACAAAGAACGGAAACGATGAAAACGGAGTCCCAAATATTACTATCGGTCGCTACTTACAATAAAAATATTCTGAATCTCATACTTTAATACTCCTTGTTGCGTTAAGGCCCCTAATACACCCCAATTTGTTATTCCGTGACTCCCGGTTTACCTAGTTCCAATATAATAACGAAATGTAAAAAATATGAGATATAAAGCACAATATTTAAAAGACTTTAAACCATAAACATTTTTATAAAACGTAATATTTTGGCTGTAATTAATTTACAAACTCACCTCCGACAAAAATCTAATTCATCGAAATATAAGTATTAACTAGGATAATTATATATTTTATTTGAATAAATTGTTAGTAAATCTATATTAAAATATCCTTAACCGAACAATTTTGTTTCTTAATATTTATTTCCAAAGATATTTAAAAAAAAAAACACGAAAAATAGAGAAGATCCGCCCCTAGTAACTACAGTTTTATGCTAAGCTAAAATGAATCTTATTGCGATGAATATACGCTTGGTCTTTGGTTGTGTGCAAGGTTATCGCTTTGGATTGAGATTGATCCCTGCCTTAAGAAGATTTTAAAATAAAGTGTCGCATCGAATGTCTATTCGATCTATATAATTACATTAAATAAATCAGGCAGGCAAAAGTGATAAGCAACGGTGGCAGGACACAGTAATAAGTTGCGATCATAACATGTAGCCCGTATGCCAAACCTACTTTGCGCGCTTCAAGCAACTTTGTTTGGTCTGTTGATGAAAACTTCAGCTTTTGGGGTCACTCACACAACCACAAGTTTGACATCAAACTTTTCGAAGTTGTAAATGAATAATATGCATAAGTTTGAACCTCGGATACAGTTCATAAATTCCTGCATTATTTTTTAAGACTATAACTATAAATATAATATTTATTATATTATATTTATAGGTTTAGGTCATAATATTTAGAGTTTAAAAACTATATGGATATTATAAATGTCAAATTTTTCGGTGTGTTATAAAAATCTGCACTAATAAAGTACTTATATAAAATATTTTGTACTACTTAGGTGTTTTTCTAATTTAGTTGAGTGTATACTACGACTTACGAGTAATAACACTGTATGCTATTTTGATATTACTACATATATATACTAAATATTATTGATATTATTGTTGAATATTTTCTGATACTCATATTTTACACGACACGAGATTCAAATCAATAATTATTATTGAAAATGATACGTTGCTCAGTGCTCTACAGGAATCGTAAAATAAATCTTTGAAAGCCCAAAGTTATCAAAAGGAAATGAGGAAAATCTTTACGAAACTCGAACAGAAAAGGTACTAAAGCTTCAACTCCGAAAAGGAATAAAATGAATTCTTTTTCGTCATGTATTCCAAGCGATACAAAAAATGTCATCGCTGTGACAATGTGAAAGTGTCTATATTTTGTCTGTGTATCTGTCTATTTGTATGTGTTTCTGCCAAGTGCCAGATACGTCTTTACGCTATACGGCAAACACGGTCTGTGTAACTATCTATCGATCCTTATTCCTTAGTGAGATGACTTATCAGATTCCAGCAGACATTAATTTAAATAGGTATTTGTGTCCTAAGAATGGTCTCATTTCCTCAATTTGTTTCTTAATTCCTGAATAATTAACTGAATAATTTATAAATTCCAGAATCCAGTTGGATCAAAATTCAAATACTTTGGTGGAACAATACATTTCTGAAAGGAGAATTTAATGAGAGCCTCTATTACAGGCAACATTTAATACCTTATTTTGTCACGTCATTTTCTTTCAAATGATATTAAATTTATAAAAAAAAATATACATGCAAATTATGCATTTATCTCATGAACATTAAACTTAATTAGAGGTACTTGCGGCTTTTTTTGAAAAGGCAACCCAACATTAATCCATTCTATCCGTTCTAAATAAATTAATTTAAAATATATTTCATCGAAAAAAATGATTCATGCAGGATTTTACGGTCGGATAATTGAATTTTTAAAAACGTTTTTCATTTCAACCTGAATAATAGACGTTTTCAATAATAAAATTATTTGAACTCGTTCCTTTAAACTTTTAACTTCTTGGAATTACTCATTAACTATAAAAGACATTTTATCAAGAAATACTTGGGCGAAACAATTTTCAAAGAAATATTTTTTGCTTTTTAATATTTCGCACAAAAAGTGGAATTATCTAATTGGTAACACTAGACTACACTAATTGCTCGCAAATTTCTAGCAATAATTCCTTAATCGCGCGGAAGTTGTGCATTTTTTGGTGATTGAAACAGCTTTTCTATGACCTTTTCCAAGGTTCAGTACGTATCCCCACACCGTAAATGCAAGAAAATATAACAGACTACATGACGCCCGCAACTCTGTTGCGCTAGAAAAGGTACGTCGCGCGGGAACCGTACATTTTCCGGCGTAAAAAGTACCCTATGTCTATGTATGTGACCTTTCACGGAACTCAAAGTATCTTCGTATTTCAGCAAAACTGGTTCAGGAGTTTGGACGTGACAGACATATGTACACTTTCACATAATTATTAATAACTAGATTAATAACTAGATGACGCCCGCAACTCCTTTGCGCCAAAATTCGTTTATCGCGCGGGAACCGTACATTTTTCCGGGATAAAAACTATCCTATGTCCTTTCCCGGGACTCAAAGTATCTCCATGCCAAATTTCAGCAAAATCGGTTCAGCGGTTTGAGCGTGAAGAAGTAACAGACAGACAGACAGACACACTTTCGCATTTATAATATTAGTATGGAAGTATGGATAAGGAAATATGGATGTAAAAATATTTATAATAAATAAAACAAACAAAATATAGAACAAAAGATAAAATACCAAATATTCTTTAAAAAAAAGCCCTGATATCAAAACGGGTCTGATCAAGTGTGTGAAGGTAACAGTCAAACATACATATATATAGATAGCAGTATGAAGCTAGGAAAAACTTTAATCCAATTGTCTTTTCGAAAGAGTTCTAAACTTTCTTTCGGTCAATAAAACAAATGTTTGTTTACTCTTGTAAAAACAATATCATTACACCTCAAAACAAAATGCTACCCTTTTCGGATATTGTTCCATTAGTTGTCAAAGGTCTGTCCTATGACCACTGGACCCTGAAGGTCGCATGGCAATATCGAATGTGTTTCTCACATCGAAGCCTATTTGTATTCATAGGTTTCGATATTAACACGTTGTTATTGTAAGATTTTTTTATCAAAGACTTGCCTCGGGATAGATAGAAAGGATGGAAGACGACGTATAATGGACAGATTTATATTATAGTAACGAAAATATACGTGTGGCACTCGAGGATTGCCGCTGTAAAACCATTGCATAGTAGAGAGATAATTACGATAACATGGCGCGCCCCTCCAAAATTCAAAACGTTGGAAGTACGTTGTCAAAACGTTTGAAGTACGTTGTCTTGCGCGGTCGGTTAGTTATGATTAGTTGACCAACAAATCTCGGTAATAAGTGACATTAAGTGACATATTACGAGTACTGGTTGATTGGTTGAATACTTACTACATACAAACTCTTTCATAAGGATGTGACTACACATATCGAAACAGTAATTTGGAGTTTATCTCTATCAACTTATGCAATTATTATTCGCATACGTCGCACGCACACAAACTCCATGCCGAAGTTCGGCAATACGAGCGGGGACTGTTAGGTTATTTTCGTTACGGAATTTCTTGATTCGGGCGTCGGGCTCAAATCCCTCGATAAAAGGTATTCAATAGCTTGAAAGCGATAAAGCAGGCGTACTTTTTAGCTGCGCGGTAGAAACAGGGGGAAATTACTTCACTATAGATGACCCCCGCAACTCCGTTGCGCCAAAATTCATTTATCGGACCCGTACAGTTTTACGGGATACAAAGTATCCTATGTCCTTTCCCGGGACTCAAAGTATATCCATATCAAATTTCAGCAAAATCGGTTCAGCGGTTCGGGCGTGAAGAGGTAACAGACAGACGGACACACTTTCGCATTTATAATAATAACTAGATGACGCCCGCAACTCCGTTGCGCCAAATTTGTTTATCACGCGGGAACCGTACATTTTTCCCGGTACAAAAAGTATTCAATATCCTTTCCCGAGACTCAAAGTAGATCCATGCCAAATTTCAGCAAAATCGGTTCAGCGGTTTGGGCGTGATGAGGAGACAGACAGATAGAGAGACAGACAGATGAACAGACAGACACACTTTCGCATTTATAATATTAAGTATGGATCTCTGATGCTACGCCAGCGGCCCACTCTCCTTCCATGATACGAACTATAACCTATTACGTGTTTAGGACGCGAGTTAAACTTTCGTATACTTAAATACCTTGCCATTAATATTACATTATTAAATACTGCTTAAGAAGTTTTTACTTCAATAATATTAGAGCCCCTAGCCAACACATATTCTTTATCGATTTTTTTTAGGAAAGCTCATCAAAAATGAATGGAATTGACATAAGCGTTCGATACCATTATAGAGTTAACATTCGACTCAAGTCATGTCAACTCCGTACATTTAGATCGGTGATTTTATAAAGAAGCGGTAAAGAAAACGTGCTGGCTAGGCCGCAAGGGTTCCCAAAGTGTGCGCCGCGGCGCCCTGGTGCGCCGTGGAAAGGCAAGAGGGGCGCCGTGAGTCGAACTTCCATCATTATCCATAACCACAAATATTATCTAATATCTATACGTCATATAATAAAACTGTAGAAATGAAAATTCTGTAGATTAAAGATATTCAAAAAATAATAACGAGGGGTGTTACTACATCGCTATAGAAGCCAAAAATGTGGTTAGTTTTTTTGTCTGTCTGTCTGTCTGTCTGTATGTTTGTTCCACTATCACACGAAAACTACTGATCCGATTTGAATACGGTTTTCGCAGATATATTTGTCTTCTTCCAACTTAACATCTGGTGTATAAAATTTCCCCCCACCCCTCTAAACGGACGAAAGAGGGGGTCAGATTTTGTATAAGACTTTTGCTTTAATACGAAAACTACTGATCCGATTTGCATACGGTTTTCGCAGATATTTTTGCCTTCTTCCAACTCAACATCTGGTGTATAAAAATCACCTCCCCACACCCCTCTAAGGGGACCAAAGAGGTAGTCAGATTTTGTATCAATTTTTTTTCTTTAATGGACTTACTTTATATTATTAACTGTTTTTTCAACTTAACATCTGGTGTATAAATACTTCAAATGGAAAAACAACATAGTTATAAAATAAAATAAATAAAATAAACTAGTTATAAAATAAAATAAATGATCAAACGAACTTACCAAGTGAAGTTCGATCATTATTATATGAGTCGCTTCATTCGAAGATATATAATTATTAACCAGTAGTACCTCTGTATCTGCTAGGCAATCGCGTTTTTTCAAAGACGTATGTGGGTAGTTGAAAAATTATCCGCATGCTCACGGTCAATGGACGTTCCGGCATGTCTCATTATGTTTAGAGAGAGGTAATGCAAAAAATCTTTCTTTCTTTCTTTGGGTACTGCAGCAAACATAGTTTCGTGCAGACTGGGTGGGAGGGAGATTATATCTTCGAATGAAGCGACTCATATAATAATGATCGAACTTCACTCTCGTTTGATCATTTATTATATTTCTTCGCTTCATTCTTTGATATATAATTATTAACCAGTAGATTTTTAGAATAACGAAAGAAAGATTTTTTTTTTTACGAAATACCATACTCATTATGAATAGTAATCATTATTATATTGGAGAAAGAATTTAACAATAAATAATAATAATAGTCAGAAACGAAATGTAAGAGACCTCTATGGTTTGTGATTTAAATGATAACATACTGGGATCATGGTGATTATACATAATATTATAAGTGATTCAGCGAAACTTTGTTCGTCGATAAAATTATGGCTAAGGAAAATATCGAAAGTATTGGAGTCGCTAGTCCTGCCTTTCGACTGTCGTCTTACTAATCGTCATTAATCGTGTCCAGTTTCAGTCCCCGTGCCTACGCTCGTGTCGATGCTCGTGTCGATGTCGTGTCGATGCTCGTGTCGACGCTCGTGTCAACGCTGCGCCGATCTCGCACAGCACCTGCTTTATCCTATTTAATATAATCTTGAATAACCATCGCACGGCGTAATAACTTAAATATAACTTGAAACTTCTTATTTAATAAAAAAGAATTACATAAATTAATAACATCACCGATCCAATCACGCCCGGGAGTTGATGTCTTTGTAATATAAATTTCGATACCGCTATTTAAAACCGTAATTTTTTATTTTGCTGAGTTTTATTAGGCAGAAAGTTTTAAGTCAATGACCAGTATTCAGTTGGTACAGAGTGCAAGAAAAAACAAATAATTTATAAGTGGATCCCGGGTACTATACTACTCAGGTATGTATTTATTATACGGGTATTTTTACCGGAAAGCTTCTTTCGAAAGACGCTTCAGTCTTCACACATTCATCTGAGCCAATGTCACCAACCAATAAAGTCAACATTGTTCATAAACAATGACAGTGCACAGTGATGGATGTAGAAGATAATATCGTGATTCGTATTACAGCCGTTGTCAAATTGTTTGGCTAAGGTTCCGATGGAGCGGACGAAGATCTCTGTAATAAGTCTATTTAGTTAATAAGGTTAAACAGAGTATTTATCTAAAATCTAAGTCGAAGTAAAGTATTTTAGAATAAATTTTAAGGAGTCTACTGCTTTAACTCGGTCCAGCTCTGTGGTCGTCGATAATGTGATTATTGCATATTAATACGATTAAAAGTCGAGAATATTGTGTTCTCGGTCCACCAGGCTGAATATTTTAACAATTATTATTCAAGAATAAGTGTGATTCTGTTATCGTATTTATCATTGCATATTTTATTTAGTATTAAATATTTTAATCGCTTAAAACTAGTTGCATTCCGCGGCAGGGGTCAGGAATCAGGATATGAAAGTGTCAAAATATCTATCAGTTGAGATAGCTCACGAGTACATTGATTTAACTGTTCTATATTATTTCGTTTTTAATAGGCGTATATTATCATTGTATAATATATCTAATATATAAAATTCTCATGTCACGGTGTGCGTGAACTCCTCTGAAATGGCTCGACCGACTTTCGTGAATCTTAGCGAGCTAGGGTTGAGAATCAGGCAACATCTACTCTTTTATATTTATATTAATAAGTGTATTCATTTGTTGAATAAATAATAGTAAATTGTAACAACTCGAGACTGACGGCGAATATTGTTTGTCTCGACGGGATAGCAATCATGAACTTTGCCATGGTGACATACTCTTTAGTAGGTATAGTCACTTCAATAAAATAATTATATTATGAGCGAAATACTTTATATGGCAAAACAATGTTTGCCGGGACAGCTAGTTATGTTATAATTATATATATTATAAACGTCAACACTTAAATATTTACATATTTTTTGTGGGTTTAGTACACCCATGGCACTATTAACTGGAGAATTGTTGCCTAGAATACTGATATAGTTAAAGCGTGGTAAGTCTAGTCTAGATAAAGCCTACGCCTGGTCTAGTTTCCTTTTTTAACCGACTTCCAAAAAACGAGGAGGTTATATGTTCGGCTGTGGATATTTTTTTTTTTTTTTTTTTTTTTTTTTTTTTTTTTTTTTTTTTTTTTGTATGTTCAACGATTACTCCGCCGTTTGTGAACCGATTTTCGAAATTTTTGTTTTGTTGTATTAGGTTTCACTCCAATTTGGTACCATGTTCACAAAAGTGGTGACCTGATGATGGGATCCATGAGTAATCGAGGGAACTCCTCGAAATTTATATGGAAACATATGGTGATTTTGGTTTTATGTGAAGTGTACTAAGAATATGCTACCAAAAAGTCAAATATTGGGTCAAAGTATACCATGGTTTCGAAGATGCTGAGAGAACTCCTGACTCCTTATAGATACACGTTCGGGAGTTTCGGCGTTGTTTTAAGAACAGAAAGCATATGCTACTATGCAATTCATATTCATCATCATAATCATCATCATCATCATCATCGTCATCATCATCATTAAGGTCACCAATGTCTCATGGCACAGAATTAATAATAGTACAAGGCATAGGTATGGATATACTAATAATAATAATTATGTACTGTATAACAACACCTGTTTGTTTGATACATGGCGGTCGGCGCCGCAGAGGCGACGGCGTCGCCGCGCCGCGCCGCCGCGCCGCGTGGCGCGTGGCGGCAGACAACAGATCGAATACTTTACTAATTACTTTATAAAATTTAAATAGACAAATAGAATTAAAATAAAGTTATTTTAAAAAGAGCATTTACACAAAACAAAGTCATTAAGTGTCTTTTTAATCAGTTATACTTATTAATCGATAGATGGCGCACTAAGTATCGATTTGAATTCTTGATTAAGCGCTTATTCCACTTATCCTAGCTAGGAAGTCCTAGCTAGGGTCCTAAAAAATTTAGTCAAGTGGAATAACATTTAGAAGCTAGGATCCTAGCTAGGATCCTAAATCGGAAAAAATTTAGTCAAGTGGAATGACATTTAGAAAGCTAGGATCCTAGCTAGGACTTCCTAGCTAGGATAAGTGGAATAAGCGCTTTACAAGAACAGAGCTGTCAATAATTATGATAATATTAAATATTATGAGTAGCTACGCTACATCCTATGCAAGTTTATACAATTTTTTATCTGATAGATCCTTCGATCGTGGAAAAACGAGACACAATAGCCTTTCTATTGTTATCTCAATCGCCGGTGACCGCTTGGGGCTTGAAGCATTAAAATTGTTAAATTACTTAGCACAATATGTTCACTTCACTGATAATATATGATTTTGTGAGTGTGAGTTGTGACTCTTGACAAATTGTAATAAGATACGTAAAATATACGCGAAGGTTTACCTACTAGTGTAACTAAAAAGAGTGAAATTATTATTATTTTTAACAAAAAATTAAAACCGACTTCCAAGGTAAAAACAATAATAACATTAATATGAACTAAAAAGTATTAAATAATTTTTACTATCTAATGTTGCCTTTTTCCGAATTCGGCTAAAACTCAACTATTTCTGTATTCAATCTTCATAATTTTGAAGTCGGTGCCAGTTCCAAAAGTTTCAAATATTCTGTCAGAGGACTGAAGATTCAGCTATCTGGTACCGACTTCAAAATAATGAAGATTGAATACAGAAATAGTTGAGTTTTAGCCGAATTCGGAAAAAGGCAACATTAGATAGTAAAAATTATTTAATACTTTTTAGTTCATATTAATGTTATTATTGTTTTTACCTTGGAAGTCGGTTTTAATTTTTTGTTAATTATATTTTTTGTGGAAAAAAATGAAATGTAAATGCATCTGATAGTCTGTATGTCAAGACTTAAGGCTCTTAATCCGTTAATTAAAATCTCTCGATCGACTAGTATAGTTAATAGAAAACCAGAAGTAGGCTCTTAAATCTATTTTTGCTAGATCTCCACTTTTGGGTATTGGCTTGAAAGCCTTAAAAGTTAATTTTCCAAATTAACATGTAATTTTGAAATAAACTTACGAAGTGGTTTCAAATTTAAAATAATTCAATAATTGTATTTAAAATATAATACAATATTTTCCGCCGCTTTGTTTGGGGAAAAGAAAATCTTTGAAATAAGGTAAGGTAAGGGTACACGAAGATATTATAGTTTTAAATTCTAATAGTTCATTGATGTCATGATGTATATTAAATCAAGCCAGTGGTCCCCAACCTGTTTTTGTTTTTGGAACCAAGTTCCCTAATTTTTTTATTTTTCATGCGGGCCGCAAACATTTTTGGTCTTGGTGTCGCGGGCCGCAACAAACATTCTTAGGTTTAAAAAATAACGTAATTTAAAATTAACGATTTACAAGTAAAAAAAGACTTTCACGTTGACTGTATAATATTTTGCCCGTGGGCGTGAATTTCAAAATGGTTTAACATCACGCGGGCTACAAATAAAGTCCCGGTGGCCCGCATGCAGCCCGCGGGCCGTGGGTTGGGGATAGCTGTGTAAAGCCCACAATAATCATAATAGTAACATCTATAAATATATATATATATATATATATATATATATATATATATATATATATATATATATATATATATATATAAAATTAACTGTCAGCACTACGGCTGCGGTGTTGAGCGTTTAGTCGCCTCAACGCTCTTCGAACTAGAAAGAGGTTGATTCTAGCGGTACAGTACTAGCAGCGCCAGCCGACGGTAACCAGCTCTGCCCCCCCCCCCCTTTTTTTGACGGGTATCGGGAAGGGTTTGCCAGAGCCCAAAAGGTACCCGATTGACGGGATGTACTAATTTGTCTCTGAGAACAAATACTGGATTTATCCAACGAAACAATAATAATCTCGGTCTGATATTGAGACAAGACTTATCGAGTCTAAGTGTTATAGATTTCCGTTACGAAGTTGTCTAATAATATATTGTCTGATAAGTTTGATAATAATTTATATCGAGATAAATCAGATACTGTTGATAAGTCTGATCATATCGAGACTTTGTTAGGTGAGATCTATAATGATTATAATCGATCGAAATGGAATCGATCTGTAACACTTCAGTAGCTTAACTTAAACGTTTTTGGGATCATTTAAAACAATAATCTGGCGAATCCAACGAGGGTGCACCCAACGTCAGTAGGAGCTCTGGATCTATCCGGATCTGGTCCAGTTCTATCAGTGCCGGTACTCAGGAAGGCTTCGGGTTCATTCGTAACCTGATCGTCCCGTACCTATATTGGTCACTTTTAGTGATATTTATCCGATTGTCTGGTCTTAGTGACCTAAAAAAATTAATATTAGGGTAGCTCGTTATAATCGACTTATTTGTCGATAACATATGTTGCAAAAAATATTGAGGGTAGTAGTAACGTTACGTAGATATTAAGTAAGTTTCGTTATGTACACTCGCGGTGTATCCCGAGTCCCAAAATTGGTGCAAGATTTATTTAATTATAAAAATTTATACCGGCAGACATAGTAAATCATAATCGTAGGTCTATATTTAGAACAAAAAGATCGCGCGAGACGCGCATTGGTTGTTAACTGATGAGACTCACAGTCTATCTAGTTATTAACTCGAAATAGCTATTTTCTATAAAACGGCAAAGATATTAATATAATAATAATAATAATAATGATGATGTAGTTATATTTATAGAACAAAGAGCGCGGAAAAAACGCGCGGTAGTTGCAATTTTTTTATTTTTAGGCGTTGTCGGAGACTCGTAGTCAATCCATACATAATGTTGATTTGAAAAATATCAATATATTTTAAATTGTAACTAACTCGCAGTTAATCCCCTCAAACCAGCCGACATAGTATTGTTCTTCTATTTTTATATAAAACATCGTTAGAGACCCGCGGTCAATTCCAATGCATAAGGATTGTGTTAAGAGACTCGCAGTCAATCCACACATTATAGCGGTTTATAAAATAACTCGCTGTTAACCCCCAAACCGGCCAACGTATAGTTCTATTTATAGAACAAATAAAGCATCGTCAGAGACTCGCAGTCAATTCCGATGCATATAAATTGTGCTTAGAGACCCGTAGTCAATCCACACATTATGGCGGTTTATAAAATAACTTAATATATAATAAAAATTGCAGTAATTAACTTGCAGATATTTCCCCCAATCGGACAAACATATAGTTCTATTTATAGAATAGGTAAAACATCGTCAGAGATCCGCAATCAATTCCGATGCATATTATAGAATATAGATTGTGTAAAAGGACTCACGGTCCAAACACACTGTACTTATTGACTCACAGTCGCAGTACGTGCCGGTTAGTTAAAATAATTGCAGTAATCACCTGCAGTTGTTTCCCCCAATCCGGCAATCATATAGTTTTATAATTCTATTTATAGAACAGATAAAGCAAACATAATATTATAGATCGTGTATAAAGACTCGCAGTTCCAACACATTGTACGTTTATTGACTCGCGGTCGCAGTACAAGCCGGTTAGTATTGAATATACTTGACTCGTCTAGGCCTCGGTAGTGCCTGCCGTTTATTTAAGTATTTAATAGTACTTACATGTATTTTCTTATTACACGATAAAATAACACTGACTTTACTTACTTCCAACACTGACTCAATAATTTTAATAATAATTATAACCAGTTACAGCCTGCAGCGCTTTGGCATGGTTACTAAGTATTCGTGCTTGCGTTGCCTCGCATTAAGAGTCCGTATACGAAATTTTGCCGATTTCGCTCATTTAACAGACGTGATTTAACAGTTAAAATACAGTATTTCTATAACTTTTAATGCACAACATGTAAGATCATTTCAATTATAATCTAATGTTGGAGCTAGATTTTTTTTTAAGTATCTTTAAATAATCCAAATCAAACCCGCGACAGTTTTGTGATTTTTGCTGTAAAAGGTTTAGAATATCACCTTTTTATGGATTGTATTGACGTCTTAACGGTATGAAAAAAATACAATGTACTGTTGAGAAAGTCGTCTATACAATGTTGGAATTACTTTTTACCACTTTAATATAAAAAAAACCCTTTAAAAAACAGAAAACCTCTATCTGCCCGCTAACTTGGCGATCGTCCTTTTTCACCTGGCATATGAAAGACGGGCGTGAGTGTGAAGAGAGCATTAGAAAAGAGAGTACGGGCTCTTAACAAAGAATGAGACATGCCGGAACGTCCAGTGACCGTGAGCGTGCGGGTAATTTTTCAACTACCCACATACGTCTTTGAAAAAACGCGATTGCCCAGCAGATACAGAGGTACTACTGGTTAATAATTATAAATCGAAGAATGAAGCGAAGAAATATAATTATAATATGAATATACAAAGCATGCAGATGATTAAATATTTGTTTATTATTTAATAAGGTTAAGCAAGTAAATACTTACTTGCTTTACCTGACTATAATCATTGAAAATGTTTAAATTTATGTATATTTTTGTAATAGCTAGGTAAAGTAGGGCGCCGTGACAAAATATTGACTTGTAAGTGCGCCGCAAGCTGAAAAAGATTGGGAGCCCCTGGGCTAGGGACTAAGTAGCGTTTATTCTAAACTGAAAGTTTTCGATCGATTTTGCATCATTATAATTTTTATAAACAGTCGAGACGTGATCGGATCATGAGGTCACGCAGGACAACGCCCACAGAAAATTCCACAAAACAATGTGTAGAATAAAATTAAGTTGGACATTGACAGATTACACCGCGGCACGAGGCTTAGTAGAACCGAAAGAACTTTATGTAGTTATAAGTTCTTTTGGCTTAGTTATGGAAACCCTTTAAACGAGCGACGTGAGTGATGGCCAATTATTTTGTTTGTTTAAAGGCTTTTAACTTAAGAGGGCGAATAAAGTAAAAAATCAAACATCGTCCTTCTCTCTTCACACTCACGCCCGACATTCATATGCAAAAGGACGACGCGGAATCATTGCTAATGAGGGATTTACACGGGTGACTAAAGCCGCACAATTTACGCCGCACGGCGAAATTCGACCGTGTAAATGGCAATTCGACTACGCCGCATGCGGCTAAAGTCGCAAGCCCCAAAGTCGTGCGGCCAATGGCCGCATGCGGCTGGTGACTAGAATCGACCGTGCAAACGCTCAGTCGCAAGCGGTCGCTTGCTGCAAATTGATAGTTTGTCGGCACTAGTCACAGGCGATTTTTGTAGAATGTATTTAAAATGGGGTGGCGATTCGACTTGGACAGGCGATTCGACTAGTGACTTGCCAGGCGACTAAAATCGACCCGTTAGTCACCCTTGTAAATCGACCATAAGTGAGTTTTTTCCTAATAACTCGATAATAATTAATATACTTACAACATTTTAAAAATCCGCCAGGCCAGTCTCTCGGTGATATAATTTTATACAATGTGCTAAAAAATTAACTCAGTTTAATGCACGGTTTTGGCAATATACGAAAAATTATTTCTAATCATCGAAATTTTTTTAATATATCATGATATCGCTAAGTCGGACCCTCGAAAATAATTGAAGACGTGAGTGGAAGAACACAACAAACATTCGGACAATAACTAATATTTTCCCTAATTATTTAAATAAAACTTGTGACTTATCTACTCCATAACCTAGCTAATTATCTGGCTACTCATATAATCCATAGTTTTTCTATTTCAAATAAATTTTTCGGCCCTAAAACCTCCATTTAAACAAAAAGACGGGAAGGTTTTTCATGTTAATTACCTTATTCTTCCACTCACTTCTTGAATTATAATGTAGTAGAGATCGACTACGATAACTTGGCGCGCTCCTCCAAATGACTGTTTCAATGTGTGTAGTCACATCCTAATGAAAGAGTTTGTATGTAGTAAGTATTCAACCAATCACAGTACACGTAATATTTCAGTTAATGTCACTTATTACCAAGATTTGTTGGTCAACTAATCATAACTAGCCTACCGCGCAAGACAACGGCACTTCAAACATCTTGACAACACACTTCAAAAGTTTTGAATTTTGGAGGGGCGCGCCATATTATCGTAGTTGATGTCTATCTATGTTTAAAAAATGAAATACTTCGGGGCTTATTGACAAGTATAAAAATGAATTACAAAATCGACAATTTTGCTTTAGTCGCCTACTTAAGGAGTTTATTATTAGACTTCATCACTTATTCACTATCGCTTTGGCTACCTTTAAACCGCAGTGGCGGGGCAAGACCTAAATTTGTTGTGGGAAAGACGTATTTGATGATTTAGTTATGGCGAAGCATTTTTAAATTTTTTGATACTTAAATTTTTATTTACAAAAATTTACGTAAAAAAACTCGTAAATCCTAGAGAAATCCTCGTGGTCTGCGAGTCCGTAGGCGGTGGCCCACATCACCCACGCCTTACGCCGCCTCTGTCAAAAGGTAAATCAATCAAAAACACAAGTGAAAACATAAACTCCTGTAAGGAAACTCCAGACACCAGGAATTTGAAATTCAATATTGGAACAGCTGCCAACACCGAGTGCACCAAGTTTCATGTGTAGTAAATAAAGCTTAGTTTTGGATGCATAATTAAAAATGCATTACCTACACGACCTGCAAACCTAAATAAGAGAACGTATTCCCTCTTAGAAGGCTGGCAACACACTTGCAACACTAATTAGAATGTTGCGAATGACCATGGATAACTTTGGTATCTTTCCATCAGGTATCCCGTTTGCTCCCTGGTTTCATAAAAAAAAAACTCGTCACATTGAAATGTGAAGTGACCCTAAGGCGCTTAGAATTCAAAAACCATTAATTGAATATTATTTTAATAGATTTCTCGGTATTGCCTTTCGATAGGTTAATATGAAATCAAATCAAAACTGAATAGAATTCGTCGTTTCACAATAAACAGATAAGGATTTTGGGTCTAAATCTTAATTAACCCAATAAGCCATATTTGGGAATTAAATTTTAATTCATAAAGCCAGGACTCCAGGAGGCTTTGTGAATAATTAAATTCTGTATGTATAGGATACAACAGTAATATTAATTAAAATTTAAAAGTATTCATTTATTATCATCTAAAATCTAAATATAAGGGGTTCTCCAATAAGGACTTTATAACTTTTTTATAAATAAAATTGCAACCAGCTAAGATGCCCACATTATGCGCTTCCGTCTTCAATTTTCGTCATCTTCTTTCATACAACTTTCGTTTTGGCGCATTCAATAATTGAATGCGTTAACAAACGCAACGTCAACGTTGTCATTTTTGTTTTTTGGATACGGTGAGAGGGCGTGCGTCGCGGGCATGCCCCACGTTCGCTGTTGACAGCGCTATAAGTTATAACGCATGCCCTTGACGAACAGAAAAAGGCACAGTGTGGACAAAGCTTTTGAGATATTCGAAAAATTTAAGTATCGAATTGAAGTATAATGGAACTCGACTTCGCTCATAATATTATTATGGCCACCGCGGGCACGTTTGCAGCGGTGATTCGTTGAACCCAATTATCTATGACTCGGCCACACATTTCGGCTATGTCGCGTTTAATTTTGGCTCTGAGCTTTTCTAACGTCGTCGGCTTATCCAACGACTTGATGCAGCCCCAAAGAAAAAAATCTAGAGGCGTTAAATCGCACGAATGAGGCGGTCAATCGACTGGTCCATTTTTTGAGATAAAACGCTCATCAAACTTGCTCTTCAATAAATCGTTTTAACGTGTGCTGTGTGTCTTGTGGCGCCGTCCTATTAAAACCTCATGCTGCTCAAGACAACATTTCCAATCCGGGCCAAAAATAATCCATAATCGTGGCCAATCTGCCTGTCTACAAGTGCGAGAATTACGATCGAAAATCAGAATAGAAAATCAGAGATTTAAACGTGGGAGAGCCATGCTTCGGCATGAATGGGCCGGCTCGACCGGAGAAATACCACGTTCTCACAGAAAACCGGCGTGAAACAGCGCTTGCCCAATCCCCTACCCCATTTCCTTCCCTTCCCATCCCTACCCTTCCCTATTACCCTATTCCCTCTTAAAAGGCCGGCAAGCACCTGCAGCTCTTCTGATGCTGCAAGTGTCCATGGGCGACGGAAATTGCTTTCCATCAGGTGACCCGTTTGCTCGTTTGCCCCCTTATTTCCTAAAAAAAGAGTTAACGCTAAGTAGCGACCGACTCCGATTTTCTGTAGTAAATTAAGATTTGCAGACGTTGTTCGTTCGTGTACTTCACTATTGAAAATGTTACGTATTTACTGAATAAACTGACAGTGACAGTTCGATGTTAAGTGACAATGTTGCGTCCACAAACTAAATTCAAAATTGTCAAGTCCCTATCTAAACAATACTCATCGTAAACAAGGCACTCACAAAGCGGAAAATTTGTATGTATCAGAAAAAAGTTAGTTCCTTGTACTGGGGACTAATTGGAAAACCCTTCATATATAACTCAAAGGTGACTGACTAACTGACTGACATGGTGATCTATCAACGCACAGCCCAAACCACCGGATGGATCGGGCTGGGCAGTGGGCATGCAGGTAGATTTCATGGCGTAGGCATCCGCTAAGAAAGGGTTTTGATCAATTCTACCCCCTAGGGGATAAAAGAGGGGATGAAAGATTGTATGAAACATTGTCAATTTTAAACCCTCATATATAATCTGTGGTTAAACCGATCGAGCTGAGACTTTAATACCCAATAAATAATAATACTTTTTGGCACGAGCGAAGCAGCGGGAAAAAGCTCATTTTTAATAACCTTAAAGCGTCGAATTGAAAACTATCTCTTACTAATTAAATATATCCAGACTATTTTGAAATGAAAATGAAACGAAATGAAATTCAAAACGTAATGAAAATAAAATAAAAATGTTTTGAAAATAAATTTAGAACTTCTACTTACCGGTTCGGCAATTAACCAAAGAGATGAACCGGCGTAAGAAAGCCGCACTTTTTATTAGAAAGCATGTAAAAGTATTTCAAATGTCGTTATAAAAATTAATTTTGGTACTCAAATGCCCTTCAATTAATCCTTTTTCCCGAAAGCGTTCTTATTCTTAAAAACTAAATTATTCCCGCACTCTACCGAGAAAATAGCAAATATTATATTATGCTCTCAATTTACCAATTTGCTTAATTACAACATAGTACGGCTTTACAAATCACTATCAGGCACTGAGAACCCATTATACAGGGTATTCAAAACCCGGTTATATCAGTATTATCAGATTTCTCTCTTCAAACTCGAAGCGCGGATTTTGGCGAAACTCAGTCCGTATCGGCTGGCCGTAGAGAGAAAGCGCCCTTACAGCTTTCCTCCCAATATTTTCGCTTACCATAAAAATATATAATAATGGATAGTATATTTAAAATATAGTGGATATAGTGATTATGTGGTTACTTGGATAATAAATGGTGAGTTTTTAACTTTGATTAAGCTTAATGTTGTCGAAGTTTTTGTAAATGTTTGTTTTAAAACTTTACGTCTTAACAATTTAAAAACAGGTTAACTAGTAGGTAAATAAAAAAACATTTAGAAGTATCATCAGTTTTCCAGTAAATATGAATGAATATTTTAATTAATCTATACTATATTGTCTTTAATTGTGTTATTTTATCGCTTTGTCCCAAGTGCACCACAAATTCGGAGCCATACACTTACTACAATTATTCGTATTTTAGAAGTATTTTTAAAGCAATTAAAAAATACTTTAAACATTCCGCTAATTTTAAAATCCCAGTTACGTCAATTGGCAAAATATCTGATGCAATAAAACCAAGTTTAAGACATTAAAAACACATGTTGTTTACATTTTGTACAATGATTAATGTTTTTTGTGTTTATATATATATAAAACTCAAAGGTGAACTGACTGACATGGTGATCTATCAACGCACAGCCCAAACCACTGGACTGATCGGGCTGTTTGGCATGCAGGTAGATGATATGACGTAGGCATCCGCTAAGAAAAGATTTTGAATCTACCTCCAAGGGGTTAAAATAGGGGATCAAAGTTTCTATATAATAATACTTCTTAACGCAAGCAAGGCCGCGGGCAAAAGCTCGTATTCTATATACTTGTTTACATGGGAAATCATGAAAGGTTTTATAGAGAACTCTTCTTAATTCACAATACCCTAGTACCTGAGTAATGAGAACTTGTTTGCAAGATGTTTGTATTATGTAAAAGATTTATATATTACTAGCTGTCCCGGCAAACGTTGCTTTGCCATAATATATTTTCCATATTATTTTATTGAAGTGACTAAATAAGTATGTCGCCATGGCAACGTCCATCGCTATCCCGTCGCACAAACAATGGTCGCCGTCAGTCTCAGGTTGCAATAATTTACTATTATTTATTCAACAAATGCACTTATCAATATATAAAGTACCGAGTAGCCGATTCTCAGACCTACTGAATATGCATATAAAAATTTAAAAAAATCAGTAAAGAAGTTTCGGAGGAGTTCGTGGACTAACATTGTGACACGAGAATTTTATATATAAGACATCATGTTTATTTTTACTTACTTTTATATTATGTAAGTAACAAGTAAGGTAAGAATTAAACATAGTGCTCGCTTTATGGTAAAAAATACTAGATTAAAATTATATTAATACTTTAACCACATTTGACGACCTTCGTGGCTTAGTGGTCAGAGTGCGTGGTCAGCGCTCAAGCCGGGGGTCGCGGGTTCGAATCCCGCCGACGGAACAAAAGTTTTCAATGTTCCTGGGTCGTGGATGTGTATTAAATGTGTGTATGATATAATAAAAACCTTAAATATATTATTTATAGTATAAAAGTATTAAATTAAAAGTATTTCCCCGACTGTACATTTCTGCTAAACAACTCATTTCCCCGACTATACATTTCTGCTTAGCACACGACCGTACATTTCTGCTAAACAACTCATTTCCCCGACTGCACATTTCGTTCGAGTTCGAGTTCGAGTTCGACACAAAACACTACTCTCCAACCTTACGCGTTTTGTATGGTTTTTCGATCAACACGAAAATCTGGCGCGAGTTTCATAGTTTTTACCCATCCCACAAAAGTGCTCAACGCCGCTAAAGAAGTTTTCATTTCAAAAAAAGAAGTGAAAACTTGATTATTAACGTTGTGCATTTTTAACCCATTTGTTATGAAAATCGATTATTAAAAAATCTATTTTTTTAATTAATCGAAACCCTTACATCGATTAAATTTTTAACCCATTTTTTATGAAAATCTATTTTTAAAGTTCGAGTTCGAGTTCGACACAAAACACTACTCTCCAACCGTCTTACGGTTTTTCCAAGGTTTTTCGATCAGCACGAGAATCTGACGCGAGTTTCACAGTTTTTACCCATCCCACAAAAGTGCTCAACGCCGCTAAAGAAGTTTTCACTTCAAAAATAATGTTTTATTTATTTATTTATTTATTGAACGCCGCGCTCTAGACCACTAGACCATAGGGTCCAGTGGTCTAGACCGCGGCTCTTGACTCGGAGGTCGTGGGTTCGATTCCCGCGTTGGAAACATGTTATTTCCAAGTTTGGTTAGAACATGTAGACTGATCACCTAATTGTCTGACAAGATGATCCATGAGTCGGATGGGCATGTAAAAAGTCGGTCCTGTGCCAGATCTCGCCAGTCGTGTCGGTCTTTCGTCCCACTGGGTTATGAGAGTAAAAGGAATAGAGAGTGCTCTTGTGTACAGCGCACACACATGGGCACTATAAAATTACTACTGCGTAACAGGCCTGGTTTTCAATGAAACCGGCCACCGTCACCGAAATCGATGGCGTTAAAAAATGCATGCAATTTATCTTTTCAAAAAGCGAAATATTTGTTTGCACAATGCCGATATGTGTTTACATTATAGTTCAAGTTAATAGTACGTGTTTAATTCAAGTATACACCAGCTGTATATTATTTCTGCATTCACTATTTAGTCAGACAGACCGGTTTCTTGTTATCAGCACCTTACACTATTCTGCTGTATACAAAACTGATGGATAATGTACATTTATATATTTTGTTTGCACTATTTTATATTTATTATAGTCGTAAGGCTTGTTTCACAATAGTAGCAAAGTAGTATGGGACTTATAATTTTAACAAAAACCAACTTCAAACAGTACACTTTCCTTTGCAGTTTCCTTACCATGGGACTACCTTTGCAACAAAAAAGAATCATTATAATCTGTTCATAAACGAATATGTTATCCGCGAACAAAAAGCTTTTAAAAGCGAAAAAAAAGCTTTTATTATAAGGTTGAATTGAGAAAACTCCTTTTTTGGAGTCGGTTAGAAAGTAAGCGACAAAACTGTTTATTACTACTACTAGCTGTTGCCCGCGACTTCGTCCGCGTGGACTTCAGTCTATAGCGCGCGGTGTCAACAAAATTGGTGTCAAATTTAAAAGCTTTTTAAAACCCTGGTACCCCTTTAATCAAAATACCCAAAAACAGCAGCTGTGTAGTGAGCACATAATATTTCATTTTTTTTAATTAAACTTTATACCGTTTGACGTGGGAAAGCCGTGCTTCGGCACGAATGGGACGGCTCGACCGGAGAAATACCACGTCCTCACAGAAAAGCGACGTGAAACAGCGCTTGCGCTGTGTTTCGCCGAGTGAGTGAGTTTACCGGAGGCCCAATCCCCTACCCTTTTCCCTTCCCAATTTCCTTCCCTACCCTCCCCTATTACCCCTTAAAAGGCCGGCAACGCACCTGCAGCTCTTCTGATGCTGCGAGTGTCCATGGGCGACGGAAGTTGCTTTCCATCAGGTGACCCGTTTGCTTGTTTGCCCCCTTATTGCATAAAAAAAAAACAAATTTAAAGCTTATTTAGCCCCCTATTACACAACTTTAGCTTTACCAATAAACTATAGTTTTTTACATTGGTATGTTTAAGGTTACGTCACTACATAGATAAGTACTGAGTAGTGAGTAGTGAGTTATTTAATAACGTGTATAACAATCGAAAGAATGGAAAATCGTGATTTAATATGGTACCATCACTTATAGAAAGCCTTATAAGCAAGCGATAGCGCGATGTAGGCGACGATGTTTTTGGAACTAACTTATTTTTAACAAATTTACGCATTTTCACCCCCTTACAACCCCTTTTTCCAGCTAAAAAGTAGCCTATGTCCTTTTTCAGGCTTTAGACTATCTGTGTACAAAATTTCATTACAATCGGTTCAGTCGTTTTAGCGTGAAAGCGAGACAGACACACAGACAGACAGAGATACTTTCGTATTTATAATATTAGTATAGATAGTATAGATTTATTTTACAAATTGTCGTTTTGTATATCTGTTTACTTTATAAAATACCGCCACTTGTTATATCCAAATTTATTTATTGAGCGAACATTTTGATTTTCGAGGAACATAAATTATGTAATTTTTCGACACTCAAAACGTCTACATACTTTCAGCCTCCGTGCTTTATGTATTTTTGACGACCTCCGTGGTGCAGTGGTGAGCGCGTTGGTAGCTCAAGCCGGAGGTCGCGGGTTCGAGTTCCGCCGACGGAACAAAAAGTTTATGAAGTTCCTGGGCCACGGATGTGTATTAAATATGTGTATCATATAATAAAAATCTTAAAATATATGTATAGTATAAAAGTATTAAATATATTTCCGTTGTCTGGTACCTGTAACACAAGTCCTTCAGGTACTTACCACGGGGCCAGACTGACGTGGTGTGAAGCGTCCATGGATATTATCTATACTAATCTTAGATACTAATATTATAAAGAGGTAAACTTTGTTTGTTTGTTTGTTTGTTTAATTGTAATGAATATGCTCAAAAACTACTAGACCGATTTTAAAAATTCTTTCACCATTGGAAAGCTACATTATTTACGAGTAACATAGGCTACTTTTTATGTTGGAAAATATAGGGTTCCGTAAGATGTTTTGGTTTTTCTGACACAAAGTGAAAAAAAATCAACCAGAAAAGTTACTTATTTTGCGTATGCTGCCTAAACTTTAAAAAATAGAACCATACATTGTTCCAAGTAAATGTAGATCATATAAATATCTACAAAAATGTCCGCGACACACTATAGCTATATCCCAACTAGCAAAATGGTCTTAGAAATAGCAGCTTATAATGCAAGAAGTCCGTCAATGGCCACATAATAGTTTTGATTGATGTATGTTGGCTTATTATTGCACTTTGAAATGCTAATCTAAGCATAGTCCTAAAGTAGCACGATATGAGACTCTAGCTCTATGTCAAGTACATAAGTATAAATAAAATCATAACCAAGACTAACACATCTCTACAAAAATGCGTTGTGAGGATGCGTACAAGCCTTGTAGTCTTGGGTACGCTACTTATTGTACAAGCGATGCTAGAATTACTGAAGTAGCAAGTATCGTGGCTTTTACAGCATTAAAAACATTGAATTGATTCCATGCTCTCATAAATGATAATTAATCCTGATAAAGTTTTGTATGTTGCGTTTTTAAAATCTTGAATAAACGCATCATGGATTTTAAAAAAATACACAACACAGCTAATGCGATGTGGTGGATTCAGAAAAAAGTTACAGCTAAATATAAAAATTTGCACAAAACGACAAGTACAAACATTATAAGCCGAGAAAAGTGCAGTGAACAATCTAGTGGTTCCGTACATTTTCTAGAACAGTAGGTACGAGTATGTATCTAATACTGTTAATGAATATTTTTAAATTTACTGTAGATAGAAGTAATGCTGCAATTTAACTTAAGGTTTATTAATAAAATATTAATAAAATATTTAATATATATTATTTTTATAGTTTTATTTATAGTATGGCAACAACAATAATTTTAAGCGTAAGTAGTGTTCGCAAGGTCTTCATTGTCTCTGTCATCTGAAACAAATAATCCATTAAAATTATGAACTTATGAAAAAGTCAGACTAGTTAACCTAAGCTAATAGTTATTTTAATCTTAAACGGTTTTTTGATAACATTTGCAAGGAACCCCAATTTAACATGGTTTCAAACTGTCACACTCTAAATCGGAGCATAAGTCCTACAATAGCATAATGTCGGACTTTACATCTTATAATAGTTTTGTATCAGTTTGTATATAAAAAAAATATATTTAATTAAAATTAAAAGTAAAAATAACAAGGGGGCATTGAAAATACACCATATAAATACATATATATCAACGAAAAACTTACCTTCGCACTTAAAGCTGGGCGCATGAGGTCGCAGTCAGGCCAAATCACTATTATTTTAATGGCGTTATATATTGCCCATAATATAATTTGTTATAAATTGACAAACACGCGTGACGCACACGCGGAGTTTTGTGTAAATCTATTAGTCTCATAACGATTCTAGTTTAGCACTACTGAAGATATGTAGCACGATATAGTGCGTTTTGAAGATCAAATTTAGAGTAATTAGCATTTTTCTTGACCTGTACAAAACAAATTCAAAACTAAAGATCCTGAATTTGTGCCCAAACGCGGTTTTAAAGTAGTCTATGTGACTGTTCTAAGTCTACTTCAATACACCATAAGTCTTCACGAAAACGCAAATCTGACTTAATCAGAACCAAATTTTGCTAGTTGGGATATGTCAAGTGAGGCACAACAACCATTCTTTTATTTAAAAATTTTGATTTATTTTACTCATGCTGATAATCGTTATCAGAATAAATTATTTCAACACTAAGTACAGTTTGTGTAGATAATATTTTGGTCTTTGAATGATTAAAATTGGACGTTTGATTCAGAAGTTATGGCGAAATTAAAAATTGCGATTCACGCCCGTTTCGAAGTGGGTGCTACCAAGTGCGCAGTAGCGAAGATTATGACTGGCCCTGCAGCTGGTGAATTAGCTCATAATTATACCAAGAATACCAATGATCTACTACCCTTCGAAAGGCTCCAATTTCCTGTAAAAATTTATTTTGCACTAACGATAAATAAATCGTAGGGCCAAACATTCAAATTAGTAGGAATAGATTTACGAAAAGAAGGTTTTACGCATGGGCAACGCTACATTGCCCTATCGCGAGTCGGGGCTCTAAACCATCAGTATATTTTGTTACCTGAAATTAACTTAACGTCAAAATATGTTGTTTATAGAGAAGTTCTATAATAATCGCTTTAGTTATCTGTCCTAAAACAACGGGTTGCAATCCGGGACTACCGTCAGAAGTGAAAACTTATTATTAATTAGATTTAAATATTCTCATCATTAACAACTTCATCCACAGAAAGACAATCTGTGCAGCCTGCGTTGATGCTTGCGTTGTCGATGTTTCTGTGAATTGACCTGGGAATCATTTTGCTGACCGTGTCTTTCCTGGGTAGGCTTTTTGCAGCGGTAACCGACATCCACGCGGGTGGAGCCGCGGGCGACCGCTAGTATTATATATACTTTCAGCGGTCAGCGGTTCATAATAGAGAACCTGGGAAGGTTTTATAAAAAATACTAGATGACGCCCGCAACTCCGTTGCGCCAAAACTCGTTTATCGGGCGGGAAACGTACATTTTTCCGGGATAAAAACTATCCAATGTCCTTTCTCGGGACTCAAAGTATCTCCATTCCAAATTTCAGCAAAATCGGTTCAGCGATTCGAACGTGAAGAGGCAACAGACAGACAGACAGACAGACGGACGGACAGGCAGACACTATGGACTAACTCGCGAGAACCTTACAATCTCCGGGATAAGAAATATCCTGTCTTTTCCCGGGACTCAAAGTATCTCCATACGAAAGAGGTTACCTCTTACCGTATGGAGGTCAGAAGACGAGGACAGACAGACATATTTTCGCATTCATAATATTAGTATGGTTAATTTAGAGTGGGTTGCACCAGAGGCGTGGTTAAAGTTACAGTTATGGTCAAAGTTATGGTTATAGTTGAGGCTAACTTAACTTTAACCTTAACTTTGACCACGGAATTTGACAAATGTTTGTTGCGTTTATTTTTTTTGTTTAAGTTACAGTATAAAATATAATTTATCCGTAAAAATCGACAGGAAAAATATTTGTTATAACAACACTGTGATCCATTGTACTTTTTCACGAACAAAATTCTATTAGGTAAGTTTGAGCGGTTACGGTTATCGTTAAATATGGCGGCCTTAACCAAAGACTTGACATTTTGCACTGTAGCTATAGTTAAAGTTATAGTTAAAGTTACAGTTAAAATAAGTTGATGCAACCCACCCGAGTGGGTAAACTGTTCCCGTTGCGAGAAAATTAATTAAAATACCTTCGATAAACAATTTGTTTACATACCATATTGTTTACATACCAGCTATACCAGGCTTAAAATTTCTACCTGAAATTGTTCATCAAATGAACAAAATTCGGGGCAGTGCTGGACTTTCCGGAATTTTGAAGGACCTACGGATTGTAGAAACTATCAAATAAGCCATTTTGACGTTAGCATTCGAGTTTAATCCTTCGATCTCGGATTCTTGGAAATCTATTGTTATTCTATTGTTGTCGCGATCACCGGTGATCTTATGGGGCTTGATAGGACATTACAAGACTAACAAGTCTCGCTAAAATTCGGGAACGACAGAACCAATTTGGTTAACTTTAGAAATACTGCTAGCTGGAAGTTGGTAAGGTTTATGCGGTGAGAAAATTTAAGAGTTAAGTGATACTAAGTACACCCTGTTATACACCGAGACAATAAGTAATATTAAATAATGATCGGTTTTCCATCTGCATGTTACGTCACGGGGCGGTACACAACGATAATTTGGCTGAGTCAGTCACTGTGCCAACAAAGGTGCAAGCGTTACGTAAACGAACGACAAAATGTCTTATACAATAAATTAGCTAAAAGCCGAGCTTTGTAGCTCGCGTCGTTTTTCTGCGTGGTTAATATTCTTTAAGGCAGTTTTTAGGGTTCCGTACCCAAAGAGTAATAACGGGACCCAATTCATGAGACTTTGATGTCTGTCCATCTGTCTGTCCGTCTGTCTGTCCGTCTGTCTGTCTGTCTCCAGGCTGTATCTCAAGAACTGATATAGCTAGAGTTCTGAAATTTTCACAGATTGTGTATTTCCGGTGCCGCTATAACAAAAAATACTAAAATAAAAATAAAAATAATATTTAAGGGGGGCTCCCATACAACAAACGTGATTTTTTTGGCCTTTTTTGCTCGTAATCAATAATGATAACAGCACTTGAAACTTTCACGAAGGCCTTAAATATAATTGTACTTTAATAATTAATAATAATATTTAAATAAAATAAAAAATTAAGGGGGGCTCCCATACAAAAAACACAATTTTTGGCCTATTTTTGCTCTACAACGGTACGGAACCCTACGTGCGCGAGTCCGACTCGCACTTGGCCGATTTTTTATATTTTAACAGTAACCAAACCTTGACTGACTGATGATAACACATCTACATATCAATAAAAATTACTATGTTAACGCACACATCAATAGGCGTGATAGTTTTTCCGTAAAGTGTACCACAAAAGTGCTCAGGTTGTGGGATATAAATAGTAGTAATAATTTTATTCGTTTAATTTTTTTTCTAAAGGTTTTATATTCTTGTACGCTTTAAATACAAAATTCGCGCGTAAATAGTACTTTAAAAAGACAAAACCGACTTAAAAAATTTACGTACTTAATTAAGTATTATACATACATATTACATGTGTATACAATATATTTTTTGGGCACATTTGTTCGACGCTGATATTATAGACTAACATAATATTCGAAAACAGGGAAGTTCTGCAAATATTACATACGTACGCGTCGAATTGGTAACCTCCTATTTTGAAGTCGGTTAAAAAGTAGCTATATACCGTCAGAGAAATTGGTCCAATTGGTATTCCTATGTCAGAGAATTTCCTTATGTCAAGTCAATGTAGTTGTGAATTTACCAACTGAGCTTCACATAACACGACCAATACGAGTATACGTAAGTCCGCCATCTGATTGATTTATTCGATAGAGTACAGATCTTCTCTGTTGTGTTCTCTAGAGGTATATCTGCGCTAAATTGTAGCAAAGTCGGCACAGCCGATCAAAGCAGTGGAAATTATTTTTATATCATACTAGATGACGCCCGCAACACCGTTGTGCCAAAATTTGTTTATCGCGCGGGAACCATACACTTTCCCGGGATAAAAAGTATCCTTTATCCTTTCCCGGGACTCAAAGTGTCTCCACGCCAAATTTCAGCAAAATTGGTTCAGCGGTTTGAACGTGAAGAGGTAACAGACACACAGACATACAGACACACTTTCACAATTATAATATTAGTATGGATATGGATTATTTTGCACTCAAACATTAATATGGGATATTATTTACTTATACGTTGTTGACATCACAACATTATCCTTACAAATCCCAAATAAACAGGCAATTTGGACGCCAAAACTCCACTTCCGGGCCCTTTGAGGTTAAAAAGTTAGAAGCCAAAACGTGTGCTTTAATTATTCATAAATAATAAATATTTATACTTTTGCCCTCTACCGTGACCCATTTAAACGTTAAAAAAGCGTAAGTCTTTGATGTTTTTTCAGAGCTGACACCTTCATGAATGCACTTAAGCTTCATTGTTATAAATTCACGTTTTAAGTTTCCGTAACTCAAGAAGGAACGGAATCCTTATGATCTATCTGAGACTATGATACATATTCAATGTTAAGGTCTAGAGTTAAAGATGTGATGCATGATTGTTTTAAATCACACATTGAACGAGTTGAATGTGATTTATCAATAAATATTAAATCGTTTTGGCGTTATACTAAAATAAAAATAAAAACTCAGGATATTCCTAATAGAATGCACTATCAAGATAGAGCAGCCAACAACGGTGAAGAAATTGCTAATTTATTCGCTGACTATTTCTCGTCGGTATATGAAAATACCACAGTAGCAAACTATATACCAAATTTTGACTCTTCCCATTTAACAATATCTAATTTTAGTATAAAACTAGATGATGTTTTGCAGAAATTAATAGCTATTGATTTATTAAAGGGTCCTGGTCCTGATGGAATACCACCTATATTTATACGTTTCTGTGCTTCAACGTTAGCATTGCCTTTGACCTTGATCTTCAATAAGTCATTAAATGAAGGTTGTTTTCCATCTCTATGGAAAATAGCAAGAATCACGCCTATTTACAAGGATGGTAGCAGAGAGTCAGTTTCTAATTATCGTCCTATAAGCATACTTAGCTGGTTTGCAAGAATTTTAGAAAGTTTTGTTCATAATGAATTTTACAACCATTTCAAACACATTTTAAGCCCGAAACAACATGGATTTGTGTCCAATAGGTCTACCAAGACTAATTTTTTGACCTACACTACATACATTTGTAATGCCTTTAATGGCAGACTGCAGACAGACGCAGCTTACACAGATTTTTCAAAGGCATTTGATCGCGTAAACCATGACATTTTACTCGCAAAAGCTCAACACTCACACAATTTACTTCGCTGGTGGACCTCTTACCTTAAAAATCGAACACAATTGGTTGCATTGAAAGGATATGACTTCGGTCCCTTTTGTGGTTACATCTGGAGTACCCCAAGGTTCGAATCTGGGTCCTCTTCTGTTTCTTATATTTATTAATGATTTGTAGTGGGAGATAATGAGTGAATGTTTGGCATATGCTGATGATATTAAAATATTCCGTCGTATTCGTAATATTGAGGATTGTTCAGCTCTTCAGAAAGATATAAATACATTGGTAGCTTGGTGTTCATTAAATCACATGTCGCTCAATATAAAAAAATGTCAGGTGATATCTTTTACACGAAACAAAAAAGCATTTTCATTTAGTTATACAATTTGTAATGATGCATTGGCTCAAGTAAATATAGTTCGGGATTTAGGTGTTATCTTTGACTCATCGTTATCATTTAGACATCACTATGATTATATCTGTAGTAAAGGTAATAAAATGCTCTCATTTATTCACCGTACAGCTAAACCTTTCAAGAACCCTAAGACATTGATCATATTGTATGTTTCCCTGGTCAGATCTATCCTTGAGTATTGCTCAACGATATGGTATCCCTTGTATCATATCCACATTGACAGGATATAATCTATCCAGTGTAGATTTGTAAGACTTCTTTGCATAAAATGTGGAATTAGAAAGAAAGTACCTTTGTATGAAGAGAGACTTAAAAGATTCAGTCTTATGAGTCTGGAGAGACGTAGGCAAATCTCTGATTTATGTACATTGCATGGAATAGTAAATGGTACCTTAGACACGCAAATGTTAAAAAATATCTCTATAAAGATACCTACTCGATCGGTGCGTATACCACAACTCTTTGACATCCCACTATGTAAAAATAATGTATCAAAAAATAATCCCTTGGTTCGAATGTGTACATCTTACAATAATATTTGTTCCGACTATGACATATTTTTTGGTAGCTTACAATCTTTTAAAAATAAATATAATTAAAAAGTATATAAATTGTAAATAACTAATTTTTAATATTAGATTACTATTTAAGTCCAACTTTATTTAAATCTATATAGCTATAATTAGTTAATTCATCAAATTCTTATTTTATTTGTTACCTATTATGAATTATTGTTAAATTAATTTATTAACTTGTCTATTTTTCTTATTGTTACTATTATTTTAATTTATTGACATCATTTACAAATGACTTTAGTTTTATATGAATTTTTATTTAATTTAATATAATCCTTTAATCTGACTTACTTTTAGGGAATGTATGAGTTTTGTTTTGTTTTATTTAATTTTATTTTTTCTGTGTTGCAATATATTTTTTACTTAAAGCTTCTTAATCGCAATGAATTTATTATTATTATTATTATTTGTTTTATGTAGTTTTTTTTTAATGAAATGAGGGGGCAAACGAGCAAACGGGTCACCTGATGGAAAGCAACTTCCTTCGCCCATGGACACTCGCAGCATCAGAAGAGCTGCAGGTGCGTTGCCGGCCTTTTAAGAGGGAATAGGGTAATAGAGGAGGGTAAGGATGCGAAAGGAAGGGAATATGGGAGGGAAGGGAATAGGGTAGGGGATTGGGCCTCCGGTAAACTCACTCACTCGGCGAAGCACAGCGCAAGCGCTGTTTCACGCCGTTTTTCTGTGAGAACGTGGTATTTCTCCGGTCGAGCCGGCCCATTCGTGCCGAAGCATGGCTCTCCCACATTTAAATGATTTATTGATATTAAGTATTTACCTATGTATTAAAAACGTGTGACTGTGACAATCATAATTCTAATAAAATTATTGTTAAAGGACTTATTTAAATATTTTAGTGTAATTCAGTACTTCACATTTGATATTATTATTATGTTGTGTATAGTTTTTATTGGATTGCCTGGTAAAATGTTACTTCTTTTCATATATTTTTGTTAACTGTATTACTTACGTTACTATACCGAATAAATAAATAAATAAATAAATCTTTAGACTTTTGTACGTCCGTCAAGGTCTTTTATTTTGAAAATGTGGCGATATGGAGTTGAAATTGAACCTGTTTTTTACTCAGGGCTATTTAAGGGAAAGAAATAATAATTACAATTTTTTATTTTTATTTATTTATTTATTTAAATCAGGCATCTTGGCCCATATTATATATACCTTATAGACTAACATACATATTATTTATACTAAAACTAACACTAAGCACTAAATACTAAGCACGTATTGTCTGCGACGTGGGGCGCGACGTGTTCGGAAGTCGTCCTCGGAACCTCCTGTAGACGACTCCAATCGGCCAGAACTCCTCCTTCTCGAAGGTCGGTAGATGATGCGTCGGGACCCTTACCACAAAGGAGCTAAAATTGACTTTGTGGCGGGACTCCAAACGCTCGACCCTCAAGATGAAGTGGGTCTTGCTCTTGATGTAGTCCACGACCTACTCGACCGTCGTGTTCAATAACACACTATTAGGTAAACACTCACACATACACACGTTACACATTATAACTCAAATATATCATACATGTGACTTTTCTTAGCTTCTATAGTCTACAGTTACATTACGGTTTTTATCTAGTTTTCTATAACATTATCAAACTCTGCAAATTCAATACAGTTAATCGTTTGAGAGAGACTAGAATCAATTGATATCCCATTTCCTTCATTAAGGAAATGTATACCAGTGCCGGAAAATAATGTATGAGAAACTGAAGTGAACATATTAGATACCATTGAAGGATGGTTGTAGAGTTTTTGAAGGCACATGTTGTCCATCTATGTATAAACAATATGAATTCATACCATAATTTTCAAAATTGAAAGGATTCTTACTAATGATTAAATGCTGCATTATTTACAAATCCTATGATAAATATTTTGAGTACTTGCACCGGAATATTATCAAGCGTTTTTTTTCTCATCATTGGAAGGTCGTAATATCATAAACGTTATTCACAATTATTGAGTCATCCTAAGCATCCGTTTAATGATAAAGCATACAATAGATACACTTTCACATTCTTTACTAATAATTATTCCTGTGAGTCGCTAAAAGAACAGGATAACTTAATGGTTGGGACATATTTAGATAAGATTGCAAAACCTCATATCATTTTGAAATTAAAAAAAAGTAAAATAATATTTATTAAGTTTTCCTATAACAAAAAAACATACGAAAATTTTATAAACTAATTATATTCTTAATCCTATAGCATATTCCGTATACATCCATAAGTATTGTACTTTGCTATTAGATAATATTTTCATACTAATATTTTTTTCTTTTGTTAACTAGTTTGTAATACTTTGTTTCGAGTAGCTATACTTTATATTATACTTTTATAATATGTATAATATTGTACTGAATGTTTAACTTTTAAAGTTTCATTGTATTACAACATTGTCTATAGTCTATACATAATATTATAAAACAAAATCGCTTTTTTCCCCTCATGTTCCTTTGTTCCCTTTAATCTTTAAAACTACACAACGGATTTTGATGCGGTTTTCTTTAATAGATAGAGTGATTCAAGGGGAATGTTATAAAGTGTAATAAGTAATAACATTAATTAAATAGTGGAGAAATACTGTTATTGTTGAGGTTTCTAATGTGATGTCGTAAATAAGTACATTTTTTTCCGCTTACATTGTAAACGCAGGCTGAACCCTACGAGACTTATCAAAATAATATACTAAGTATTGTACATAACTAAAAGGTCTACAGAAAACTCCGCGACGGTTTATTCTATCTCTTATTGATATCCCACAATAACAAGTTTTTGTCATTTACTTTTTACGACAAATAATGGCTAATTTTCGAAGCAATTCTAATAAATATAACATTAATCCTTATCCAATTAAATATCTTAAATATATTGTTGATTTAATTTAGATCTATATGGCCCTCTACAGCATATGATTTAAATGAATAGTTTCGAAGATATTACAGATTTAAAAATTTCGGAACGTAGCTTTTACGGCGGTACCGACCAATGCGGGCCACGGGTAGTAATAATGAACATAAAATATTAATCAAAACAGCTGAATCGATTTTAATCATATTTTTCAGTGGCTATATATTTTACACCTGTGTGCGAAGCCGGGGCGGGACGCTAGTAAAAAATAATACAAAAGTTTTTTTCAAGTTTTAAATTATGTTACATAAATGAGTTTCAATCAAAATTTGAATATATTTCAAATTAATTATTATAGCTTGTTTCATTATTTTCAAAAACCTTTTAGAAAATTATTAAACTTTTCTTTTTTATAAAAATATTCAAATATGCTCAAGTTGAGATTCAATTCAACCGAACATAGAATTTTCACTCAAAAAGTAAATAAAATGTTTATCATACAATGATACTAAAACTTAAAAGAATTATTTTGTCTAATGATACGTCATTACAAATTGAGAAAAGTTATGTGGAATAAAACCTAAAAATCTTGTGTTCGTATGTGATTTGTCATTGTAACGTGAAACTGTATTTTTAAGCTTGGTCAATATGATTAATTTGTTTTCTTGTTAATAACTGTAAAACGTACTTTGTTATGAGATAATTTTATACTAATAATTTTTTTTCTTTTTGTAAACTAGATTGTAATACTTTGTTTCGAGTAGCCATACTTTTATATGTATAATATTGTACTGAATGTTTAATTTTTAAAGATCCATTGTATTACAACAATGTAATTAATATAATATTCAATCAAGATTTTCTTAAAAACAACGTTTTAAATTACTCATATGATTTTCAATCAAAATTTAGCATTTTGTAACAGCATAAGTAGCCTAAGCATCTTTCCTCGTTGTAATTGTGCCCATGATACCTAACCCATCAAGCCCCATACGAGCACCGGTGATCGCGACAACAATAGAATACAATAGCATTTCCAAGAATCTCCGATCGAAGGAAGAAATCTTTCTCTTTAAGGCACTATATTGAAAAAACTGGCCAAGTGCGAGTTGGACTCGCCCATGAAGGGTTCCGCAGCAGCAATAAGGTTTATTTCTATGAAATTAAAAGGTTTTTGACTTATTTTTATATTTTAGTTGATTTAATGAAAGTTAAATTAAGGTTTACCATTTATGACTTATAAAAAAAACTACTTGTTAGATCTCGTTCAAACCAATTTTCGTTGGTAATTTTTATAATAATGTACATCATATATTTTTTTTACAATTATCATGCTCCTACTTTAGAAGTTAGAGGGGGGACACACATTTTACCACTTCGGAAAAGTCTCTCTCGCAAACTATTCAGATTAGAAAAAAAGGATATTAGAAACCTCAATATGATTTTTGAAGACCTATCCATAGATACCCTATACGCATAGGTTAGATGAAAAAAAATTTTTTTTTGTTTAAGTTGTATGGGGACCCCTAAAATGTTTTAATATTTTTTCCATTTTTGTATCGAAATTTTAATGCGGTTCACATATTACATCTACTTACCAAGTTTCAATAGTATAGCTCTTATAGTTTCGGAGAAAAGTGGCTATGATATACGGACGAACAGACAGACAGACAGACATGACGAATCTAAAAGGGTTCCGTTTTTTGCCATTTTGGCTACGGAACTCTAAAAAATGTCCTTTTTGACGTAATACTATAGGACCTCACAAATGTTACAATTCTGGTAATGAGATATACATATCTTCATAGCCTTATCTAGGTTTGAGAAGAACTAGAAACACGATTAATGTATTTTGCCTCGATATATTTAATTTTCGAAATGACCTCTTAAAAATACGAAATTTGAAGATTATTTTGAAACGAAAATAGATGTAAGTATTGTAGGAAATTACTCTAATTAATAGACACCTTTGCAACTCAAAATCGTATTGAAGCATTTTGCTTAAATGCTCCTAGTTATTTTTTAAATGATTATAATTACGTTTTTTCGCATGTTTTCCGAGCGAGCCGATAGCTTCTGGCCGCAGCGTATTCACGACTTTATAGTCATACAAATTAAGTATAAAATTGCCCGTGCGGTAAAATTACTTTCGATATAGCGCCTTAATCTTTATTATTTTTAAAGTTTATCAACTATTCTAATCGCTGCCAACGCTGAAACTTTGGCCTACTTTTAGAAGCGAACATTAATAACATACTTCATAAACTATCTAGTGCGACTGTTTCGATCGTTAAAGACTTACCGATAAAGCAATAAAATCGCATCCGAAAATGTTCCTAGCTTGAGAAAATCCAAACGCTCCTATTACGTTAATGTAGTAATAAATCAACCTCCAAATCCCGTATTTTACGTTGCAGATGTCTAATTATAATTTATTTTGTTGTGATGTATAATTATAATTTATGTTTTGGTAAAGAACAATTATAATATTATAAACTGACGACGCAATAGGTTTATGGCGCGGGAACCTTATTGTTTTCCGAAACAAAAACTATCCTATGCCCTCACACGTCTTTCAAATTAATGCTTCCACAGCTGATTTTATTTAATTTGATTTTGCCGATTAGCACTAGAAAGACCAAGGAAGTCAATTTGACCGCAAGGCAATTTCATTCCTAAATATTATTTCGCAAACTATGTTTTTGTTTCTTTTCATATTTTATGACTTTTCCTAATTTGCTATTGTTAGGCTAAATCTATATTAAAAAAATATATATTATGTTGTTTAAGAGATTCGATTACAAATACCTATCTATAGTAGAGGAGGGGAGGGTGCTATTTATGTCGTCACTCGAGCGTCATGGAGACCTAGTAGGTTTTGTACATTAGGTAAAGCTGATAAAAAAATAAGAGCGTTTTTTTTATTTTAGCAGTGAGTTCAGAAACTGCAGCCATTTTAAAGTTTTGAAAAAGAAAATATATTCAGAAAATTGCTTATTTAAGTAAATTATAAATATATTTTAGACAACAAGGACTAAATCATTTAGTTAAGAGCAAAATAAAACATCTGCAAAGCTTAGTTAAGAAAATATGAAGCTTTATTTTTTTATATTTTAAAATGTCCCTACAGGCTTACCTAGCCTTTGAATCGTCAGTGCTTTATATGGAAGCTTCTTTGGGGTATACTAAACATCCCCTATCTTTTTTTTTTTATCTATGGATGCTTCACACCACGTTAGTCTGGCCCCGTGGTAAGTACCTGAAGGACTTGTGTTACAGGTACCAGACAACGGAAATATATTTATTTAATACTTTTATACTATACATATATTTAAGATTTTTATTATATGATACACATATTTAATACACATCCATGACCCAGGAACTTAATAAACTTTTTGTTCCGTCGGCGGGACTCGAACCCGTGACCTTCGGCTTGAGCTACCAACGCGCTCACCACTGCGCCACGGAGTCTTAATCTGACAGATCCGACGACATTTCAATATTTAAAAAAAAAATTACTCACCACGTGAGAAATCTGATTTCTATACTTACCTTGATAACTAGACACATGTCGGAAGCCTATGCAAGCTTAATCTGACACGCTCGAGCTACTCCCGAAATCCCCTCTTCTCCTCCCCAGCTACTACTAAGACCGCGCACCGTCAATCTGACGGCAATACACATAAAATAGTGAACAACGATCTCTTCAAACTAAAGTGGGTATATATTTTGTTTTTGTTTATGTTGAATTGAATTCTGAGTAAGTTGTTACTGCCTAGCTTGTTTATATTTTTTAGTAGATATTGGTTTCGAGCAGTCGTAAAAAATGAGTCGCCGCCTCAGAAGTTCTCAAATAGAACATGAACTGTTGTGATTTATGGATATACAAGAAGATGTGTCGGGTGATGAAAGTAGTGATGATATACAGGCAGTACTAGTGGAAACCGTGATGCAGAATTTCAGCCAGAACAGGTCACTTCTTCATCAGAAGACTCCGAAGTAGGTTTATCTGCTACAAATAAAGATAACGCCGGGTATCTGATAGACCAATTTTCGGCTTGCGAACAGAATGCGGTGGACGATCAGCTAGGACATAACGACTTCCGGTACTGAAGAGTACCGGAAGTCGTTATGTTACAAGTAGCAAGTAACGGCGCAGAATGGACTTGTATTCCTCCAGACGCTAGTGGAGTAGGACGTCGTAGCCAGCAAAATATACTTCCTAGCCTGCCCTGTTCACGTTTTTTTGCAATATATATCAGCTATAAACCCGTGAATTCTATATCAAAAAGTAATAGGAATAAAATTTCTCGTTACGATTTTATCCTTGAACTAGTGAGCGAAGTAGGTGCAGAGTATGTGAAAAAAATCCACTTCAACTGCGATTCAAAGACAAAAAACTAATTCTAAAACAAGTGAACCATGTACTACAAACAATAAGAAACAGCAATGTCAAATCAATAGTAATTGTAAAAAAAAATAAAACATGTGAAAGCAGCTATTTCGGTAAAAAGCTCTTTGTGGAAAATGTACGAAAGAGTAAAAAAAAAACTATTACTTGCTAGAAAGGTAACTCAATTTAGTGCTAAAATTGTTTACTGTTAATAAAAAAATTAATTTATATTATTTTTATGCAATGTATGCAATAATCTCATAAGAATTCTGAATTAATTTCTACTACCGTCAAATTGACCGCTGCGGTCTTTGAAGGTATAGCGTGAAGCCCGGCCCTTCTAGCGTGCAGAAGTAGTAGACAGACAGATCTACACACTTTTGTAGCTATAGACATAGCTGGGCATTAACTCGTTAATCCGTTAATCGTTAATTAACGAAGTTAACATTTTGATTAACGGATTAACTTTTAAGTTAACTTTTAAAAATATTAACGGACTCGTTAACTTCCGTTAATACACAGAAGTCCGTTAATCGTTAATCCAAGGTGCCACGCGGTTTTGACGCGGTGCCGTGCGGTAAATAGTAGGCTATTTACCGCACGGCACCGCGTCAAAACCGCGTGGCACCGCGGTGCGGCGCGAAAAATAGACTGAAGAGTGATTTGTTTATTGTTAATTATAAATTACTGTCAGTGATCATTTGCATGTTGATAAAGAAGAGTGCAGTATTAGCTACCAGAACCTAAACTAAGGTTTTGTATGTACACTAACGCAATGATATAAGTTATAACAAGACCTTAATCGTTAATCGTTAATCCGGATTAACGATTAACGTTAACTTGCTTTAATTCGTCCGAAATGCAACGCTTTAACGTTTAACGAAGCTAACTATTTCTTTGACGGATTAACGATTAACGAAGTTAACTATTTGATTAACGGTGCCCAGCTATGGCTATAGATAACTATATAGGTACTATAATAGTGTATTATAGTATTAATAATATAATGATAATAATAATTATTGTTATAATTTCTATCATTATAATTAGTTTATTACTATAGCTACTATAAAATAATTGTTATAATAATAGGAAACAAAAACTACATGTCTTTTCTCGTCTCTCATAGTATCTCCAATCTCCATACCGAATTTCAGTAAAATCGGTTTGGGCGTGAGGAGCTAACAGACAAACAAACTGACAGACTCACTTTCGCATTTATATAATACTAGATGATGCCCGCAACTCCGTTGCGCCAAAATTAGTTTAACGCGCGGGAACCGTACATTTTACCGGGATAAAAAGTATCCTATGTCCTTTCCCGGGATTCAAAGTATCTCCATGCCAAATTTCGGCAAAATCTGTTCAGCGGTTAGAGCGTGAAGAGGTAACAGACAGATAGACAGACAGGCACACTTTCGCATTTATAATATTAGTATCGATATGGAAGTGTGGATATGGACAAACTTACAAACTTTCCCCTTTATAATATTAATAGGATGCAATGTAAGGAAGTTATCCTTAACTTTTAAAGTGCGTACGTGGGAGAGAGCGATGCAGGTAAAGGAGACCTGTCAAAAATAGCGTTTTTGTATGATGGCAGCGTACTAACGCTGGGAAAGGAACTACCTTTACTCGCCACGTTCATTTAAAGCCTTGTCGAGCTCAGTCTTTATAATTTTTAATTTGTTCCAGAAGATGACGAACATAACGCAGACGCTGTCGAGTCTCTTTGAGGAGATGATGACCGGAGAAGAGAACAGTAGTGACGTCAGCGTAGTGAAGTTGCTGACAGCGCTAAAGAAGCCGAACAACGATACATTTGATTTTGGAACGCTAGTGAAGTTAGTCGACGGTTGGCGGACCAAGTTGAATTTGAGCAAGACGGACTGCAACTATTGTGATGGCTTCCGTGACGTCGTTTTGGCATATAATGGCATACATGGATACGTCAGTCTTATTGTAAGTATATACATGTATATTGTATCCCACGAAAAAATAGTAGTGGTCCACTGACCTCCATTATACAAGTACGCTGGACTAATAATACCCTTTGAAATGACAGCTATTTTTTGTGCCTATTTGAAGCGGAATCAGCTCCCCCATTATCAGGAATAGGAACTAAATTTGACGTAAAAAATACGTTTGAAAGTCGCCATCATGTCACCATATTGGCGCTGATAGCAGTAGTGGGAGTATTTGGAACTAATACTTGTGATGTACAACTGTCTTTTCTATTATCGATGAAATGTTTCCAGATTCAGATAATGTCGACCATGAGGACAAAAATATTAAATTGAATAAAACAAACGCTACATATTTGTATTAAAGATTACATACTTCCTCTCCGTAATTTAGATAGGCGTAATAAATTAACAACGATTTCATACGTTTTTAATTTATTACGCCTATTTATTTTTACCAGTTAGCACTACGAAAAACTAAAAACAAAACTGAAGATAAGCTTCTAACAAAAACCTTGTTGTGTTGTATTTTCTAATTTAATTTCTAATATTATCAAAGTAGTGCTAAAGTGTATCGTATGAAAGCTGAACAAATCTGGATAAGTGTTCTTTGTGATTAGACCCTAACTAATCTCATCATATAATATTATAAAGCGGAAGAGTTTGTTTATTTGAATGCTCTAATCTTAGTTCAAAACTGCTGGTTCAATTTGAACAATGATTTCAGTATTAGATAGCCCATTTTATATTATATTTTATCACGCTAAGACTAATAGGAGCTAAGAAATAGAGGAAAATGTGGAAAAAGCGGGGGAATGTATAACGTGAAGGATTATATACCTAGGCTATTTTGTATGGACCAATTTGTCTGTGAAATTAGATATTTACGTGGGAGAAGCCACGCGGAACGTCTAGTAATAATATAAAAGTTCCCTATTTATTTATGGATCTAGCAAGCCAATTTTATCTCATTTGATTTTCGCCATTTTGGCGCTGATTGCAGAAGTGCGAGGGAAATTAACTAATTGGATAATGCGTTCCACAAATAAATATGGAACGTTTGAATACATTTTTTTATTGGGGTGGAGTAGGTAAGGTATTTATAAATAATAAAAATATATGTGCGATACTTTAACATCATATTTTATTACACAGTTACAGTCTGTCAAGAAAGAGTAGACACTGAAATAAATTTTCCAAACATAATCACGATCAAATGGTAGTTTTTGCGTCTTGTATTTTCACAGAGAACGTTTGTGCACTTCAAATAGTAACGGCAAGCGGTAGTAGCAATTTTCGGACGCCAACCAGGCTTTTCAATTCTTTTCAACCATAATTCCAGTCTTCCTTCGTCAGACGGAAACCTGTCAATTATTTTAAGAGCATAATATGTATTTGATAATAAAAATCGGTTATCGGAGATTTCAATGCAATTATTATAGATATCGATAAGTATTATCGACAGAAAACTCCAGCACTATTGAATTTTATCATATTGTTTATCAAAAATCGGTAAAACAAAGGTAAATATGTGGTGAATACGGTATAATAAGCTTAGTGCCACATTTTAAAGTGTCTATATTATCAATAAATGTTTAATATCGTAGAAATTTGCTGTTAAAATCACTTACTTGTGAAATGTAACCCCACATCCCTTTTTGTACCGCGTTTTACATAACATACACTCTTTCATAGTTTAACTATGAACTACCACTACTTATTTATATATTACTTAATCGCGTAAAACCTTTCAAAACATTTTAAAACACGAAAACAATTCAAACGATTAAGCCATAGAGAATTAAAATACATACATGGTTACCAATGGTTACGTCAAATTTAGTTCCTATCCCTGATAATGGGGGAGCTGATTCCGCTTCAAATAGGCACAAAAAAAAGTGAGTATCATCGGTCCAGCGTACTTGTATATCACTGTATACTTCTTATATCGGTCACTGTATAAATCTGAATTAGCAACTTAGTGTCACTGGAAAATGTCAGTCCAAAAAGTCAGCTTTTACTTCAGTTGCATTGGAATAGGATACTGCGATGCACGCTAGAGACAGCACTATTATAGAAAGTAAACAAAAAGTTTTTTTCAACTTTTGACAACATTTCTGTCAATATTCTGATATGACGTGTGCAAAATGTCGGATATTGGTCGGATTCTGTATGTGCCTAAGTGCTCTCTGCTCCAACCTTTGCGTAATATTCCCTATTGCGTATAATATTCCTAAATTATATTCCGATTATCACTATACCAATCAATTTATTATTATTGATGTAGGGCTCTTATGTTCTGGGCACATAAGAGCTTCAGATATTGAGCGCATAATAGATTGACTAGTCATGTTAAGGGCCAATTAATTTATAATCAAAGTGAAGTTCTGATTTAACAGCAATCGGGTATAATTAGTAAAAGACTGTTCCCCTTATACTTTTGATTGATGTGGAGATTAAACGGATTTAATATTATGATCTTTGAATGCTGCTTAGATACCTATCTATACTAAAATTATAAATGCGAAAGTGTGTCTGTCCGTCTGTTACCTGTTCACGCCCAAACCGCTGAATTGATTTTGATGAAATTTGGTTTGGAGATACTTTGAGTCCCAGGAAAGGATACAGGATACTTTATATACATAAAATGTACGGTTCCCGTTAATTTAGGCGCAAAGGAAGTGCGGACATTATCTAGTAATAATATCCATACTTACTTAATATTATAAATGCGAAAGTGTGTCTGTCTGTCTGTCTGTATGTCTGTCTGTTACCTCTTCACGCTCAAACCGCTGAACTGAAATTTGGCATGGAGATACTTTGAGTCCCGGGAAAGGACATAGAATACTTTTTATCCCGAAAAATGTACGGTTCCCGCGCGGTAAATGAATTTTGGCGCAACGAAGTTGCGGGCGCCATCTAGTACGCGCCATTGATTGGTTGAGTGTGTGGCATCTCAAGCCGCGGGTCGCGGCTTCGAATCCCACTGACGGAACAAAAAGTTTCCAATGTTGCCGGGTCTTGATGTGTATTAAATATGATATAATAAAAATCTTAAATATATGTAAGTATAGTAAAAAAGTATTTAATATATTTCCATTGTCTGCTACCTGTAACACATAAGTCCTTCAGGTACTTAGCGCGGGGCCAGACTGACGTGGTGTGAAGCGTCCATAGATATTATTATTGTAGCAGTTGTTATATTTCAATAATTGATAGTTGATAAGGATAGGTCAGTTAACACTTAGAGCAGACGTTCTATGAATCGGATTTAACTCAGAAATGCATGCAGGTTGTGATTCTGATTCTTGTCTGGAGTCATATTGGTGATTTTTTTTCACTGGGTATAAAAATATTCACCAAAACGAACAACATTCAGAATCATAATATTATGCATGTCTTTCTGAGTTCAACACTATAATATTATGCATCGTAACTTTGGCACAAAATAGATACAAGATTGTCTTTAATTTAAACGAATAATGATAAATATCTATCCTAAAACTACTACGTCAAGTGTCAACGAAGAACTGCACAACTTACGGCGAACCCAAGTTTTTAATTACAAGAAACTTTGTAGAAGTTAAATATACTTTATACTGTACTAGCTGTTGCCCGCGACTTCGTCCGCATCTACTTTTTTCGTAAACAATATTTTTTTATGGCTTAACGGATTGGGCTAATTATAGTCATAAAATATTTGTAGAAGTCCAGGGACGGTTTTAAAGTGACACGAAGTTCACCGGGACAGCTAGTATATAATAAAATAAAAATATATATTATTTTCTTCTTTCTTCTTCAAATCTTTTAATTTCAAAATACTTTCTGGATTTACACGTAATGATTATATTCTCTTTGTGGATTTATCCAGTTTGGTTGTCTATGAATGGATTATATTTTTTAAACGTCAAACGAGTATGTAGGTGACATTAGGAAACGTCAAAGTTTTTTTTTTTAATTCGTCCCGGTCGGGACAGGTAAAGGGGGCGTTGCCCATACAGCCATTTCTATGTTTTCTCTATATTTTAATAAATGATAGTGAAGGCCAATTCTTTTATATTAGAAACGTCAAAGTTTAAACTTGACGTAACGAATTTTTGAAGTGAAAACTTCTTTAGCGGCGTTGAGCACTTTTGTGGGATGGGTAAAAACTGTGAAACTCGCGCCAGATTTTCGTGTTGATCGAAAAACCATACACAACGCGTAAGATGGTTGGAGAGTAGTGTTTTGTGTCGAACTCGAACTCGAACTCGAACGAAATGTACAGCCGGGGAAATGAGTTGTTTAGAAGAAATCTACAGTCGGGGAAATGAGTTGTTTAGCAGAAATGTACAGTCGGGGAAATGAGTTGTTTAGCTGAAATGTACAGTCGGGGATATGAGTTGTTTAGCAGAAATGTACAGTCGGGGAAATGAGTTGTTTAGCAGAAATCTACAGTCGGGGATATGAGTTGTTTAGTAGAAATGTACAGTCGGAGAAATGCGTTGTTTAGCAGAAATGTACAGTCGGGAAAATAAGTTGTTTAGCAAGAAATGTACAGTCGGAGAAATGAGTTGTTTAGTAGAAATGTACAGTCGGAGAAATGCGTTGTTTAGCAGAAATGTACAGTCGGGGAAATGAGTTGTTTAGCAGAAATATACAGTCGGGGAAATGAGTAGTTTAGCAGAAATGTACAGTCGGGGAAATGAGTTGTTTAGCAGAAATGTACAGTCTGAGAAATGAGTTGTTTAGCAGAAATGTACAGTCGGAGAAATGAGTTGTTTAGCAGATATGTACAGTCGGGGAAATTAGTTGTTTAGCAGAAATGTACAGTCGGGGAAATGAGTTGTTTAGCAGAAATGTACAGTCGGGGAAATGAGTTGTTTAGCAGAAATGTAGTCGGGGAAATAAGTTGCTTAGCAGAAATGTACAGTCGGGGAAATGAGTTGTTTAGCAGAAATGTACAGTCGGGCAAATGAGTTGTTTAGCAGAAATTCTCATACATACGTAATACCAAAATCATTTTCTCATACGAAAATATTTAACATGTTTGAGTTATTTTTCAGCTTAAAATAGTAATTACCTAGGTTCCTGAACAAAAATTAACTTCAAAATATTTAAACACAAAAAAAATTTTTTGTGTATAATTTTTTTTACTAAATTTACTACTAAATATTTAAACACTAAAAATAGAGTAAAACACTAAAAATATATATAAATAAATAGTAAATTTACTACAAAATATTTAAATACTAAAAAAAATTTTTTTGAGTTCAAATATTTTGTAGTAAATTTAATATTTAGTTATATATTTTTTAAGTGTTTCACTCTATTTTTTAGTGTTTAAATATTTAGTAGTAAATTTAGTAAAAAAAAATTATACACAAAAATTTTTTTTTAGTGTTTAAATATTTTGAAGTTGATTTTTGTTCAGGAACCTAGGTAATTACTATTTTAAGCTGAAAAATAACTCAAACATGTTAAATATTTTCGTATAACAAAATGATTTTGGTATTATAGTAGGGGTAGGTAGTGCTAGCTTTTTTTTTTTTTGGGGGTGGAACCGGTTCCTCCTAGTTGGTATCCCTGGGCCCCTGGGTACGCCACCCCGCCTTTTACACGGGGTGAGGTACTCAGGGTGGCTGATCGCCGGTCTGTCTCTATCTTTCTCTCCTTTTTTATTAGTACTCTTCTTTTGCTTATTATATTTTATCCATTCTGTCTTTTCATCGTCTTTTCTCCCTGTCCTTCCTTTATTTATTCCTTCTTTACACCAGCGTGTGCTTGTATGTGTGTGATATCAGTGAGTGTTTGTGTGACGGATGGACCCGTGGGTCCCCAAACCAGGGTTCTGGTGCCCGGCCGTGGGTTGCGTGGCGAGCGGGCGGCTGCGTCGCAAGGGCACTGGGGCAGAACCACCCCTAATTGGTCAGGCCAGAATCAGCCTCAATGATCAAAGATGGAAGAACGCCTTGTAAAAATAAGTCCCCGGGCGGGTACCAACTCTGTTGGAGAATCCCGCACTCCTGGCTCATTACCAGGAGTCTGGCCCACGTATACGGGGGGTGCCGACAATGCGTGTGAAGAGGTGGCCGCTACTGCGGCGAGTAGTTCGGAGGTGGGCGCGGTGACGCGTGACAGTTCGGGGCTGGTGCACATAGCCGCACCGGAAACGGACTCGATATCCCTAAATGACGACTCAAGGCAATCGCAACGGACACCGATGGTGCTTTTGGAAAGACTTGACGATTCCGACTGTTCCGTCAACACAATGAGAACAGCCGGTAGCTCTCGCACATCATCTCGCGATAGAGCTGGAAGTAGTGTAACGGGCAAGCGGAGATTATCGCTGTCTGAATCAGATAATGGAGACTCCGAGAGATCCATTCACTCGGAAATACGACAGAAAAAGCCCGCCAAAAGAGGGCGAGGGCGTCCCCCTACGACAGGGCAGTATGTGGGCATGGCTGCAGCGAGACGGAGTTATATTGAACTTGAATACGAGGACCTCCGGCTGCAAGAGGAAAAAGAAGTCGCAGAGGCAATTCACAAAGCCCAGCGACAAGCAGCTCAAGCTGCAAAAAAACAGGCGGAGCAAGAGGCACTTGAAAAGCTCCCGGCCGCCACCAAACTCAAAGTGATGGGGGAACAAGGTCTGGAGATTATTAGAATGGTCCGTGCTAAGAGTGGCAACCTTAAGGGTACTTTTACCAAGGCTCTCAAGGAGGGAGAGGCGAAGGTAAAAGAGTCCGTTCTTGGCTTCGCCACTCTCAGGGAGGACACATTAAAACTCGAGGCTGAGAACATCCGCCTTCGAGAGGAGATAGCACTGCTACGGGAGAAGGTGAGCCAGGTGCAGGAGGCGCCATCAAGGCCACCGCCCCTGGTAAGAACTACTCAGGCGCAACAAGATGACCAGGAGAAACTGACAGTCGCGGGAATACGGGCCATGTTTGAAGAATTCTCCCGTTCTATAATGGAAAGAACCTCAAACATGGTTAATGCGCGCATCGACGGATTGCAGGACCGTCTGCTCCCAGCAAAGCGGCTCAGACCGCCACTGGCAGCAGACAAAAACAAGAACGGCAATGCTGAAACAAATTTGGATGAGAATTGGCCCGCTCTTTCACAAGCTGGGCCCTCCAAAAAGGCAGCCACCACGGCTCCCACGGCGACAGCAAGGAAGAAACAGAAAAAGGAGAAACCGGCAGAACAAATGCCGGCCCCATTAGCGGCTGCTATTCCCGGTCCCTCTACATCTGAAGAGGGATGGAACGTAGTGGCTAGAAGAAAGGGAAATAAGAAAAAGATACCGGACAAGACGAACTCGGATGCGACGAACCCGGATACGACAAAGGATGGGCCAAGAGGGGTCTCAAAAACCTCTCAAAAGCCAAAACCCAGAAAGAGGAACCGCAGAAGACGGACCACGGCTCCTGCTACTGCTGCAGTGGTGATAACCCTGCAGCACGACGCAGTTGAGCGCGGTGCAACATACAAGGATGTCATAACCAAAGCCCGTCAAGAAATTAACTTGACGGAGCTCGGTTTAACTGAGGGCGTTCGAGTAAGACGGGCAGCAACTGGGGCCCAGATTATGGAGCTCCCCATCACCGCAACAAGCGAAATGGCGGACCAGTTTGCCGAAAAGCTACGTGGCGTCCTCGCCGGAACTGCAAGAGTCGCTCGACCCGTCAAATGCATGGACATCCGTGTCTCAGGCCTTGACGATTCGGTGACGAAGGAAGCGGTACTGGCAGCTGTTATAGCCAGGACAAGTTGCTCCCCGGAACATGTCAAAGGGGGTGACGTTCGTGAAGGTCCAGGAGGCACTGGGACAATGTGGGTGCAATGTCCCGCGGCTGCCGCTAGCACCTTGGTGGCTGCGGGTCGCCTGCTTGTAGGATGGAGCTCGGCACCAGTCAAACTCCTGGAGAAGCGTGCCATGAAATGCTACCGCTGCCTCGAGATAGGTCACATGGGACAGCGGTGCACCTCGGAGGTAGATAGAAGTCAGTTGTGTTTCCGGTGTGGACAAGCCGGACACAAGTCCTCAGACTGCACGGCCAAGCCCCACTGCGTAGTGTGCGCAGAAGCGGGTAGGAAAGCAGACCATACAATAGGCGGCAAAGGATGTGCCCCTCCAAAGAAGGGGCGCAAGAAAAGAGCTAAAGCGTCAACGGAGGGTCGGTCATTAACCCGACGAGAGGAAGTAATGGACACCAATCATGGATAGACGCCCATTACAAATCCTTCAAGCGAACATCAATCATTGCGCCGGTGCCCAGGACTTGCTTTTCGAAGCATTGACGCAATGGCAGATTGACGTAGCGATAGTGGCCGAGCCTTATTACGTCCCGACCCGTAACACCTGGTTCGGGGACGCATTGGGCTCTGTAGCAATTTATGGTAACGACAATGGCCCCCCGCTGATATTACGCGAGACAGGCCAAGGATACGTAGCAGTGGATCGGGGGGAGTATACAATCTTTGGTGTGTACTTCTCTCCGAATAAACCTCTCGCCGAATACGAGGCATTTCTTGGCGAATTGCAGGCGGTAGTATTAAGAACGGCTCCTAGGCTCGTTCTTGTCGCTGGCGATTTTAACGCAAAGCACGCAGCCTGGGGATCGTCCGTGACCAACGCCCGGGGCGATGCAGTGCTGGAGTGGGTCGTTTCGACCAGGCTCTCGATTCTAAACCGCGGGGACGCAGCTACCTGCGTTCGGCATCAGGGGAGTTCGATAGTCGACCTCACCTTTGCCAGCCCTGCGGTCGGAGAGATGGTCCGTGACTGGAGGGTGATGAGAGACGTTGAGACGCTGTCCGATCATCTCTATATTAGATATAGTGTCTCCCCCCCACAAAACATCCAGCTGACGCCTCGCCAATCGGTGAGAGGTGCGGAGTTCCCACGGTGGACGCTCTCGAATTTAGACCTGGAGGCGCTTGAGGAGGCAGCAGAGGCAGAGGCGTGGGCCCCCAGGCCTACGACTCCCGTCAACGTAAACGAGGAAGCGCTATGGTTTCGCGGAGCACTCACCCGCATATGCGATGCGGCCATGCCCCGTATGAACAGGCCTAATCAAAGGAGGCATGTCTACTGGTGGTCGGAAGAGATAGCAGAGCTCCGACGCCAGTGTGTGCGTACACGTCGGTCATACCAAAGACAGCGGCGCAGAAGGACTCCGGATGAATTATTGCTAGGGCGGCTCCGAGAGGAGTATGTCGTGGCCAAGAGCGCGCTGAGTGTCGCCATAAAAATGGCTAAGGATACTGCCCGCCAAGAAATGCTAGCCGAGCTGGATCGGGACCCGTGGGGACGTCCATATCGGACAGTGAGGAAGAAATTCGGCCGTGGACCGCCAGTCGTGGAGACGCTTCCCCCGGAGCAGCTCACCAGAATAGTGTCCACGTTGTTCCCGACTGTGGCTATTTCAGAACCCTTGGTCGGTAATAATCAATTATTAGGAGAGGTCCCGCCTGTTACGGATGACGAGCTTAGTGCCGCTATCCTGAGGCTCAAAGAAAAGAGCAAGACCGCCCCAGGGCCTGATGGAATTCCCGGGCGCATCTGGGTAAAGTCATTAGGTCCTTTGAAGGAGAGGCTCCGGGAACTATTTAGCACCTGTTTGGCTCAGGGAGAGTTTCCAGAATGCTGGAAAGAGGGGAAATTGGTACTTCTCCGAAAGGAAGGTCGCCCCATCGATTCCCCGTCGGCTTATAGGCCCATAGTCCTTCTGGATGAGGCGGGTAAGTTACTGGAACGAGTGATTGCGTCAAGAATTGTCAAACATCTTGAGCAAGAGGGACCAAACCTGTCAGAGGCACAGTTTGGTTTCCGTGCACAGCGCTCAACAATTGATGCAATTCTCGAAGTGAAAGACTTTTCGGAGAAGGGGACAGCTGGTGATGGCGCAGTAGTGGCAATATCACTTGACATTGCCAACGCGTTTAATACATTGCCATATGAGGCGATTGAGGAGGGCCTTCGCGACTTGGAACTTCCCACATACATGCGCAGAATCGTCGCCCAATACCTGCGACGTCGGACCATTGTGTGTATTGGGCGAGATGGCCGAGTGATCCGGTTTGTGACGTGGTGCGGTGTTCCACAGGGGTCTGCCTTGGGCCCTCACTTGTGGAACATCGGATACAACCGTGTCTTGCGTGCGGCGCTGCTCCGAGGGTTGCGTCTCGTATGCTATGCAGACGACACACTCATTCTGGCACGAGGAAGGACTATTGAGGAGGCCATCCGCCTGGCAAGGGTGGGCGTTGGTCAGATAGTGGCACGAATTGAGTGTCAAGGGCTGAGAGTAGCGTTAGAGAAGACAGAGGCTATCCTCTTCCTCGGCCCCCGCCGGAGATTTCCCACGAACGCTACAGTCCAAATCGGCGACGTGAGCGTCCAGATCGGGAAGGAATTAAAATACTTGGGTCTCCTAGACTCGAGATGGACGTTTGCCGAGCACTTTCGTCGGCTGGCGCCGAGATTGAAGAGAACGGCAGCGGCCCTCGGTAGCCTCCTGCCCAACCTCGGAGGACCAGGGTCCAGTTGCCGGCAGCTTTACACGGGGGTCTTACGATCCATGGCCCTGTATGGAGCTCCGGTATGGTCAGAAGGCCTAAGCGCCCAGAACAAAGCGCTTTTAAAGGGTGTCCAGCGGGTAATGGCGTTGCGAATGATCCGTGGCTATCGCACAATAGCTGGTGATGCAGCACTCGCTCTTGCGGGGACCCCGCCTTGGGACATCGAGGCACAAGGGCTGGCGGAGATTTATTTCCGAACAGCGGAGATTAAACGGAGCGGGGAACGGGTGTCACCCGAGCTTATAGCTCGATGGCGCCGCCAGACGCGCATAATCACAATGCGTACCTGGGAAGACAGGCTGGCGTCTCCAACATACGGACGACGAGTCGTAGAGGCGATTCGGCCTCACATACGACAGTGGGTGACAAACCAGAGGGGTTCTCTCACATACCGGATGGTGCAGATGTTGACCGGGCATGGCTGCTTTGGTCATTACCTGCACCATACGGCCAGACGAGAACCGACCTCCCGGTGCCACCACTGTGATCACGACGACGACACCGCACAGCACACGCTCCTGGAATGCCCAGCCTGGGTAGAACAGCGAGCGGTGCTTGTTGCGACCACCGGATTAGACCTCACACTCCCGGCCATAGTTACAACTATGGTCCGGTCGAGACAGGGCTGGGACGCTGTGGCTACCTTCTGTGAAGATGTTATCTCACAGAAGGAGGCCGCCGAACGGGTAAGAGAGGCGGATGTGGCCGCAGACCCGGTTCGAAGACGGCGCGGAGGGCGCAGGCGTGCCGAACACGAACGCCAGCTCCCGCCGTAGATAGGACTCGGGCGACGGAATGGGGAACCCGCCGCCCATTGCACGAGTCTTTCCGGTTACAGAGCGCCCAGTGCCTTGGGCAGCTCTCCCGGAGTAAGCGGCAGCAGAATGTCGCGCGGAGGAGCTGCGCTGGAAGCAGACGCCGCTGACTGGGCCGCTGCAGTTATCGTCTCAGACGGGTCCAGCGGCCCAGCACAAAGCGGAGGAGAAGGCACGGACGGGTTTTAGTGGGTAGAGCTGCGGCCAACTTACCATCTTCTCGGCCGTAGCGAGTCCCACATACCCCGGTGGTCCTTCCCCAGTGCCGCCGGGCATGCTTAAGCGCATTTCCCGTCTTGAAAAAAAAAAAAAAAAAAAAAAAAAAAAAAAAAAAAAAAAAAAAAGTGCTAGCGTTTTAATTTAATGCGGGAACCGTTGTTACGCGATATTGTTCACTATTAGCTGTAGCGCAAAAATTCATGGAATCATTATATCACGATTGGAGGATAGCGGGGTGTGTAGGAGGTGCTAGCGTGCTTTGATATTTTTGACAGCAGGCTCTTAAATAGCGGCGCGGCCGCGTTGTCATTTATTTGCTTGTGATCTCGTAGCCGCCAAACCGCGCGTTCGGGCAGACGCGTTAAATCGAGCCTAAGTGCCTAAGCACACTAGGCTGAAAATACGCGGCCGAAGTTCGGAATGATTACGTTTGCAATGCGCTACGCATACAATATAACGCGACGTAATTTCGGCATGGTTTGTCATTAGCCATTTAAAATACATTGCAGGCGTTATCATGCCAAACTTTGGCAGCTAGTCCATTGAAATGTTACAATTTTAGGACCGAATATTGCATTTATTAGAGGACGCAATATTATTTTCGGAATATGTTGGGGGGGCTCAATAGAAGCTTAACCTCAAGTTTGTGGAGTCGCCGCCTTTGTCCCCCGGCCGCCATCTTGAAAAAAGGGGTGACAACACTATTTTCGTGATATTTCGGAAACTATAAGTCTTACAGAAAATCTTAAGAACATAATTTGTTGCAAATTATTTTACCTACAAATATGTTGATATAATTTCTTACCCTAAATTAAAAATTTAAAAAATTATAAGCAAAAAAGTGATATATTTTTTAAATGTTTATTATCGCTCTTTAACTTTGTTTAATACATTTTACAAAAAAAATACCTGAGAACAACCTTGTTAATGATCTTTTGAGAAAAAGATCCCCCGATCGACCCGATCTCATGAAATTAATTTTCTGCAGATGCAAAGGAAACTGTGAAGGCACGCGTGCCTGCAGAAAAGCAGACCTAAAATGCTCTACAGTATGCCTACTATTCTGTAAAGCTTTTCAGACCTGCTTTTCTGCAGCCACAGTCTGCAGTATGCCTACTACACTACACAAATATATGCAAATTGCAAACTATATCATAGTATGCCTACTATACTAGTCTGCACATGCCTACTATACTGTAAAGCATTTCAGGCCTGCTTTTCTGCAGCCACACATGGTTCCACAGTTTCCTTTGTTTATGCAGAAAATTAATTTCATGGGACCGGGGGATCTTTTTCTCAAAAGATCATCTACAAGGTCTAAGGTATTTTTTTTTTTTTGTAAAATGTGTTAAACAAAGTTAAAGACCTTCTAAAAAAATCACTTTTTTGCTTATAACTTTTTAAATTTTTAATTTAGGGTAAAAAGTTATATAAACATATTTATAGGCAAAATAATTTGCAACAAATTATGTTCTTACAAATTTTTTGTAAGACGTATAGATTCTGAGATATCACGAAAATAGTGTTGTCACCCCTTTTTTCAAGATGGCGGCCGGGGGACAAGAGTGGCAACCCCACAAACTTGAGGTTAAGCTTCTATTGAGCCTCCCAACAGTTTCCAAAAATAAAATTGCGTCCTCTAATAAATGCAAAGCAAATTTAACATTTCAATGGACTAAGCGTTTTCTCTGCCTAGTGTGTTTAGATACGCGGGAAAGCTGTAATAAATTGTAACAATATTGTCATTTTTTTTAAGCGAACCGTAATATATCAAGTAGGTTAGCATTGAGTGAGAACGGTCAAGAAAGGCTCATCAAAAAATGTATGCCTCGACCCAACATATATTCAGGGAGTAGGTACACAAAGGGATTAAAATTGATGACATCACCGTCAAACATTCAAATAAAATGCTACTTTATGACCTAAGCGATAGGTTCCATTTTCTACCGACATTGGTCGAGCGACCCATGCCGCCGCTGCATTGTAGTGGCGTAGAGCCAAATGAAACTTACAGCCTAGGCCCTAAAGTGGCATTTTATTTGAATTTTTGTCGGTGACGTCCCTTTGACGGCGGCTGTGGACCAACGACCAATGGACCTAAAATGGATGAAGTCATATCTCAACCTTTCTGAATACTTCATAAAACGCTTTGTGATACGATGTTATTCGAAACAAAAGGTGAGTGGGGACAGTTTTTGGAGTGGATTAAATTCTTCTGCGTAGGATTATCTATACTAATATTATAAAGCGGAAGAGTTTGTTAGTTTGTTTGTTTGTTTGAACGCGCTAATCTCAGGAACTACTGGTCCGATTTGAAAAATTCATTCAGTGTTAGATAGTCCATTTATTGAGGAAGGCTATAGGGCATAGGCTATATTTTATCACGCTAAGTCTAATAGGAGTGAAGAAATAGAAAAAAATGTGGAAAAAACGGGGGGAAATTATTTGAAAGGTCTTATTTGAACGTGCTAATCTCAGGAGCTACTGGTCCGATTTGAAAAAATCTTTCAGTGTTAGATAGCCCAGCTATCAAGAAAAGCTATAGATTATATTTTATCACGCTAAGGCTAATAGGAGCGAAGAAATAGAGGAAAATGTGGAAAAAACGGGGGAAATTATTTGAAAAGGCCTATTTGAACGCGCTAATCTCAGGAACTACTTGTCCGATTTAAAAAAATGTTTCAGTGTTAGATAGCCCTGTTATCAAGAAAGGTTATAGGCTATATTTTATTACGCTAAGACTAATAAGAGCAAAGAAATAGAGGAAAACGTGGAAAAAGCGGGGGAAATTATTTGAAAGGGCTTATTTGAACGTGATAATCTCAGGAACTACTGCTCCGATTTGAATAATTCTTTCAGTGTTAGATAGCCCAGTTATCGAGGAAGGCTATAGGCTATGTTTTGTCACGCTAAAATTGCTGGAAGAGAAGAAATAGAGGAAAATGTGTAAAAAACGGGGGAAATTATTTGAAAGGGCTTATCTCACGAACTACTAGAGCATTTTGTCCGTTATTTGGATCAGATACGAAGTAGACCACGTGAAGGATAGGCTTTTTTTGTGGACTAATTTTTCTGTAAAATATCTAATTTACGCGGGCGAAGCCGCGCGGAACGTCTAGTATTCCAATATTCTCGTAAAGTTATCAAATATCAGCGTCAAAATAGAGATTTCCTCCTCCGTCCTCAGGGGGATTTAATCATAACTTACATTTACTCAACTTTGATTTTAATGAAGATTTTGACAAAATTTATTCATTTTCTTACTTCTTACTATTTTCTTTAAAATTCTCTCTCCTTACATTAAAATTAAGTTAACATTAAAATATGTCTGTGAATGCGACCGTTTAAATCTATTAGTGTTCAGTTTGTATGGAATCATTGGAAACAAAAACTTTTTTTAAGAGCCCATACTATTCCACTTCTGGGCAAAGGCCTCCCTAAAAGTCGTCCTTCTTATTCTAACGTCCATCTTGTTCTAACGCCACCGCAGGCCAGCCTGGCTTGTAGGGAACCAGTTCATCTCGATATCTTTTTCGAGGCCTTCCACGGCGGCGTCGTCTATCTTGAAATTGCTTATTTACTTCGTATTATGTCCTGCCACCTACAGTTTCTTAAGTTCTTACACAGAAAGTGCTGCCTCCTGTCTAAACCCGAAACTTAATTGTTATTGACAAGATGACGCCCGCAACTCCGTTGCGCCAAAAGTCGTTTACTGCGCGTGAAACGTAAATTTTTCAGGGATAAAAAGTATCCTATGTCTTTTCCCAGGACTCAAAGTATGTCCATACATAGTTTCGGCAAAATCGGTCCAGTGGTTTGGGCGTGAGGAGGTAACAGACAGACATACAGAGAGACACACTTTTGCATTTATAATATTAAAGTATGGATTTGATATTTAATGCTATCTTTAGTTCCTGCACGGTCCCTATTATCTTTAATGCATTAAACCAGAGGTTTCCAAATTTATTATGTCTACCTCCCACTTTAACCCATCAAGCCCCATAAGATCACCGGTGATCGTGACAATTATAGAATAACAATAGAAAACAAACAACAAACAAAGATTTCCAAGAATCCGCGATCGAAGGATTAAGAACAAATTATATTTTATCGCCCCCATTGTTTTAATTTAAAATGCATCCTGATGAAATAAATCACCCTCCAAGCCTCTACACAACGCCTCCATTTTTTTCTGGGTCCCACACCGCCCCCTTTCAGACCTTCAGCTCCCACAAGGGGGCCTTATCGCCCACTTTGGGAAAGGCTGCATTAAACAATTACAAGCGTAAACAGTATAACTAATTTCAGTAATAAGCGATCGTTAATCAACTCGTATTAAAGTCAACATACCGAGTCAACACTAAATATGGATCACGTGAAATTTGATAAGCGGTATTTAGTAGGAGTGGAGGAGAGAGAAAAATATCCCTACTAATATAATACCATCCATACTTAATATTATAAATGCGAAAGTGTGTCTGTCTGTCTGTCTATCTGTCTGTCTGTCTGTCTGTCTGTCTGTCTGTTACCTCTTCACACCCCAACCGCTGAATCCATTTTACTGAAACGAAATGAACAGGGCGCAAAAAAGGCTATTTACGGCAGTGGCGATAAACTAATTTTGGAGCAACGGAGTTGCGGACGTCATCTAGTGCAATTATAATTCTCAGACAGACAGACACACTTTCGCATTTATAATATTAGCAAGTATACAACATGACTAATGAGACATGGAGACTCTGTACTCGATTCTCATTATAATTATGTAATAAAATGAGGTAAGTACTTAATTTTTGTCCGAATTTCCCTTTAAAAAAATGAATCATGGACACTAAGTTAATTACGCGGCTAGGCAAGTAGACCGCATACTATGTGGCCGGCGCGGCGCGGCGTGCGGCGCGGCGGCGTGCGCCATCAAAAACTTGTTTCTATTCGAGATCTATGAAATACAATAACCCTGTTTTCATACATTTCCTGTAACTATTTCCTCATTTACCATTCTAATAAAGAGGAACGGTTTTTTTGTTTGCTATAATCGATGCCTTAGGCTGCGTTTCCACCAGAGATGTGTTGCGAGAAATGTGTTTTTAAGACCTAAGGGTCTACACAGACGGACCGCATTTCAACTGCAATCCAACTGCAAATTGCAGTTCAAGTGCAGTTTAAATGCAGTTGACACGACTGCAATACGACTGCAATAAAACTGCAAACCAAACGCGCAGTCGGATTGCAGTTCAGTTGCAGTCGGCGTGCAGTCGTGTGAACTGTTTGGTTTGCAGTTCTATTGCAGTCGTATTGCAGTCGTGTCAACTGCATTCAAACTGCACTTGAACTGCAATTCGCAGTTGGATTGCAGTTGAAATGCGGTCCGTCTGTGCAGACCCTAAGGCATACATTACACGCTCATGCAAGCGACAGTCAATTCCGTCAATCATGAATTATGTTTGACTGATTGATGGTGACTGACGGACTGACGAATGGTATTAGACGGTCACTCAATTCTCTTCAGTTTTATGTCAGTCAAAGCCAAAATTTTCAAAGGTATACATTTCTAATTTTTTTCTAATTTTGTCAGACGTGATAACACTCACTCAAAATTCGTGACTGATGGCTGCATGAAGCAAAAATCAAAATATTATCCAGAATTTCGTCAATCAGCTTCATGCAACCGTCTGTCACGCTCTTACACGGTAGATTATCCATCTGTCACAGCCATGACTATGGTAAAACTGACAGCAAAACCTACCGTGTAATAGATGCCTAATAGCATCGCTGCGCTGAGCGATGTCATGGCAAGCTCACGTCAATGAAGCGATTCTATTGGTTCTCAAAAACACATTCCTCGCAACACATCTCTTGCAGAATTATTGTTTGCATCGTACTCCGATTTTGATAAATTTCGGCACAGACGTAATGTAAGGATTTATGCTACTTTTTATCCCAGCAAAATGTAAGGTTCCCACGAGACTTTCTTTCGGGTGCACGAAGTCTCTAGAACATTTTCAGGTTATAAAAATATAATGCTATGTCTACAAAATAAGCTCTTATATAAGATCTTAAAACATTACCTTACTTGTTATACGTCTAGACTCTAGACTAATTTTTCAACGGCTGTCAGTATTTGTCGTTTTAGACTTAATTTATTTGCTTTAGAATAATTTTTACTGTTTGCAGTTGTGAATAATGACGAAAGTCGAAAGAGACTAGAACAGGTACGAATAAATTAATTATTATCACGAGGCACACAAGTTGGGAGTTGCAGCGTGTTGTTGTTTGAGGTTTTTTAAAATAAAATAAGGAGACAAACGAGCAAACGGGACACCTGATGGAAAGCAACTACCGTCGCCCATGGACATTCGCAACATCAGAAGAGCTGCAGGTGCGTTGCCGGCCTTTTAATCCTTCGATTGGAGATTCTCGGAAATGCTAGTAACTGTATTCTATTGTTGTCGCGATCACCGGTGCTCGTACGGGGCTTGATGGGTTAGGAGAGAATACGCTCTCTTCTTTAAAGATTTGCAGGTTCTATTTATAAAGACTTAGAAATCACTTATTGTAGTTTGAATTAAAAACATATAAAGCCAAAAATTATCAAGTAAAAAAAGAAACAAGTAGATAATATAACCAAATGCCTACTTTTTAAAAGGTGTCAAAAAGTTGTCGCTTGGTCGCCGAAAATAAGAAAAATACCCATTTCCACGGAGTTCCTAAGCGGTGTCGCTTTCCTAAGCGTTAAGCTTAGTTAACGGAGTTCCTACTCCGTTAACTAAGGACTAAGACTAATCGATAGAGAAAAATTCGCTGATTCCGAATATATAAAAAACTCATTTTGACCCCAAGTGTCGCTTGGTAACTTTTGCCTTTCCACCGTCGGTATAGATATAGAATATAGATATATTAGTTTTAACGCATAAATGCTATAAAAACTGTAAAAAATTTCAAATTTCAGTGTGTTTTTTATAATTCTTAGGCTTCTTACTGACGAACGAGGCTCTTACTGAGGCACGAGTTGACGCGTGCCGTCGACAAGTGCCGTTCGTCTGTAAGAAGCCTTTTATTAATTAAAATGACGTCACAAATTTTACAATTTTAATTCTGTCTACACATCGCCTTGTTGTTTCGGTGTGAACAAGAAATCGATAAAACGAAATTGAAAATCAAGATGTCGACTCGCCAGTTTACTTTACGTCATTTACGGTAATTTTACAACAACCGCACTGTTAAACGGCTGTAAAAAGTCAGAAATAAAACTCGTAAACTTTATACGACGCGTCACGTTGAGATTACATAAGAGTATTCTGAATGTGAATAAACGGGTATAGATGGTGAGAAGTTACGTGAACAGATTTCATGAATTTGCTTTATCCATACTAATACTATAAATGCGAAAGTGTGTCTGTCTGTCTGTTATCTCTTCAGTTTTTCTTTATAGAGATACTTTCAGTCCCGGGAAAGGACATAGGATACTTTTCATCCCGTAAAAATGTACGGTTTCGGATAAACGAATTTTGGCGCAACGGAGTTGCGGGCATCACCTAGTAAAATATTTTTTTTTGCTGATCCGGCAAATGTTGTTTTGCGTTTAATATACGGACAATATGCTTGAGATGGAACTCATCACTCAAGCATATTGTTGGGGCCCGGGTCTGAAATATTAAGATGGGTCTTATTTCAGATGGTAGGATCTGTTTTCTTCATCGCTTCTTTAAAGAATCGCTGAACAAAATGTATGGAATTGACATTAGTCGAAGTAGACTTCCCTGTTCCACCATCCAAACTGCACCATCCCACCCGCCCTCAAGCCCCGCTCTCCCGCGCATGGGAGCAGTAGCAATTATTATTTTTAACAAAAAATTAAAACCGACTTCCAAGGTAAAACAATAATAACATCCTTATAATATGAACTAAAAAGTACTCACGGAGGTGTTATGTGCGCTGCGTGTGCTTGTCGCACATGTCGAACGAGTGCCAGCCTATTGAAACTAGTCCGGTGACCGGTTACTTAGCACGTCACACGTGTTCACTTCGATTTTTTTTAATGATTGTTTAAAATTATCTGCAGGCTGCAGCTGATATTATAATATTTTGTAAGTGTGACTGTAATAAGATACGTAGAATAATATACACGTGTATTATTCTACGTATAGTACGCGTTTGCTTACTAGGTAACTAAAAAGAGTGAAATTATTATTTTTAACAAAAAATTAAAACCGACTTCCAAGGTAAAAACAATAATAACATCCTTATAATATGAACTAAAAAGTATTAAATAATTTTTCCTATCTCATGGTGCCTTTTTCCGAATTCGGCTAAAACTCAACTATTCCTGTACTCAATCTTCATAATTTTGAAGTCGGTGCCAGTTACAAATGTTTCAAATATTCTGGCATCTGGATTCAGCTATATCTGGTACCGACTTCAAAATTATGAAGATTGAGTACAGAAATAGTTGAGTTTTAGCCGAATTCGGAAAAAGGAACCATGAGATAGGAAAAATTATTTAATACTTTTTAGTTCATATTATAAGGATGTTATTATTGTTTTTACCTTGGATGTCGGTTTTAATTGGGACACCGGAACACAGCATTGTCATCAAAGTTGCTTCTTTGCCGACAAAAAATCTGTCAAAGCTCATCCGCCGGCGGCCGGAACAAAGTAGCGGATCAGATATATTATTGTGACGTAAAATACACTTTCCCGCTCGGTGTTCTTGCAAAGAATACGAGTTTTGGTAAAAAATATTATGTTTTAATAAGTAGAAAATATTCAATTTTCTATGGGATATTAATATTATCTATGGTTGGTTAACTTTGATTTTTGCCAACTCCTGTTAGTCGAAAACCTTAAATAGCATGGTAGCTTAAGTAGAATCTGAAATAAAAAAACAAATATTCTATTACATAGCATTTTTATCAACTGCAATTATTATAATTCGTATACGTCTAGTCGCACGCACACCGTGCCGAAGTCTGCCGAATTGAAACGACAACGTTGGACGATGCACAGCTTTCAACCTTTCGTTACGGAATTTCTTGTTTCGATCGCCACGCTCAAATCCCGCGATAAAAAAACTGTGCTTCAAATATAATATGGCAAATTAAAAATAAAAAGAAGACGTAGGAGTTTTGCCGGGAATGTGAAAGAGTGACGTTGTGCTTTTGTATTACTTTCCTCAAATTATTTTACTAAAATTGTGTTATTTCGGTTTTTAATGTGTAATGTTCGTAGATTATCATTTTTTCCACCGGAGTTTTGCGAGAGTTACACTTGTAACATTTTTTGTTTTGTTTCTTTTTTGTTCAATTCATTTAATTCATTGATGGGGCAAGAGATCACGGAAGACCAGGGACAGCGGCGCTCGTCGCTGTCATAACCTGAGCGGTCACCTTTTCCTCATTTTTTTTGGCATAGCACTGCCATAAACTGAAAAATACTCTGTTTAGTTTTAAGTTTCTTTTGTTAATGTTCTTTTTTTTAATTCTTCTTTATATTATGTTATTTTTAGTTTTCTACCGAGTTGTTGTTGTTACTTTATGTTTGTTTTAATAATATGGTTGTGTTATGTTTTTGAAAATGGGAATAAAGTTTTTATTATTATTATTATTATTATTAACCATTAATTAATATTTGATGTCGTGCACAAGTGTGGGCAAGCGATACAACTTCAAGAAACGTGCCATATGTTTGTGTTCCCTCCAAAACTCCATCGAAAGTTTTAGTAAAGGGTCTACCACTTTACTAAAACAACTGACTTGACTCGTTGTCTTTACTGACTACTTTTTTTAGACTTTTACTATACTTTTGACTTGACGATAATCTGGAAACGACTTTTTTGTAAACTGTTTACTACATTTTTTTTCCTCGCCATATTTTACTTGACACTGGCCATGGTTAAAAAGCCGAGCGCCATAATAAGAAAAAAAGAAGAAGTAGGAAATGTTCCAATTTCAAATGTGTTCTCTCAATGTATTAGCATGTGAATTTTAAATTGGAAGGTTCTCGAAAATTAATTAGCGTGTTTGCCCGAGTTCTTTGCCGACGTCACGCATTGCCCACTCTGGTCAAATTATGATTGATTTGTTTATATTTGGTAATTTGGTAATACATGAAAATGATTAGAAAATTAGAGATAAGCGATGATAACATGGCGCGCCCCTCCAAAATTCAAAACGTTTGAAGTGCGTTGTCAAAACGTTTGAAGTGCGTTGTCTTGCGCGGTCGGCTAGTTATGATTAGTTGACCAACAAATCTTGGTAATAACTATAAGTGACATATTACGAGTAGTGGTGGTTAATATAACGTATAGCTGAAAAAAGTAGCGCGCTATTTCTTCGAAACGAATAGCGCGCGCTATAAAACTATGCATAAGACGCTACGTTATAACGTATCGCGCGGTCACTGACCTAGCGCGGCGCCGCTCGCGCTGCCGATCGCGCGCGAATCGCGACTTTCGTTGGTTCGTTGTCGTGTCGTTCGGGCCCAAATCGGGTGAATTCGGCTGTCATACATTTTTCAGTGTTGCGTTGCGTGCATAGGTAAATTATAATCTTATATATAAAATTCTCGTGTCACAATGTTAGTCCACGAACTCCTCCGAAACGGCTTTACTGATTTTTACTAAATTTTATATGCATATTCAGTAGGTCTGAGAATCGGCTACTCGGTACTTTATATATTGATAAGTGTATATTATGTTGAATAAATAATAGTAAATTATTACAAACTGAGACTGACGGCGACCATTGTTTGTGCGACGGGATAGCCATGTATATAGTTGCCATGGTGACATACTTATTTAGTCACTTCAATAAAATAATATGGCAAGTATATTATGGCAAAGCAACGTTTGCCGGGACAGCTAGTGTTTTATAATCATCAGTAATTGACCCCCTGCTCCGAAGAGCACTGTACTGTAATTTAATGGTAACTTCCGTTCCACGTGAACGTATTTTTCTAAATCTGGAATACGTTATTATATTTTTAAATGTAGATAAAATGTAAAAAAAACTGTTGTAAAAAACATTTAAAAATAATTTAAGATGTATATTACCAAAAAATAAAAAAAATTAAATATTTCAAACATAATAAAATTATCCAAATAATGCCTTCAAACGATTATATTATTCTAAGTAATTATCTTTAATAAACACGTTATATTATTATATTAACTCACCCACCGCACTATAATTATTAACGAAAGAATTCAATAACGTCGGTAACTTTACAACGTGTCCAATCGATCGTTATAACGCATCATTCATTATAACGTAGCGTCAAAACTAGCGCGCTTAAAAGAATCGAGATTTCATTCGTTATAACTGTTATAAATTATAACGTAGCGTCAAAACTAGCGCGCTTGAAATTCGTTATAACTTATAACGTAGCGTCAAAACTAGCGCGCTTGAACGAATCGAGATTTCATTCGTTATAACGTAGCGTCAAAACTAGCACGCTTGAAAAATGTAGCGTATTTCATCTAGCGCGCTATGAAAATATAGCCGTTAAGAACACCACTGATTACGAGCATTAGTTGATTGGTTGAATACTTACTACATACAACTCTTTCATAAGGATGTGGCTACACACATTGAAACAGTAATTTGGAGAGGCGCGCCATGTTATCGTAGTTTATATCTTCGTTTTGATGTCAAATATACTATAAAGTTGTCAGGGACATTTTGTGATCTCGGGTATATTTATAAAGGGTGTTCTTACGGTGAGGGAAAACGTCGTGAGGAAACCCGCACATGGATGGACCTAGACGCATTCTCTGGACATGGTTGACTATGTTTCAAAAATGGCGTATAATATGGTTTGTAAATCTTATGGACATTATTTTATCCTTTTATAATTATCCTTTATTAAATTTTTATATGATAAGTTAGGTTTTAATGAAATTTCCTATACTTAATAATAACTAACTATTTGACCGAGCTTTGCTCGGTATTCGATAGAACACGAATAAAATGACATTTTCTAAAAATGATTCCTAGCTAGATCGATTTATCGCCCCCGAAACCCCCTATATACTAAATTTCATGAAAATCGTTGAAATTTAAGACGAAAATTTCTTCCCAAGAAATATTATATATAAATAAACAAGACTAGATGACGCCCGCAACTGCATTGCAAAGTCGTTTCTCACGCGGGAACCATACATTTTTCTGAATTAAAAAATATCCTATGTCCTTTACCTGGACTTAAAGTATGTTCAAACCAAATTTCAGCAAAATCGGTTCAGCGGTTTGAGCATGAAAAGGTAACAGACAGACAGTCAAACACAAGTATGGAAGTATGGATATGAAAATGTTCGCTAAGTACCTACTCTTTTTGCTGTATAAGCAATGACAAGGAAAAAGGCATAAAATTTTTAATAAAGGTACCGTAAAGTGGGGCTAATTGAGATTTTTGGCGTTATTTGGGACAACCCAGGATTTAGGACATAAATGTGTATAACTTTCTTTTTCTAATCTGTAGAAATATTTTTTGTGTCATGGCAATAGTATGATAGTTGCTGTCAAAATAACACTTGTCAATGTCAGTCTATGACACAGTACATCGTAACAACTGAACGAACTTCACATGTCATAATTTTAGTTTAAAAATGTTGGTGGTAAAACTTCCCATATACACTGAAATTCTAAAAGATAAGCGAACTATTTACTACGTATTTCAAATATATATATTTCAGTGTGGATTCTTTTGCTAAATATCGATACGTTATCGTACATTGTGTTTGACTTCTGTATACAAATTGAAGAAAATACCAATAACACTTCCATAAACCTTTATTAACATCCAATAGTACAAGTTCTATTAATTCCAAATCACATCTGACCTAATGACAACATCTGTCATCTACTTAGTCTATAACTAGATTCTACATACCGCCCACCATGAATGTATGTAATAAAATACATTCGTAACTTAGACAAAACCGCCCACCGTGAAACAGTACCGAGGGCCGGTGACCAGTGCTAATAACAATCATTATATTATATTATATACAATTTTCAAACAAATTTCTCCCTGCACAAACACTCTGAAATAAACGGTAAACTTTTCATAATATAATATCTAACGTAAAAACACACAACTTAACAAGTACAAACCAAATATAATTGCCCTGAGTAGAATAATGCAACTATCGCCATTCTCTTTAATAAATGTTCTCCAAAATCAACTTATAAATGACATTAATCTATCCTACCTGAAATTCTTTCGATATCACTGGGACCAGATAATATCCATCCCAAATGAGTATTTTGCACCGTTAAATTATATGACGTATCTCGAAGAATACCATTTCTTAAAATACGTCCATAAATTTCAGCACCTAATATAACATCTATTTTACCAGGCTTGTCAAAACGAGGATCTGCTAATTTTAAGGATGATAACTCTGGCCAATCAACGATGACGTGTGTATCTTCCACCGCGGGGGCTGACGGTAGATCACTCAGAACATAGGCTTGTACGTTACAATTAAAATCACTAGCAGTGGACTAAATTCTACCATTTCTTTGATAGACACGTTCTGATCCCCTCCCCCCACACCGGTTACAACTCCTTCTACCGGTATCTTTTGAAGGCTTAAAATTTCTGCCATTCTCTCGGTGACAAACGAAGCTTGAGAGCCCTGATCGAGTAATGCTTTCAAGGTGATAGTGGAATTCTCAATGTTAACCTTAACCAGAGCTGTGGGCAACATTACCTGGGACATAAGTCGGTTTTTTACCTCGTCATTGGTATAATTACTCTCTCCGTAAACCTCATCCACAGGCCATACATCCCTCTTTAGGAAACCACACCTGGTAATCCTCTCCCGGTGTAATAATGTGTGGTGTCGACCACTACACCGCTGACACGCTCTAAGCCGTCTGCATGCTGATGCTTTATAATATGTGCTAAAACAATTAAAGCATAAATTATTATTCCTAATAAATTCCCATCTAGTGTCATAATCTTCTTCATGAAACGATGTACACTTGTCCAACACATGGTTCATCTTACAGTATGAACATTGCATAATCACGGCAGTGGTGGCAAAAGCATATCGTGTCTTTTGTCTCTGAACTACAATCGTCTTCCGCTCTCTCAGCTCTAAAAATTCTAAAGCTCTAAACCTATTTTCCAAAAATGTATAAAATTCATCTAAGTTGGTAAATTCTCCAAATCATTACTAATATTGTGCTCCCACAGTTTTCTAGACTCTCCGTCCAACTTCTGTGTAACCAAGTAAATAATTAAAAGATCCCACGTCGAAGTATCTACTTCTAAGTTAGAGAGAGCACTTAAACACTCGTTCGTGGTATCGAGTATTCCCTTTATTCCACAACTCTCCTCTGAAGTTAAATTCTTTCATTCAATGTATGATTTGCTATGAACCTCTTGTTACTGTATCTTTTTATCATTAATTTCCAACAGTCTTCATAACTAGCTTCTGTGATAGGTACATGACGTAACAATTGCTCAGCTTCGCCTGTGACGTGACTTTTTAAGTTTCTCAATATTATGTAAATTTGGATTTTTATGTATTAATGTTTCAAACAAATTACGAAAAAATGGCCATTCTGTATACCTTCCAGAAAACGTTGGTAAGTCAATGGTAGGCAGATTAATTGACAGTGTGTCTCTTACTTCAGTCGAAGAAACGGTGGGGTCAATAACTTTCTTTAAAAGAATATCCTCCAGCTCTCCTTTATATTCATAGTACACTTCTTTAACTTTATCAAATACTTTGTTAGGTACTCAGAATCGTGTGGTAATTCCCCCATTTGACGTCGGAGAGCCATGCTCCGGCACGAATGGGCCGGCTCGACCGGAGAAATACCAGGTCCTCACAGAAAACCGGCGTGAAACAGCGCTTGCGCTGTGTTTCGCCGAGTGAGTGAGTTTACCGGAGGCCCAATCCCCTATACCCTATTCCCTTCCCTACCCTCCCCTATTCCCTTCCCTTCCCTTCCCTACCCTCCCCTATTATCCTATTTCCTCTTAAAAGGCCGGCAACGCACTTGCAGCTCTTCTGATGCTGCAAGTGTCCATGGGCGACGGAAGTTGCTTTCCATCAGCTGACCCGTTTGCTCGTTTGCCCCCTTATTCCATAAAAAAAAAAAAACTATCAACTCGTAATTATTGTCTTCAAAACGAGACCATGCCTTCTTTAAACTCTCGAGCCTTACTTTAATATGAGATCGTGTAACTTTACCTTTAATAGACCCTAGGAAATTTTCATAATCATTCAAAATTTGAATTTTAATATGGTTTTGTACTCGAATGATTCCTTCCATTGTATACAAATATATTATCTTCTACTTTACCCAATACTATGATATTATATTATAAACATTGATCCAATATTCTCCACTTTTGTTTACTTGTTGCCAAGGTAGCCAGGCAAATATTTTCTTAAAATTTAATAGCAACAATTCTTACATCATTTATTACTCATGTAACTCCGCTTACAATATTTCCATAGCATAGGCCAGCTCATCTATTATCCGGCTCCTGATGGACCATGAAGAAAATACCAATAACACTTCCATAAACCTTTATTAACATCCAATAGTACAAGCTCTATTAATTCCAAATCACATCTGACCTAATGACAACATCTGTCATCTACTTAGTCAGATTCTACACACATTTGGATGCATAGTGATTGTATTCTCTTTGTTTGGATGGGGTTATTTTGGACGGCAACGTGGGGTTTTTTGGGTTACGTAAGAAATTGTTGATTAGTACCTAGGCAGGTTATTATATTGATAGAAATTAAGATATAGCTACGTTTGATAAACGATTTATGCAACTACGAACTTTTGTCCGCGGCTTTGCTCGCGATAAGAAGTATTATTATATACAAACTTTCATCCCTTATTTTAACCCTTTGGGGTTGGAATTTATCAAAATCCTTTCTTAGCGGATGATCATAACATCTACCTGTTAGCCAAATTTCAGCCCGATCCGTCCAGTGGTTTGGGCTGTGCGTTGATAGATTACCATGTCAGTCAGTCACCTTTGAGTTTTATATATTTAGAAGTACAAATAAAACCAAATCTTTTTCTAGGATGTTTTTTGTTATATTTTTTTACGGAAAGGTTAAATGTTCATTCGTTTATATGATGCTACTACGCATTTTGATCTGTTTTTAATAGAAAATTTGTTCGAAAGTAATCTATGGAACTCTAATAAATATATTTTTTTCTTAAAAGTGCTTTTATTTTCGAAAAATCCTAAATTTAATTGTAGATTCAATTCAAATCCATATTTTATTTTATGTTTTTGCGTCCCAAATAGCGTTAATATGTTTAATTCAGTTATTTAGCTAAAAACCATGATTTAACTATGAAATCTGAAAGCTATCCCAAATAGCCCCATTCAAGCGATATTTGGGACTAGGTTTTTTTTTTTTTTACTGGCCACTTTAATATAAATGTCAAAATGCTAACTTCATATGCAAAAAACACGCGCTCAGGGATCCATTTGTAATTTTTACAAGAATCTACCCGAACAAATAAATAAATATAAACCAAAATAGTGTAAAATGTGTCCTAAATTGCCCCACTTTACCGGTATTGTTTTTCTTAATACAATGTCCTAAATAACTAAAAATATTTGTTATGTCAGAATTAGGGAATGCAATATCGGGATACCGCGATCCCGAAATACCGGGATCCCGCATGCATTATGCGGGACTAATCCCGGTCGAAAATTTTGCGGGATCCCGCGGGACTGGCGGGATTACAAAGAAATGTGATTCATATGCGTAACTTTGCGCGCGGAGTGCGTGAACTGGCTACAGGCAGCCCGCTAAACAATTTAGCTTCAATTCACACTTTAAATGACAATTGAACTAACTAGCGTGGATGCTGAGCGAGCATTTCCAGCTGCTAGCTACCTTGTGTCGAATATCAGGAACCGTTTCGGAATCTTTAGGCACGATTTTTACCTATATTTCGAAAAAAAATCGATAAAAGATGGACATAAAATAAGCGATTTTTTTTAGTTTTTCTTAACTATATATTAATATTACGAAACCACTTCCAAAAAAATGATCAGTTTTTCTTTCATTCATTTATAAAGTCTGAAGTATGGAGGTGTTAATAATTAAACCCTTGAAAAAAGTGTCTGACAGGCGACAAAGTTTGTTTTATTTGATATTCTAAGAATAAAACGGGGTCTATCAAGTAAAGTCATAACGATTTATTTTAAAAGTTTAAATCCACCCAGCGGGATCCCGCAAATACCGGGATCCAGCGGGATTGTGATGGTTCAATCCCGCAAATACCGGGATTGAAATTCTCTTGCGGGATTGCATTCCATAGTCAGAATTAAATGAAGCTTAAGTTATAGTATCTCTATACAAAAAACAAAAACAGCTCGTATTATTTGTATGTATCGAATAATTTTCTCATAGGATTTTTTATAATAATTGAAGACGTACATGGAAGAAGTAGATAACTAATACATTAATTGAAAATGTTATTTTTTTTAATTGTTACTTACCCAATTCATCCTTTCACGTCTTCAAAAATATAACGTTTCCTGTTAATCGATTCTAAAAAGCTCTAATAAAAAAACAATTGGGCTGTATCAGAGCTCTTACAGTTGAACGGCACGCTTTGACTGTCGTCGACACGACAGTGCGAAAAAATCAATGAAAAAATCCAACGACTGCCGTTAGCTGGTAAGGAGTCCTTAAAAGTATTATTTTTTAAATTAAAAAATTAGGAATGTTATAATAATAATATTTACATATTATTTTTATAAATAGAATGCGCTTCGCTTGGCTCGTCTCGGCGGGTGCACTACCGTGCACCCAGGTACTTTTCTAGATCCAGACCCAGACCCATTTAGATCAGGAATTTATTACCTTAATTTCCTGTGGGCTGGATTCCAGGATATTAAGTGGTATTAAAAGTTGAAATTCCATAGAAAATAAACTGAAAAACTGTTCTTAGAATAACATTTAATGGAGTATAATATGATCTCGCTTTTCGTAGAAAATATTTTAACGAATACTCTTCGAGTATTACATACTTACTACAATTATAGGCACTCGATTAACCGGTAATGATTGTCGTTACGCATTCGGTTAATTGAAAATTGGGATAATCGAATATTGTATGAAGAAAAGTGGATTTTTTGGGAAAAAAGTGTCCTATGTCCTTTCTCGGGACTCCAAATACCTCCATACTAAATTTCAACAAATTGGGCGTGAAGAGGTAACAGAGAGACAGATACTTTCGCATATTAATATTAGTATGGACGATAGCTTTTGCCCGCGGCTTCGCTCGCCTTTAGAAGTATTATTATATACAAATTTTCATTCCCTATTTTAACCCCTTGGCAATAGAATTGATCAAAATTCTTTCTTAGCGGATGCCTACGTCATAACATCTACCTGCATGACAAATTTCAGCCCGATCCGTCCAGTGGTTTAGGCTGTGCATCGATAGATCACCATGTCAGTCGACTGAGTTTTATTTATTTAGATTACGCAATCTCAAGTCGGAAGATCTTTATCTTTGAGGCTGTTAAGCATAATCCCACATGTACTTAGTAAAACAACATTAATTTTGCCGATTCATCTAGTTGATAAAGTTTAATTAATAAACGTCATTAATTTAAATTGAAAGTAACATTAAAGTATAAATTAACGTCTTGAATATTGGTTAAGTCAAAAACTTCGGGAACCGCCTACATAATGACTAAATATGCCAGTACTTAGAGTGTCGCAGAGAATTATAAGAGAGATTTTCTTAGAAAATTGTAATGATCGAGAAATTTGCCATACATTATTAATACTTCAGTCGGAATTTCCAGGAATTGCTATTGTATTCTATTGTTGTCGCGATCACCGGTGCTCGCGCGGGGCCTGAAGGATTAAGTCTATTTGCTTGACGACTTGTAACTAGATTTTTGAGCTATTTTTTTGAGGTATAATTTTTCAATTACGCAAAAGACTGAATTAATAAATAGATAATAATATAATTTACAGAAAACCAAACCATTAATAATTGCATGAATGCCGGCAATTTTTAATTATTTTTTTTTACGCTTTTTATTAGCTTGACCTGTATGTTTGTTTGTAACCGACTTCTTTGGGCGCGATTTTGACCCACTTTAAACGGCCAGATTTCGTCCAAACTTTGTAGATTTATCGAGGACCGATGACAATACACTAATTTGATAAAATAAAGCATATTGCCCCGTATATAATATAATATACGTACATACATATTTTATAGTATTAAGTACTTTTAATGACACTAAACCAACTGTAAAATAAATGAGTGTTATAATATTATGTCATTGATATATTATGCAATATGAATAGAGTAGGCGATAGCTTGAGCCTTGGCTCCTGAGGGAACTAGCATCAACAGACTGAGTATCAAAGCATTCACCATCAATTACGACCTTTATGCTTCTGTCTGCTACCTAAGCAAATTGTGACCCACTTGCATAATTTCTCGGGGAGCCCATCTTCCCAGCTTCCATCAGAAGCACATAGCAGCGCTTTGTGCCAAACCCAATCAAAGGCCGTGGCAATATCCAAACTAACTGAAAATAATTACAGTCATTATTTATAGTTATCGCGGAATTAATAGCCGATAAGAACAAATTAAAAGTTTGGAAAATCCAAAAGTGCAAGACTCATAATGCACATTATTAAACATTAAATAAAAAAACAAAAAAAAAAACAAAACAAAACAAAATAGTCGTTCAAAATTAGTTGCCGAAAAAACAGCTAAACAGCTAAAAATGTGCGATCGCTAGGTCACGTTCACAGAAAGAGGCCGCAGAGCGGAGCAGGGAGGAAGATCCATCTTCCATTCGACTCAGGATACAGATTTCGGTAAGACAAAAGAGCAGAGACGTGGTTTTGCAAAGTTCCACCTGGTCTAGAGGGGCTCTGGGTGTAGATGGGAACAGTCCCGGTGCCAAGGGAAATGCTTCAGTCTGTCGAAGTTCCCTTATTTTGCTGGAAATCCTATCTCTTATGTGGTAGACCAGCCAGTCGTGGTTGGCTTATTGTGTTAGATTTTAATATATTAGGTACATCAAACTTCCTCCAAAGCATAGTTTTTTATGTCCTTTACAGTAGATTTGTGTCCCAGTTTCATAGTAAACTTACTTACTTACTTACTTTAATATGGCATAGTTGACATTGAAAAATTCAGTGCTGTATGGGACAAATAAGCATTTTTTTTTTTAATGTAAGGGACATGCTATTTTCTAAACGCGTAAATTTACGAAAATATTTTTTTTATAGTTATATAGCCGACAAAATTCTAAGAAAGTTTGCCATAAGCACCTTTAAGATCGGACTAAATGGTAAAAAGTTACAGACGAATTTGTAAAAAAAAAGTTGTTTTTCGCTCTCCTGAAAAGTCGTGTTTTGTCCCTTACATTAAGTGATATTTCCAGTGTCGATTTCCTCTCCTACGCCGCGCGAATTTTTATTTATTTATTTAACTTACATAGCATCATGACTCATTCATAAGTATATGAGTTCACAATATAGGTAGCTTACAATACCATATTACATGATTCGAATGTACACTTCGCTGGCCCCGGGCAACAAAGTGGTAAACGCCGCTTACGCCCTTTTTAATGTTATTTGATTTTTGGCTTCTCTGAGTACTAGTCTATCACCCCTATTTATTTCATATTTTTGGGTATAATAAATGACAACAGCTTTATGGAATGGAAAATTCTCTTACGACTAAAACTGTATTCTTGCATTACTCTATGAAACATAACTAAAAAATCCGGTGAAGATACGATACATCTAAGTTTTCGCTGTAAGATTCCCCAGAAGAAGGGAGTAATCGGCTGGTACACTCGAAATCTAAAGCGAAAAATACGTCGTATTATGTTCTTACAGTCGTAAATCTCAAGCGGTTTGGTGTTTTTACAAAGTCAATAAACAATGTTGTAATTAAAACAATATCACTTATTAGTTGTATTATACATTTTTTCAATTATTTCAATAAATTTTTACACTGTTACAATTATTTTGTTATGGTTAAATAGGTAAAAAAATTAACTTTCATATGACACTTCAAATGCTTGTTTTGGACCACTTTACGCTGCACTATAAACAAATTAGCTTATTTTGTCTCTCCTGAACAAAACGATTTTTGATATTACGCCTTATTGCCCGGGGCCAGCGACTTACTTAAATTGCGTTACTCCTTTCGTTATATGATTTTTCGAATCACGAGTCCATGATAGGCTTAAGAAGCTATTTTTTATTTGTAAGTCATTATTATACACAATGATGTATAATTTTATACACATTATTATTAGGTATACACAGCTCTATACTTTAATTTTACATCTATTCCTCCATAATGTTGAGCATAATAATTATAATCTTTATTTGTGAGTTTATACCGGCTTATTTATAAAATAAACGAAAGATAATACCCAACCTTCACTCGTTATTCATCTATACTAATATTATAAAGCGGAAGAGTTTGTTAGTTTTTTTTTTTCGTCCCCCTAACATTATCAGGGCTATTTATTTTCTATTTGTCTATACAATTTATCCAATTAGCCTTAGATGTATCAAATATAAAAAATACAATAAAATGATTCCACTAAAATAAACAAATAAAACAAAATACCTACAATTAAAATCTCAAAATAATAAAACAACGGCACAAATATAAAACAAAAAGAACAGAGACTATTCTAATATCACAGCTTAAAATTAATTGTTACTATCACACAGAATACTGCTGTTACGCTTGTTCACTACACCCACGATCGTTCTGCAAAAAGCCAGGAAGATGTCCCGCTTTGTACCCCCCAGGATGGATGGCAGATTCTCACCCGTTATCGGTCACTAGTCGGTACCAGATGAATCTTCTGTTCCCTGACAGAATATTTGAAACTTTTGGAACTGGCACCGACTTCAAAATTATAAAGATCGAGTACAGAAATAGTTGAGTTTTAGCCGAATTTAGAACATACACGCGTATATCACCCCAACCGGACTAGGAAGGGGAGAGGGACGGCCCTCTTTTATGCAATAACATTAATAACTTGAGCTCATCTACCGCGATAACTCGTACGCAGCTAGTTTGTGCTACCGCGCGCGAGCAGCCTCACTCGTCAGAGAGTGAGTAAGGGGTCGGACCCCTTAAGAGCAGGGGGGATCCGTGTCCCCACGTCAGATGAAAATAGCTTATTTTCGTAGCTCTACCCAATATTGCCCGATTAGAATGTCACACGTGTGACTTTAGGGGAGGGGGCCAGGCCCCCTCATTGTTTATCTCCAAACCAACTAGCAACAGACTAGTTATAGCCACGATTAAACTACCATGGTCTTAACCAGACCAGTAGCTTAGACCCTTTCGAAAAAAAATAAAAAATAAAAAAAATAGCCGATTTCGGAAAAAGGCACTATTAGATAGGAATAATTATTTAATACTTTTTATTTCATATTATAAGGATGTTATTATTGTTTTACCTTGGAAGTCGGTTTTAATTTTCTGTTAAAAATAATAATTTCACTCTTTTTAGTTACCTAGTAAGCAAACGCGTATTATACGTAGAATAATACACCTGTATATTATTCTACGTATCTTATTACAGTCACACTTACAAAATATTATTATAATATCAGCTGCAGCCTGCAGATAATTTTAAACAATACATTAAAAAAAATCGAAGTGAACACGTGTGACGTGCTAAGTAGCCGGTCACCGGACTAGTTTCAATAGGCTGGCACTCGCTCGACCTGTCGCACACGCAGCGCACATAGTACCTCCGTGAGTAATTTGTATTCTGTGCATAGTACCTTGTAACGTAACGATATGTAAAATGGCGATATCATAAGAAACAATTGATGCCGTTATAAACTCTTTACTCTCATAGACTCCTTATAGACGATGTGTGAATCCTGTTGTTCTTTTAAAAGCACTGTATATAACTTGACTAAATAATTAATGACGTTTTTAGCACAAAAACAGCTTAAATTCAAGGGCGAGTTGATACCAAAACACACAGCGTATCACATTTTATCATGCATTTTAATTCCCATACACTTTTCACTATAAACGAGCACTAAATCAGGTAAATGAACTATGCATAAAATAATGACTTATCGTTTACTTGATAGTAAAATGGCTGACGTTACTATTTCTTCTCCAAGCTGTTGCGAAAAAGTAAATCAATTATGACGGCAAAAAGGGCAAACGGAGTTTAACTCCCTTGTATCGGACAATAATATAACACGTATAAGGGTGATCGCTATTATATATTAACGCTTTCTATATGTTTCTTATAAGTTGAAGTACCTTGTTATTGGTAATTATATAACACGTATAAGGAAAAAAGCGGACTATAAAGCAATTATAAGGAGGGTGTAAGGTTATTATCCTTATAAATTGTGCCCAAATGCACCCTTATTAGCGATAATACGACTTCTATAAGAATATTATTTTTGGCTTTATAAGCCACTACAAGATCAATTTTTGTTAGTTGGGACATGACGAATCTATAAGGGTTTCGTTTTTTGCCATTTTGGCTACGGAACCCTAAAAAACTACTTGTTAGACACCGTTCAAACCAATTTTCGTTGGTAGTTTTTATAATAATGTACATCATATATTTTTTTAGGAATTATCATGCCCTACTTTAGAAGTTAGAGGGGGGGGGACACACACATTTTACCACTTTGGAAGAGTCTCTCTCGCAAACTATTCAGATTAGAAAAAAATGATATCAGAAACCTCAATATGATTTTTGAAGACCTATCCATAGATACCCTATACGCGTAGGTTAGACGAAAAATATTTTTTTTGTTTCAGTTGTACCTATGGGGACCCCTAAAATTTTTAATAATTTTTCCATTTTTGTATCAAAATCTTAATGCGGTTCACAGACTCCATCTACTTACCAAGTTTCAATAGTATAGCTCTTATAGTTTCGGAGAAAAGTGGCTGTGACATACGGACGGACAGACAGACAGACAGACGGATAGACAGACAGACAGACATGGCGAATCTATAAGGGTTCCGTTTTTTGCCATTTTGGCTACGGAACTCTAAAAAAAAACGTCGTGTGGAAGGGCCCTAAGCTCCACACCAGGGGACACGTACACATCCTATTTATCACTTAGTTTTGTTACAACCTGTTTAAAAAGATTGCCATTTTCTTGTTTAAAACCATCTTAAACTTTGAATATTTCAGATCTGCGTCTTTGGAAGTCTAGCGAATGCTCTGAATGTGGCTGTACTCACCCGGCGCGACCTTGCCGCGGCGCCCATCAACAGGCTGCTGAAGTGGCTGGCGGTGGCCGACGTCTTCGTGATGCTGGAGTATGTGCCGTTTGCTGTATACAAGTATATGGTAAGTTTTCAATAGTTTAAGTCGTCTATGGCCCATAGATTATGGGTTTTTCGCCCATATCCTTTTTCTGTCGCTTTCGTAATAATTTATTCGCGTACAAAGGTTTATAGCTAGGCCGACTTAATATTTTTAAATATGTATGGCCTTTATAATAAAAAAAAAAATATAGCGGACCTACCCGTTGTCTGTCCCTATGATTTTTGATTGAAAGTGATTAAAAAAAAAAGGTTTACACCTATGTCATGCAAAGAGGATGTAAACTGTATACTACGTAACAAGAGGTCGGACTTAGAAGAAAAAAAATAAACATCCGTTATTTTTTTAATTTGAAACTGAAGATAAAATTTTTAAGTGCAAAACCTTTCACTCTAAACATACCAAAAATTAAAAAAAATAAAATAAAAAATAAATAAGCTCAAATAAATGTTTTATTTCAATAAAAATTATTGTACACAGCTAAATAAATAGGCTAATAAGGTAAATTAAACAATAAAACAGATTTAATCCACAAGCTTTTGTTGATTTCTATTACTCAATATTATAATATTACAGTACAGTTTTATGTATTTTATTTATAAATATAATAGAATAGTTGTCTATGCTACTCTACTAACTACTTGATTGGCTTACACAGTAAACTCTATATAGGGAGGGGATTAAAGCTGCGCGTCCACCAGGTCAGAATCGGGGCGTACGGTGCGGACTGCGCGTCGTGTCGTCATATATATTTTGTTAGGCGCAGAATGACGTTCCAGTACTTCTAGTGCAGTTCACAGTAGTCAGTACCATACATACAAAGCAACAAATCCGTCCGCTGCATACCTACGCAGTATGCTCCGATCCCGATCCAGTAGACGCGCACCTTTATACATGTAACACACTTAAGTATCATTACTTTATTTTGTTACACCCTGTATACGACAGCTGAAATCTATCGCGTGGGCTCAGGCCAGCTGCATACCACCTCACGTCTTGATCAGAGGATTTTTCCTTGGTGGCCGTACCACTCATAATCCATACCTTCCTTCTCCAGCTATGTCTTGCAGACTAAAATGTTGCAAACTAGTATAGGGACCTAAAAATCTGAAATTAATGAAACATTTTTTACTACATTTTTACTACATTTCCATACAGTTTACATAAATTATTAAGTATACTTATCAACCTTATGTATTATTACAATAAAACAATATACACATTTTAACATTTTCCAAATTAACTGCATACTGATATACATTATAATATTTTCTATGAAATAATAATCTATCGTTTTCATATTAATATAGTTTATGTTGTAAATTATTGTACAAATATGCAAATAATACTGCGACATACTTTGTATTAGAACATGGTATGACATAGTTATGTTTAGCTTCAATTTATCAATTTACGGTTACATTTACATTTTACAATGGCTTACCTTTCGTTTTTCATTAATTAATCCACTTAATTTACAATTTTTGTATGAGTTGCTACAAAATAATTTTCACAAAATGAAAATCGAACTTTGAATTTTAAACTCCTTCTTCGTCTTTTTTCTCATGTAGTTTATATTCTCTATGGTCTTTTTTATCAGCCAATCACAGTCGACCTTGCACAGATTATCTGATTGGGTACAGTTGCTACGTTTAAATTTGGAACCCAATTTTTTTTTTGTTCGGGAATTTCGTCCACCTGATGTCATGTATATTTTTTCATTTTAAGGTACTGTTTCAATCCTATTCTAAAACTAGATACTGCAATATCTTTCATTCAAGACCAAAACCTCTTGTAATTATTCGGACCAAATGAAAATCTTATTAAATCTAAATACATTTAAAAATATGTTTCAGAAATTACCTCGAGAATAGCCCCAAATTGTGTTTACCCTAAGCGCTGTAAATTCATCAAGAATTTCAAGAGATACCGAAATAGACAATTCGCTGACTTAATATTCTAGTCTTAAAATTTGGAATGTACAAAATATCTCATGGAATTATGTAAATCTGGGCAATTTCAGAATGAACCCTTAAAGATTACGTGGCCTAGTTACAAAAGAATATTCGAAATATGATGACAGGATATTTTGGCTACCGAAGGGTACTATTTATAGGTTTCGCTGACGGGAAACATCCATTCAGAATTATAAGTAGGCTTTGGAATTAAATTGAAAGAAAAATAAACTCTTGATCCCACGTCGAAGACTCAAACAAACCTCACAGAAGCGGTTACAAATAAGCTTGTACGAGAATATAATTAGCACCGTGACCGCAAGTTTAGACCGCATCTTCAAATGTAAAATGACATAATATTATAACATAATAATAATATTTTGATTACATTTTAATTGAATAAAACAAAAAAAAACATAATTTTACTGCGCGAATAATTAATATTCATTTTATTCGTAGGCTCAATCACAGGATATCGATTATTCATCCATAATGTTTGAGTGGCCGCACTGTATCTTATCACTGGACACGGGACATGATAGCGAAACATTCCAATAACTGTGATCATCACCAGCTGAATCTAATAAACTAATTTAATCCTTACCACCTTAATTTTCTATTTTCGTTTATTATACTCATGATATCTCATATCAGCTTCCAAAGTAAAGCCAATTTATTAAAATTCAAGCATACATTCAGCATCTCCTTAGTATTTACAAATTACTTTTATTTGTAACACACGCCAATAGATCGACAATATCATAAACTACATACATAGTCTGCACTAAAAATATCGGGAATGGAATACTTCAACTATTCCTGTCATATTAAAATATTTTTAATTGAAAACTCCTTGGCTTTAAAAATCGAATACAATTTATTTATTTAAAAAAAGATTGTCGGTCTTGTCACTAGGTCTTGTCAAACTTGTTTAGTCGTTGAGAAAATGGAATTGACTCGAGAAAATTCTAGAGCGATGATTTATTATGACTTTCGAAGTGGTTTAACACAAAAACAGTGTGTTGATCGGATGATTTCTGCATTGATGAAGCCCCATCCAAAACCGCAATTTATCGCTGGTTTGCTGAATTTCAACGTGGACGTGTCAGGCTCAGTGATGATCCCCGTCAAGGTCGTCCAAAAACTGCAGTCACCCAAGAAAACGTTGATGCTGTGCGTAAGCTGGTTGAGGAAGATCGACATGTGACATACCGCGAAATTCAGGCAACCTAAGACATTGGCATGAGTCAAATACAAATAATATTGCATGAACAATTAGGTTTAAAAAAATTGTTTTCCCGATGGATACCGCATTTGCTCTGTGAAGAGCAAAAAGCGGCTCGCGTTACTTGGTGCGTCAGAACTCTCGAAAGATTCCACGCAGGATCCTCTAATGCTGTATACAACATCGTATCAGGTGACGAATCCTGGATATACGCGTACGAACCCGAAACTAAAAACCAGTCACGAGTTTGGGTGTTCGAAAATGAGTTAAAGCCAACAAAAAGTGGTTTTAGGCATACATAATGAGGACCTAGGGATTGGTATCTATATTACTCCATACTAATATTATAAATGCGAAAGTGTGTCTATCTGTCCGTCTATCTGTTCGTCTGTCTGTCTTTCTGTTTGTCTGTCTGTCTGTTACCTCTTCACGCCTAAAGCGCTCTAACGATTTTGCTGAAATTCGGCATGGAGATACTTTGAGTCGCGGGAAAGGACATAATTATTATTATATACACTTTTTATCCCGGAAAAATGTACGGTTCCCGCGCGAAAAACGAGTTTTGGCGCAACTGAGTTTCGGGCGTTCTATAAAATAAGTAAATACATAAAATCTTTATGTCATATCCATATTATCCAAACCGAACATAGCAAATCCAAAGCGTTAACGCTCACATTACATCTGAGAATTTTAAATACTCACTTACGCGCGCTGTCTCTACTCACTAACGTAATTTCGGCCACGTAAATTACGCCGGCGTAATTCAGCCTAGTGTGTTTAGACCCTAAGTTACTCGAATGACTCTCAAAAGTAGTTAAATATTGCAACCATTTAAAAAGTGAACTTTATTAAGAGCGGGCTGCCAAATTTTGTTGGGTTTTCTAATAAGTATTACGATCCCAGAAGACGATTGACTTTAAATCTTGAAAAACTTTAAATTGAGATTTATTTAATCATTGTATATTTATCTGATATTAGCCTAACGAAAAACGATTCACTTATTTGACTTGATAGTCGTATTTTTAGAAATTATGAATATTTCTGGGCTTTTCAACAAATATTAGCTGTTACACTTATTGAGTTAGTACTATCATTAAAATATAACTTGCACTAGGTACTAATATCACACACTTTATAAAATAATGACTAAAGGAAATATTAGTATTGTATTTAATTTTTAAGTAATCATCAAAAACATTTTTGGGACTTACGACCTTTACTTTCGTGCTATAATGCGGGAACCGTTGTTAGAGATCAACTACGATAACTTGGCGCGCCCCTCCAAATGACTGTTTCAATGTGTGTGTAGTCACATCCTAATAAAAGAGTTTGTATGTAGTTACTATTCAACCAATCACAGTACACGTAATATTTCAGTTAATGTCACTTATTACCAAGATTTGTTGGTCAACTAATCATAACTAGCCTACCGCGCAAGACAACGCACTTCAAATATTTTGACAACGCACTTCAAACGTTTTGAATTTTGGAGGGGCGCGCCATGTTATCGTAGTTGATCTCTACGCGATATTGCTTACTATTAGCTGCAGCACAAAATACAATTAATGCGGGCACGATTCATGGAATAATAATAATTATTTATTATTATTATGTCATTATTATTATATCATTATCATTATATCACGATTGGAGGATAGCGGAGTGTGTAGGCGGGGCTAGCGTGATTTGATATATCTGGCAGCCCGGTCTTAACACGCAAGAAGATACCGACTAGCCACCTACGTTGTCGGGCTGCCCAATTTTATGAATGGCTCATTTACTAATGCATCGCTTCGTCACATCGTAATGTCAACTGACCCTTTCGTTCTAGATCCTACCCGGCCAGGGCCTATCGCTGATCGGCGTGTCTGCAGTTCCACATGATATGTCACCCAAATGACAGTAAACCCTTGTTCTAGATTCTCCCCGCCCAGTGCGAGATGTCTTACCCCTGGGTGGCGTACCTGCCGTTCCCATATTCCGGATATTGTAAAAATATGTCACCCGAATGACACTAAACCCTTGTTCTAGATCCTCCCCGGCCAACGCGAGATGCCCTATCGCTGGGCGGCGTACCTGCTGTTCCACATGCACTTCGCCCAGGTCTTTCACACAGCATCCATCTGTCTTACCCTGTCCCTCGCCATCTGGAGATATATCGCTATCAAGTGAGTATACGCCATAAAATTAATATACCTAGCGGAATAGAGAAACAAAGAGCTGAGGAAGCGAGATGTCACTATCAGTAACACTGCGTGGTAAAAAGAGACGTGTGATACATGACAGCAGAACCCTTTTTTTCATCTGTTTTGACACTCATTCTGCACTTATCGGCACATTTACAATTTCAGCTCTAAGAAAAATGTATGTAGGAACATCATTTTTACGCACACCTAATCAGATTTGTACACACAGATGTAATTTAATTTTGATTTCGTGTGACAACTCGGGATTGTTTCTCCATTCCGCTAGGTATATTAACTTTATGATATACACAAGTTTTCCTGTCATGCGTGTTATAACCCGCGCGGATCTGGTCCGCGTGCAAGTTGCCCGCATCCTATCATTAATTCATAGATGTTTTACCTGCCATGCGGGAAACACGCGCGTGGCCAGAAGCATGTTGTCACCCGCAAACACACCCGCGCGCGTGAAAAGAAAAGTGCCCCTATGTAGACGCGTTTTCCGAATTCGTTTTCCGTATTTAGAAATCCGAATGAATGGAATCAGTAGAGAATACATTAACTGGCGCACACGTTCTCATTTTTCCGAATAGAACGAATTCCGCGCGTGTGTTTCGAATGCAAGCCACCGCGTTCGTTTGTGAAGAAAAACGACCCTATAACCTAAGACATAAGCTATATTATAGGGCTATTATAAAGCAAATCCAGTTTTCATCTTTTATTTTGACGTTGATATAAACAAAATTGCATCTAGTAAATACAATACCCGGCAATAAATATTGCACATCGACCTTTGGAAAGAGACATTCGGCTAATTTCGGTTTCATAGAGCGTTATCTTTGTAGCACACACCTATTTGACATTATGTCAGTCGTTGTTCAAATTCAATAGAGTGCAGTCGCGTCCAGTTCAAAATATATATCTAGAGTTGTTAACACCCCTAAATTTGCTACAGCTGTAATTTTGCAAAAGAATTTTAAATGCGTAAACATAATTTGAACACCCTTTTTTATTTTATTTTAGCCGAATATAAAGCCATAACTTATAGAAAATTTGGTGTATTTTATACAAAGAATAATAAAATTGTCAAAGGAAGCAAACCTTAATTGTTTTAACAGCTCCTAATATATACCGGACTTTTTGTATTTCGTGCGTAAGAGATAACGCTCTACAAAACCGAAATTAGCCGACTGTCACTTTCCAAAGGTCGACGTGCAATATTTATTGCCGGGTACTGTACAAAAGTAATATGTCACTATTCACATCATCAAACTCATAACGTATTTTAGTGTTTCTGTCGCTATAATTCGGTGTATCATACATTAACATAATGTGGTTTTCCGGCCTTTAATTTTTATGTTTTATTAAAATACTTTATGATCTCGGTGAAACATTGTGTTTTATGAACCGTGAAAATGTTATTCTTTAAAGTGTATTATTATGCCTATTAGCTTGAGGGTTTACTGCATTAATTTAAATAAATCTCTATTATAATCAGACCAAATATTTACATTATTTTGTTATTTTTGAAGTGAAAACTTCTTTAACGGCGTTGTGAACTTCGTGAAATAGAAGTTCTAAATCGAATCGTTCTAAGTAGAAGCGAGAATAAATTTGTATCTATTCTTTCCTACTCGATTTTCGAGGTGACGTATTTACGTCACCTCGAAAATCGAGTAGGAAAAGTAGAATAGAACATGTGTATTTTTGAGGCGTCTAAGTGTAATAGCAAAATATTAGGCCTAAACAAAACGCCAACATCAAACTTTAAACTTCCTTAAAAAAACGGGCAGAGCAGACCTATCTGGCACGGCCGTACCCCAGCCAAGCTTTTTAGCAAAGGCACGGCCGTACCATACTTTTCTCTAAGCGGTTCGCGACTATTTCACACTAACTTTATCATCGATGTTAACAAAGCTAGGGATTTAGATTTTCTAGAGTACAGCCAAGCCTGCAGATTTGAAATTACAAAAAAAGTTGAAGGCTTGGCTTGAATGTGATCTGAAAACTTTTACGATACAAATATTGCTTAAGTAGGCTTGGCTGTATTTTTACATGTCATGTTTTTTGTGGATATAATTTTATGGTATAACCGAGCTTCATTACTTAGTTTTGACCTCCTCGATTGGTAGATATAGCCCAACTAAAATTACATATATAATTTCCCTATGAATAAACTTCTGTAATATAAAACCTTATTGTATATTCTTACAGATATTCAGACAGGAGCCATGTATTGTGTACAGAGAGGCGTTGCAGTACAGCTATACTTAGCAGTTTCTTCATACCGCCCATACTCTGTATACCTACGTACTTGGTGAGTCTATTCTTATTTCTTATCAATCTTGCAATCCAACGTGGCAATGCTGTCAGCTTGCTGGGCACTCTGCCAGATGGGGACGACATGGGGAAGTTTTTCTTTTTATAATTTTATATTCTAAGTTTGTATATGTTTGTATATTTTATTTATAGAGTATTTTAAGGTTTTTGCTATCATTACCCCATCTATGCTTTATATTAGAACGCTAAATACTTTCTTTGTTTCTCTGTCTGTTACCTCTTTACGCTTAAACCAATCGACCTATTCAATTGCAATTTGCTATAGAGATACCTCGAGCCCCGGGAAAGGACAAAGGATAATTTTTATCCCGGAAAAATGTACGGTTCCCGCGCGATAAACACATTTGGCGCAACGAAGTTGCAATCGTTATATAGTTAATTTATATAATCGTTATATAGTTATATTATTATATATAATGATGTGAATATGTGTCTGTTTGCCTATTTCTGTTACCTTTTCACGCTTTATCGGGCAATCCGTATGCGTGCCTCAGGTGTGAAAAAAATCGGCCGAGTGCGAGTCGGAATCGCGCACGAAGGGTTCCGTATCGTTGTAGACGAAAAATAGGCCAAAAATTATGTTTTTGTATGGGAGCCACACTTAAATTATTTAAATTTTATTATGAATTATTAAAGTAAGTATAAATACAGTTGAATATTTTGTGTACATTTCAAGTGTCCTACCTGTTGTCATCGTTGATACCGAGCAAAAAATGCTTGAACGTTTGTTGTATGGAATATATAACAAACGTGAAATATTTATTTTGTTTTTAGTATTTGTTGTTATAGCGGCAACAGAAATACATAATCTGTGAAAATTTCAACTCTCTAGCTATTACCGTTCTTAAGTTACAGCCTGGAGACAGATGGACAGATGGACAGACATCAACGTCTCAGTAATAGGGTCCCGCACCCAAATCTTACCTCATTAATGAAAATTATTATTAAATAATTTCAATTATAACAATTATATGTACCTCTAGCGACCTAAATACTCGTAGTCCTATAATAGTCATGTAATTATGAAATCCTTTTTACGACGTCGATGTGAATTTTCATATAATATAATTTGAAATTGGCCAGACAAAAATCAACGATTTATTTCACATTATATCTGTATGAAGCTGTTTCCACTTTTTACAGAAGTTTGAAGGCCTCGCGTATAATTGAAAGTTAAATAATTGTTTGTGAAAATTCGTTAAAATATGTAAATAATTATGCTGTAATTATGAAAGTACTGATATGTTTTTTTTCTGCGATAGGAGAATTGTTTTAGATTTTATGTATGTTAGGCACCATGTAGAACCAGAATATTTAAGTATTGTGTTTGGTATAGGGTTTTAAGGTCAGAGTAAAATAACTGGAATTCTATGTTAGGAATTTGGGCTATTCCTGAAATATCTAGGTACAGACGGCGGCTATTAAAATCCTATCCTATGACCTATCTCTGCACTTAAATACGAGTATGTCTATAGAGATCAATTACGATTATATTTCTTCGCTTCATTCTTCGATATATAATTATTACCTCTGTATCTGCTAGGCAATCGCGTTTTTTCAAAGACGTATGTGGGTAGTTGAAAAATTACCTACCCGCACGCTCGGTCACTGGACGTTCCGGCATGTCTCATTCTTTGTTAACGCGAGGCAACGCGAGCACGAATACTTAGTAACCATGCCAAAGCGCTGCAGCTGGTTATAATTATTATTAAAATGATTGAGTCAGTGTTGGAAGTAACTAAAGTCAGTGTTATTTTATCGTGTAATAAGAAAATACATGAAAGTACTATTAAATACTTAAATAAACGGCAGGCACTACCGAGGCCTAGACGATTCAAGTATATTAATACTAACCGGCTTGTACTGCGACCGCGAGTCAATAAACGTACAATGTGTTGGGACTGCGAGTCTTTATAAACGATCTATAATATTATGTATGCTTTATCTGTTCTATAAATAGAATTATAAAACTATATGATTGCCGGATTGGGGGAAACAACTGCAGGTGATTACTGCAATTATTTTAACTAACCGGCACGTACTGCGACTGTGAGTCAATGAGTACAGTGTGTTTGGACCGTGAGTCCTTTTACACAATCTATATTCTATAATATGCATCGGAATTGATTGCGGATCTCTGACGATGTTTTACCTATTCTATAAATAGAACTATATGTTCGTCCGATTGGGGGAAATATCTGCAAGTTAATTACTGCAAGTTTAATTATATATTAAGTTATTTTATAAACCGCCATAATATGTGGATTGACTACGGATCTCTAAGCACAATGTATATGCATCGGAATTGACTGCGAGTCTCTGACGATGCTTTATTTGTTCTATAAATAGAACTATACGTTGGCCGGTTTGGGGGTTAACAGCGAGTTATTTTATAAACCGCTATAATGTGTGGATTGACTGCGAGTCTCTAAACACAATCATTATGCATCGGAATTGACCGCGGGTCTCTAACGATGTTAAACCTAAAAATAGAAGTACAATACTATGTCGGCTGGTTTGAGGGGATTAACTGCGAGTTAGTTACAATTTAAAATATATTGATATTTTTCAAATCAACATTATGTATGGATTGACTACGAGTCTCCGACAATGCTTAAAAATAAAAAATTTGCAACTACCGCGCGTATTTTCCGCGCTCTTTGTTCTATAAATATAACTACATTATTATATTAATATCTTTGCCGTTTTATAGAGAATAGCTATTTCGAGCTAATAACTAGATAGACTGTGAGTCTCATCAGTGCGCGTCTCGCGCGATCCTTTTGTTCTAAATATAGAACTACGATTATGATTTACTATGTCTGCCAGTATATAATTATTATTATTAAATAAATCTTGCACCAATTTTGGGACTCGGGATACACCACGAGTGTACATAACGAAACTTACTTAATATCTACGTAACGTTATAGTTACTACCCTCAATATTTTTTGCAACATATTTTATCGACAAATAAGTCGATTATAACGAGCTGCCCCAATATTTATTTTTTTAGGTCACTAAGACCAGACAATCTGGAAAATATCACTAAAAGTGACCAATATAGGTACGGGACGATCAGGTTACGAATGAACCCGAAGCCTTCCCGAGTACCGGCACTGATAGAACCGGCCCAGATCCGGATAGATCCAGGGCTCCTACTGACGTTAGGTGCACCCTCGTTGGATTCGCCAGATTATTGTTTTAAATGATCCCAAAAACGATTAAGTTAAGCTACTGCTTATAAAACATTCCTGATAATTAAGTGTTGCAGTTAGATTCCATTTCGATCGATTATAATCATTATAGATCTCACTTAACAAAGTCTCGATATGATTAGACTTATCAACAGTATCTGATTTATCTCGATATAAATTATTATCAAACTTATCAGATAATATATTATCAGAAAAGACAACTTCGTAACGGAAACTCATAACACTCAGACTCGATAAGTCTTGTCGCAATATCAGACCGAGATTATTATTGTTTCGTTGGATAATTCCAGTATTTGTTCTCAGAGACAAATTAGTACATCCCATCAATCGGGTACCTTTTGGGCTCTGGCAAACCCTTCCCGCTACCCGTCAAAAAGGGGGGGGGGGGGGGCAGAGCTGGTTACCGTCGGCTGGTGCCGCTAGTACTGTGCCGCTACAATCAACCTCTTTCCAGTTCGAAGAACGTTGAGGCGACTAAACGCTCAACACCGCAGCCGTAGTGCTGACAGTTAATTTTATATATATATTTTATAGATGTTAATATTATAATTATTATTGTGAGCTTTACACAGCTATCCCCAACCCGCGGCCCGCGGGCCGCATGCGGGCCACCGGGACTTTCTTGTAGCCTGCGTGATGTTAAACCATTTTAAAATTCACGCCCACGGGCAAAATATTATACAGTCAACGTGAAAGTCTTTTTTCACTTGTAAATCGTTAATTTTAAATTACGTTATTTTTTTAAACCTAAAAATGTTTGTTGCGGCTCGCGACACCAAGACAAAAAATGTTTGCGGCCCGCATGAAAAATAAAAAAAAATAGGGAACTTCGTTCCAAAAACAAAAACAGGTTGGGGACCACTGGCTTAATTTAATATACATCATGACATCAATAAACTATTAGAATTTAAAACTATATCTTCGTGTACCCTTATCGAATGTTACCTTATTTCAAAGATTTTCTTTTCCCCAAACAAAGCGGCGGAAAATATTGTATTATATTTTAAATACAATTATTGAATTATTTTAAATTTGAAACCACTTCGTAAGTTTATTTCAAAATTACATGTTAATTTGGAAAATTAACTTTTAAGGCTTTCAAGCCAATACCCAAAAGTGGATATCTAGCAAAAATAGATTTAAGAGCCTACTTCTTGTTTTCTATTAACTCTCTAGTCGATCGAAAGATTTTAATTAACGGATTAAGAGCCTTAAGTCTTGACATACAGACTATCTGATGCGGGGGGTGGTACCGGTTCCTCCGCGTTGGTGTCCCTGGGCCCCTGGGTGCGCCACTCCGCCCTTTACACGGAGTGAGGTACTCAGGGTGGCTGATCACCGGTCTATTCCTATCTTTCCCTCTTTTTATTAGCTCTCTTGTATTGCCTCTTATATCTTATATTATATTATTCTATCTCTTCAACGCCTTTGCTCCTCTATCTTTCATTGTATTTATTCCTTCTATACATCAGTGTGTGTTTGTGTGTATATATCCGTGAGTGTTTGCGTGATGGATGGACCTGTGGGTCCCCAAACCAGGGTTCTGGTGCCCGGCCGTGGGTTGCGTGGCGAGTGGGTGACTGCGTCGCAAGGGCACTGGGGCGGAACCACCCCAAATTGGTCAGGCTAGATCAGCCTTAACGATCAACCATGGATAAGCGCACTGTAAAAATATGTCCCCGGGCGGGTACCGACTCCGTCGGAGAATCCCGCACTTCTGGTTCACAACCAGGAGTCAGGCCCACGTATACGGGGGGTGCCAACAATGCGTGTAGTGAGGCGGCCGCTATGTCGGCGTGTAGAATGGAGGAGAGCGCAATGATGCGCGACAGTCCGGGGCCGGTGCTCCTAACCGCACCGGAAACGGTCTCGACCAATACTGACGATTCACGTTCAGCACAACGGACACCGATGGTGCTATTAGAACGGCTAGACGACTCCGACTGTTCCATTAACACCATGCGAACAGCCGGAAGCTCTCGCGCTTCGTCCCGCGATCGAGCAGGCGTTAGTTTGACGGGCAAGCGAAGGCTGTCCTTGTCCCTGTCCGGCTCAGACGATGGTGGCTCTGAACGGTCTTCCCGATCAGATGTCCGAAAGAAGAAGTCTGCAAAAAGAGGGCGAGGACGCCCCCCTATCACGGGGGAATCTGCAGAAATGGCTGCAGCTGAACGGAACTACCTTGAACTGGAGTACGAGGATCTTCGACTGCAGGCCGACAAAGAAGTGGCTGCGGCGCTCCATCGAGCCCAACGACAAGTGGTTCAAGCCGCAAAGAAAGAGGCGGAAAAAGCGGCATTGGAGAAACTCCCTGCCGCCACCAAACTGAAAGTTATGGGAGAACAAGGTCTGGAGTTGATCAAAATGGTGCGAACAAAAAGTAACAACCTAAAGGGTACCTTCTCGAAGGCCCTGAAAGACGGAGAAGCGAAGGTTGAGGAGTCTTTCCTAGGCCTCGTGACTCTCAGGGAGGATACTATTAGGTTAGAGGCCGAAAACCTTCGCCTCCGGGAGGAACGACTGCGGGAAAAGGCGAGTCCGGTGGAAAATACAACGTCAAGACCACCTCCCCCAGTCGATGAAAGCAACAGAGTCCCAACATCAAAAGGTGGCTCCGAAGAGTTGACAGTTTCGGGACTGCGGGCCATGTTCGAAGAGTTTTCCCGCGCCATCATGGAGAGGACCTCGAACATGGTCAACGCACGAATCGAGGGACTACAGGACCGCCTGCTCCCAGAAAGAAGGCTCCGTCCGCCGCTGGCGGTCGACAAGAGGCACGAAACAGCTGGTACTCAACGCACCGAGGATTGGCCCGCCTTCCCTCAGGCTGGGCCCTCCAGAGGATCAGTGACCTCGGCACCGGTGACGACAGCTAGGCCAGCAGCAACACCGTACCCTGCAACTGCTGCACCCGAAGAAGAAAAGAAGAGTAGTAAAGGGAAGAAGAAGGTCCGGAAAGAAAAACCGGCAGAACAACCGCCAGCTTCATTACCAGCCGCGGTTCCCGGCCCCTCGTCAGAAGGAGAGGGCTGGAGTACAGTGGTTAAGAGAAAAGGAAGGAGGAGAACCCTACCGGAACCGACCAAGGTACATCCGGACAAGGCAGAGGCAGGATCGACGGAGGCCTCCAAAACCTCCCAAAGACCGAAGCCCACGAGAAGACCGAGAAGGAGGAGAAACGCCGCTCCCATTGCAGCTGCCGTAGTCGTCACGCTACAGCACGACGCAGTAGAACGCGGTGCTAATTATAAGGACGTCATCGAAAGGGCCCGCCAACAAATCAATTTGGCGGATCTGGGTCTGACAGAAGGCGTCCGATGCAGACAGGCGGCGACAGGAGCCCGAATATTGGAGCTCCCCAGCACTGCGACCAGCGAGATGGCTGACCGCTTTGCGGAGAAGCTACGAGGTGTGCTGGCGGGAATAGCCAGAGTCGCCAGACCGGTAAAATGCTCCGACTTACGGATCTCAGGTCTGGACGACTCTGTAACGAAGGAAGATGTTATGGCCGCGGTTATAGCGAAGACGGGTTGCTCCTCGGAACACGTAAAGGGGGGCGACATTCGCGCCGGTCCCGGAGGTACCGGCTCTATATGGGTGCAGTGCCCCGTGGCTGCCGCCAACACCTTGGTAGCTGCGGGTCGTCTGCTCGTTGGCTGGAGCTCGGCTCGAGTCCAGCTGCTAGAACCACGAGCCATGAAGTGCTACCGCTGCCTGGAGGTAGGTCATACAGCGCGGCGGTGCCAATCAGAAGTAGACAGGGGCCAGCTGTGCTACCGGTGCGGTCAGGCGGGTCATAAGGCCTCCGATTGTTCGGCGAAGCCCCATTGTGTTGTATGCTCAGCGGCGGGTAGAAACCCGAACCACACGGCAGGCGGCAAAGGTTGTGCCCCTCCGAAGAAGGGGCGCAAAAGAGGAGGGAAACCTCAAGCGACGGGTCAGCCACAGGCCAGACAGGAGGAATTGATGGAAACCAATAATGGCTAGACAACCATCACAGTTCCTGCAGACGAACCTGAACCATTGCGCTGGTGCCCAGGACTTGCTCCTCCAGGTTCTAGTACAGTGGCAAGTGGACGTCGCTATTGTGGCCGAGCCCTACTGCGTCCCCGCCCGCAACAATTGGGTAGGAGACCTGTCGGGTTCCGTCGCTATTTGCGCTTCAGACGGCGGCTCACCGCTTATTCCGCGAAACAGGGGCCAAGGGTTTGTGGCAGTGGATTGGGGGGAGTACACGATCTTCGGCGTGTACTTCTCTCCCAATAAAACCCTCGCCGAATTCCAGGACTTCCTGGGTGAGTTGCAGGCGGCAGCCTTGAGAACGGCTCCTAGGCCCGTTCTTGTCGCCGGCGATTTTAACGCCAAGCACTCTGCCTGGGGGTCCCGCGTTACTAACAGCCGTGGCGATGCCGTGTTGGAGTGGGCCCTCATGTCTGGTCTCTCGCTTTTAAACCGCGGAGATGCACCTACCTGCGTCCGGCATCAGGGGAGCTCGATCGTCGATCTCTCCTTTGCCAGCCCCGCGGTTGGAGGACTAGTCCATGACTGGAGGGTGGTTGCCGATGTCGAGACGCTGTCGGACCATCAGTACATCCGATTCAGCGTCTCCCCTTCAGGTGTAGCACAGTCGCGACCGTCAGCTAGAGTGTCCCAGTTTCCGCGCTGGGCTCTTACAAAGATGGATAGCGAGGCGCTCGACGAAGCAGCGCTGATAGAGGCCTGGACACCAAAGCCTACGGCCCCCTTCAACGTCAATGAGGAGGCGCTTTGGTTTCGTGAGGCCCTCACGAGAGTTTGCGACACCGCGATGCCCCGGGCGAAGGGCCGCCCAGAGAAAAAGCAGGTGTATTGGTGGACGGATGAAATCGCGGAGCTCCGACACCAATGCATCAGAGCACGCCGGCTATACCAGAGGCAGCGAGCACGCAGAGTCAGGGACGAATCTCTGGAGAGAAGACTCGAGGCAGAATACAGAGCCGCCAAGAGCGCCTTACGCGTAGCCATTAGGGTGGCCAAAGACACTGCTCGAGAGGAGATGTTGGAAGATCTAAATCGGGACCCGTGGGGTCGCCCGTACCGATCTGTGCGGAATAAGTTTGGCCGCGGCCCTCCAGCACTAGAGTCGCTGCCCCCGGAACAGCTGCCGGACATCCTGTCAGCACTCTTCCCAGCTGCAGCTGGCCCGGAGCCGCTCGAAGATGTAGGGCCGGCCACAAATGAAGAAGTACCACCCGTCACAGAGAGCGAGATGGACGCCGCCATCCTCAAACTGAAAGAGCGTAAGACCGCCCCGGGTCCGGATGGGATTCCCGGCCGAGTTTGGGTGAGGTCGATGGGCCCGCTCAAAGAGAGGATGAGGGAGCTCTTTAGTGCGTGTATGGAGCAGGCGGAGTTCCCTCAATGCTGGAAGGAGGGTAAGCTAGTTTTGCTGAAGAAGGAAGGCCGCCCTGTCGACTCCCCCTCGGCCTACAGGCCTATCGTTCTCTTGGACGAGGCCGGAAAGCTGCTGGAGAGAGTGATTGCAACTAGAATCATTAAGCACCTGGAGCGAGAGGGGCCAAACCTCTCTGAGGCACAGTATGGCTTCCGATCCCAACGCTCGACAATAGACGCAATTCTCCAGGTCAAGAAGTACACGGAAGAGCAGATGGCAAATGGCGGAGTGGTGTTGGCGGTGTCCTTTGACATCGCCAATGCTTTCAATACACTGCCCTTCCAATCTATTGAAGAGGGACTCCGCTATCACAATGTGCCATGGTACATCCGGAAGATCATCAGAGGGTACCTAAGAGGCCGTGTGATAGTGTGTGTAGGTAGAGACGGCGTCTTAATCCGGATCGTGACCGAGTGCGGTGTTCCGCAGGGGTCCGTCCTTGGCCCTCTCCTGTGGAACATCGGGTTTGATCGCCTTCTGCGTGCGGCACTTCTCCGAGGGCTCAGGCTCGTCTGCTACGCCGACGACACTTTCATGCTGGCTCAAGGAGAGACGTTTGAAGAAGCCATCCGTCTGGCAAGAGTCGGAGCGGCATTGGTGGTGGCGCGCATAGAAGCGCTAGGGGTCCGAGTTGCGCTGCACAAAACGGAGGCCATCTTCTTTCATGGCCCGCGGATGCGCCCTCCTGCCAACTCGTTCCTTCCTATTGGAGATGTACAGGTGCCTATTGGTGCGGAGTTGAAGTACCTGGGTCTAGTGTTGGACTCTAGGTGGTCCTTCACCACTCACTTCTGCCGATTGGTGCCCCGATTGAAGAAGACGGCCATGGCCCTCGGACGCCTCCTGCCCAACTTAGGGGGTCCTGGGTCAACTTGTCGGCGACTCTATACGGGGGTCCTTCAGTCCATGGCCCTGTATGGAGCTCCCGTCTGGGCGGATAACCTTAACACCCAGAGCAGAGCGTTACTGAGAAGTCCTCAGCGACTGATGGCGCTACGTATCATACGCGGATATCGCACAATATCCTACGAAGCAGCGGTAATCCTAGCCAGAACCCCGCCTTGGGACCTGGAAGCGCGGGTTCTGAGCGAAATCTATTATCGCACGGCGGAAGTCGAGGAGAGGGGGGACCGAGTATCCCCTGAATTGACCGCTCGGTGGAGGCGTCAGGCGCGCATAATTATAATGCGCGCCTGGGAGGACCGGATGGCAACACCAACGGCTGGACGCGCAGTGGTGGCAGCGTTTCGCCTGCACCTGCAGACGTGGGTAACCCACTGCAAAGGCGTCCTCACCTTCCGTATGGTGCAGATGTTGACCGGGCACGGGTGCTTTGGCCATTACCTGCACCGTACGGCTAGGAGAGAACCGACGACGCAGTGCCACCACTGCGATCACGGAGATGACACAGCGCAGCACACGCTCGAGGACTGCCCGGCATGGGCAGCACAACGAGCGGTGCTCTGCGCTACTACCGGATTAGACCTAAGCCTCCCGGCCATAGTGACGGCTATGGTTCGGTCGAGTGAAGGATTCGACGCAATAGCCAACTTCTGCGAGGCCGTCATCTCGCAGAAAGAGGCTGCCGAACGGGAGAGAGAAGCGGACGTGGCCGCGGATCCCGTTCGAAGACGGCGCGGAGGGCGCAGGCGCGCCATACATGAGCGCCAGCTTCCGCCGTAATCAAGGCTCGGGCGGCGGATTGGGGAATCCGCTGCCCATTGCACGAGCCCTGCCCGGTAGAAGAGCGCCCGGTGCCTCGGGCTGCTCTCCCGAAGGCTCAACAGCTTTACTGCTGCGATGGAGTCTGCACAGACAGATGCCGCTAACTGGGCTGCCGCAGATATCGCCCTCGTTGGCGGGTCCGGTAGCCCAGCAGCGTAGCGGAGGAAGGAGGCACCGGTGGGTTTTAGTGGGTAACCCCGGGTGCTCCTCCTTACCGCAGCACCTGGGGAGTCCCACATACCCCGGCGACTACTCCCCCGGGTCGCCGGGGATGCGTAACGCATTTCCCACCGATAAAAAAAAAAAAAAAAAAAAAGACTATCTGATGCGCTCACATTTCATTTTTTTTTCTTGTAATATGTAAATAACATGTAAATATTTAAGTCTTGACGTTTATAACATATATTATTATAACATAACTAGCTGTCTCGGTAAACGTTGTTTTGCCATATAAAGTGTTTTTGCCATATAAAGTATTTCGCCCATAATATTATTATTTTATTGAAGTGACTATACCTACTAAAGAGTATGTCACCATGGCAAAGTTCATGATTGCTATCCCGTCGCACAAATAATAGTCGCCATCAGTCTCGAGTTGTAACAATTTACTATTATTTATTCAACAAATGAATACACTTATTAATATAAAGATAAAAGAGTAGATGTTGCCCGATTCTCAACCCTAGCTCGCTAAGATTCACGAAAGTCGGTCGAGCCGTTTCAGAGGAGTTCAACCATGCACACCGTGACATGAGAATTTTATATATTAGATATATTTTATAATAATATATGCCTATTAAAAACGAAATAATATAGAACAGTTAAATCAATGTACTCGTGAGCTATCTCAACTGATAGATATTTTGATACCTTCATATCCTGATCCCTGACCCCCGCCGCGGAATGCGTTATGCGACTAGTTTTAAGCGATTAAAATATTTAATACTAAATAAAATATGCAATGATAAATACGATAACAGAATCACACTTAATCTTGAATAATAATTTTTAAAATATTCAGCCTGGTGGACCGAGAACACAATACTCTAGACTTTTAATCGTATTAACATGCAATAATCACATTATCGACAACTACAGAGCTGGACCCAGTTAAAGCAGTAGACTCCTTAAAATTTATTCTAAAATACTTTACTTCGACTTAGATTTTAGATAAATACTGTGTTTAATCTTATTAACTAAATAGACTTATTACAGAGATCTTCGTCCGCTCAATCGGAACCTTAGCCAAACAATTTGACAATGGCTGTAATACGAATCACGATATTATCTTCTACAGCCATCACTGTGCACTGTCATTGTTTATGAACAATGTTGACTTTATTGGTTGGTGACATTAGCTCAGATGAATGTGTGAAGACTGAAGCGTCTTTCGAAAGAAGCTTTCCGGAAAAATACCTGTATAATAAATACATACCTGAGTAGTATAGTACCCGGGATCCACTTATAAATTATTTGTTTTTTCTTGCACTCTGTACCAACTGAATACTGGTCATCGACTTAAAACTTTCTGCCTAGTAAAACTCGGCAAAATAAAAAAATACGGTTTTAAATAGCGGTATCGAAATTTATATTAAAAAGACATCAACTCCCGGTGTGATTGGATCGGTGATGTTATTAATTTATGTAATTCCCTTTTATTAAAAAAGAAGTTTCAAGTTATATTTAAGTTATTACGCCGTGCGATGGTTATTCAAGATTATATTAAATAGGATAAAGCAGGTGCTGTGCGAGATCGGCGCAGCGTCGACACGAGCGTCGACACGAGCGTAGACACGGGGACTGAAACTGGACACGATTAATGACGATTAGTAAGACGACAGTCGAAAGGCAGGGCTAGCGACTCCAAAACTTTCGATATTTTCCTTAGCCATAATTTTATCGACGAACAAAGTTTCGCTGAATCAGTTATAATATTAATATGTTTAATCACCATGATCCCAGTATGTTATCATTTAAATCACAAACCATAGAGGTCTCTTACGCTTCGTTTCTGACTATTATTATTATTTATTGTTAAATTCTTTCTCCAATATAATAATGATTACTATTCATAATGAATATGGTATTTCGTAAAAAAAATCTTTCTTTCGTTACTCTGAAAATCTACTGGTTAGTAATTATATATCGAAGAATGAAGCGAAGAAATATAATAAATGATCAAACGAACTTACCAAGTGAATTTCGATCATTATTATATGAGTCGCATCATTCGAAGATATAATCTCCCTCCCACCCAGTCTGCACGAAATATGTTTGCTGCAGTACCCAAAGAAAGAAAGAAAGATTTTTTGTATTACTTCTCTCTAAACATAATGAGACATGCCGGAACGTCCAGTGACCGAGCGTGCGGGTAGGTAATTTTTCAACTACCCACATACGTCTTTGAAAAAACGCGATTGCCTAGCAGATACAGAGGTACTACTGGTTAATAATTATATATCTTCGAATGAAGCGACTCATATAATAATGATCGAACTTCACTTGGTAAGTTCGTTTGATCATTTATAATATGGCGCGCCCCTCCAAAATTCGAAACGTTTGAAGTGCGTGGTAGGCTAGTTATGATTAGTTGACCAACAAACATTGGTAATAAATGACATTAACTAAAATATTACGTGTACTGTGATTGGTTGAATACTTACTACATACAAACTCTTTCATAAGGATGTGACTACACATTGAAACGGTCATTTGGAGGGGCGCGCCATGTTATCGTAGTTGATCTCTACCAAGTTTCATCCTTAAGCGATTCTGGTTTAGGTACGATAGTAACATACAGTAACGACACCATAACATCCACACTTATGTTAAAATTTATGCAAAATTTTGTCTTTTTAACCGACTTCCAAAAAACGAGGAGGTTGTATGTTCGGCTGTGGATATTTTTTTTTTTGTATGTTCAACGATTACTCCGCCGTTTGTGAACCGATTTTCGAAATTTTTATTTTGTTGTATTAGGTTTCACTCCAATTTGGTACCATGTTCCCAAAAGTGGTGACTTGATGATGGGATCCATGAGTAATCGAGGGAACTCCTCGAAATTTATATGGAAACATATGGTGATTTTGGTTTTATGAGAAGCATCCTAAGCATATGCTACCAAAACGCAAGATTTTGCACCGAGGTATACTATGGTTCCGAAGCTACTAAGAGAACTCCGGATTCCTTATAGATACAAGTTTGGGAGTTTAGGCGCTGTTTTAAGAACTGAAAGCATATGCTACTATGCAAATTACATTCATCATCATCATCATCATCATCATCATCATCATTACGACGTCAGGGTCACAAATGTCACCAAATTCAACCTTATCTCCAGAGCTTAAGGCACACATTTGACATTACTCCTGAGAAGTTAAAGTTGCTTCGATAATGTAATATTCTGTTTCACTTCGCCGAGATATTTTGGAAAACAACCTAATTTCAACCTTTTGCATTGCGTTTAGCGTTCATAGTATAATAATGCATCGCATCGCATATCTGCCAGGGCTGTCTAGCAAGCGGTGCGGGCGGCGGCGCGGCGCGGGCGCCGCGCGGGCCGGGTACTATGCACAGAATACAAATTACTCACGGAGGTACTATGTGCGCTGCGTGTGCGACAGGTCGAGGGAGTGCTAGCCTATTGAAACTAGTCCGGTGACCGGCTACTTAGCACGTCACACGTGTTCACTTCGATTTTTTTAAATGTATTGTTTAAAATTATCTGCAGGCTGCAGCTGATATTATAATATTTTGTAAGTGTGACTGTAATAAGATACGTAGAATAATATACAGGTGTATTATTCTACGTATAGTACGCGTTTGCTTACTAGGTAACTAAAAAGAGTGAAATTATTATTTTTAACAAAAAATTAAGACCGACTTTCAAGGTAAAACAATAATAACATCCTTATAATATGAACTAAAAAGTAATAAATAATTATTTCTATCTAATAGTGCCTTTTTCCGAATTCGGCTAAAACTCAAATATTTCTGTACTCAATCTTCATAATTTTGAAGCCGGTGCCAGTTCCAAAGGTTTCAAATATTCTGTCAGAGAGCAGAAGATTCATCTGGTACCGACTTCAAAATGATGAAGATTGAGTACAGAAATAGTTGAGTTTTAGCCGAATTCGGAAAAAGGCACTATTAGATAGGAATAATTATTTAATACTTTTTAGTTCATATTATAATTGTCTGTTTATTACTTCTTCACGATCAAACCGCTGAATCGATTTTGCTGAAATTTGGTGTGGGAATACTTTGAGTCCCGGGAACATTGAATACGTTTTATCCCAGAAAAATGTACGGCTACCGCGCGATAAGGAATTTTGGCGCAACGGAGTTGCTGGTTTTAACTAGTTTATTTAATGCAAGATGATGCCCGCAACTTCGTTGCGCCAAAATTCGTTTATCGCGCGGGAACCGTATATTTTTCCGGTATAAAACTATCCTATGTCCTTTCTCGGGATTCAAAGAATCTCCATGCCAAGTTTCAGCAAAATCGGTTTCGCATTTATAATATTAGTAAGTAAGTAAGTATATAGTAAGTAAGTAAGTATATAGTAAGTAAGTAAGTATATAGTAAGTAAGTAAGTAAGTATGGACTAGATAATACCCACAAATCCAATACGCAGAAATTCTTTTATCGCGCGGTTACCGTACATTTTTCTACGTCCTTTCTCGGGGCTCTAAGTATCTCTAAATCAAATTTCTTCAAAATTGGTTCATCGGTTTGGGCGTGAAGAGGTAACAGACAGATAGACAGACACACTTTCGCATTTATAATATTAGTATGGATCACAGACATAGACCGCATGTCGTTCCATTTGTATGAAAACGAGCGTGCCATTTTCTTTCTACCTACTGTGACGTACCGATGATAAGAAACGTGTCCATTATCTAGGCGAACGTTTCTATTTGAATTTCTACAGCTCAATACGGCACTTTTAGGCATTTTTTAAGAGCCTATGCTGTCCCACTGCTGGGCAAAGGCCAGCAGTGGGACAGCATAGGCTTTTAGGCAGCAACAGCTTTTAGGCATTTAGGCATTTAGGCATTTTTAAAATTCCGATTGACGTCCGATTCCGATAGCAGACTAAGGAACAGGCTGTCGAAAGACGAGCATTGCTCGTCGTTTGGAAACGTGAAATGGCACGCGAAGTACATACACATGCGGTATCTATCTTAATCTATGTCTGGTATGGATAGTAGTTTTGTTATAGGTCTGTATATAATGGCTACAAAGCTATGAAAAGCAAGCGCCTCGGCCATGTTTCGAGTAATCTACATTCTACATAATCCCGCGTAGCACTTCGCAGCTCGTAGAGGTGCTACGGGCTACGAAGGCTACGAATAACACAATCTACACTAATATTATAAATGTGATGTTTGTGTGTCTATCCGTAGAATTTCTGTGTGTTTTAGTGTATACTATGTGTCACGCTTTTGGATTCGAATATTTTAGACTTTTTGTTCCGGAAAATGTTACAGAGGTAGTATTATTTTTAGTGAAAAGAAAACCGTTAAAGATATGTTTTACATCACAGACATAGTTCAAGCTAGATACCGCATGACGCTCCATTTGTATGAAAGTGAGCGTGTCACATTTTTCCTACATACTGTGACGTACCGATGATAAGAATCGTGTCCATTATCTAGGCCAACGTTTCTATTTGAATTTCTATAGCTCAATGGGGTACTTTTAGGCATTTTTAAATTCCGATTGACGTCCGATTCTGATAGCAGACTAAAGAGCAGACTTTCGAAAGACGAGCATTGCTCGTCGTTTGGGAACGCGATATGGCACACAAAGTATATACACATGCAGTATCTATCTTGATCTATGTCTGTGCTTTACATAGTATAAGCGTGATCAAAAAGATACTGCGGTTGCACGAAAAACCGGTATAAAGTAAAGCAAAGCAAACCCGATCATGTCATTTCTGAGCGAGATAACCGCCCAAAATGCTTAGCTTGTGTTTTTTAGTAACGCACATTCTATTATGATAGTATTATAACTGTGTTTACTAGTCGTAAAATTGTTTCACTGGTGAATGCACTGGTCATTCTTATTTTAGCGTCCACGTCACGTGTTATTCTAATCTTTACTACGATTCACCGCCCGTCAGTCTGGCTCGTTGAAAGCTTTTATCCTATCGGCGGGAGTCGAACTCGCCACTTACGACTTGAGCATCGACATACCAACTCACTGAGCCACAGAGTTCGCCGAACGGTAAAACAACGAACGAAATGCTTTTCTATTTTTCCAGCGCAAATAGACAAAGATTTTACTTTTCAACATTTGTTAGCTTTTACTCTAACATTTGTGATATTGTTTCAGGTTTTCGACGTCCACACAGCGATAGTTTGGGAGCAGAATCGTCCCATTGTTCTGTACCACGTCGACTCTGATGACGAAGGACACTTGTACAAGATCAACTTTTGGGTTCACGCGGTGGTGATAAAACTACTGCCCTGCTGCATACTCACTCTTATAAGCCTCTGGCTAATAAAAGAAGTATACAGCGCAAACGAGCACCAAAAGAAGATAAGAGTATACAACGCCTGCCCGACTAACGATAAAGCGCTGAAGAGGAAGTGCAAGGGAGACAAAAGAACCAACAGAACGACAAAAATGCTCGTCGCGGTTCTCCTTCTCTTTCTAGTGACGGAACTCCCGCAGGGGATTCTAGGTCTTATGAGCGGGCTGCTAGGGCGATGTTTCTTCAAACGCTGCTACAATCTGTTCGGGGAGATAATGGATGCTCTCGCTCTGATGAACGGCGCGATCAACTTCGTGCTGTACTGCTGCATGTCGCGTCAGTTTCGACTGACGTTCCGCCATCTTCTGTGGCGCGCCAAGATACAAAGATGGCCGCCGCCGCAGCCCTCGCACTCGGACGGACTTCACACGTATGTAACGTCTATCTCTTTCTGTTGCTTATTTAAAATAATAGTGTGAATATTATTGTTAAAAATACAACTATACGGAAAAAGTGAGAAATAAACCCAGTATCAGCTATACTCTATAGTCTATAACTCTATAGTGTCTCTATAGTAATGAATTTCACTTGTTAATAATGTTATCGGATTTTACAATATTTTAAAAAGTACTAGAAAATAGCATCACCTATAAACTAAGCACCATTATATTAATGGCTCTTGGCAACGTTTAATATTGGCATTTGATCAGGTTTAAAAATGAACAATAAAGAATTTACTATCGCATCGAATTGAACAAAACCCAATAAAATTGTTGACGTTCGTAGAATATGCGATGAAATTGTGTGTAGGTTCCGAAATAAAACCTAGTATACTGACCAATGCTAAAGACGTCATATAGGTATCCCATTTTGTATTGGCGTGCGACTGGTGAGACAAGTGTGACGTAATATAACGACATCTTATCAAAGTCATAATATACGTCAATGCACTAGCGTTTATTTCAGACTTAATGAGGGTTTTTGATATTTCATTTGCCACCAGGTGCCGCTATGTAGTCTTAGGGTCTATTTTGTCAAATAGACATCGATGGTGGAAATGTCAAAGGGCTTAAAGGACATTTTGGCGATTTTGAGTTTTTGATGCAGTTATCTTCAGTTTTTTAAAGGCTATCGATTGGTAAAATTAAAGTTTTGCTACGACATATAATAACGCTAGAATTGCCAAGACAAAAAAATGGGTTTTTGTGATTTTTGGGCTTAAAGGCCCAAAAAGTAAAAATCGGTATTTAAGACCTCCGTTCACCAACTTAAAATCATTCTTATTTGGCTTAAAGGACACTGAGGCCGTATTAATAGTCTGCTCTTGGTATTTAAGAACATAGAGAATATAAGAAAGACAGAAAAAAGAGGATATAAGAGGTTGAACCTAAAAAAAATTTACGTCGGTTATTGAAGTTTAATTTAAAAATCACATATTAAACTTTTATTTGTCCGTTTTCAGGCAATCGCTGTCGATCTTGCATTGAAATTAGCTAAACACAATCGATCTTGCTTAAAAATTAACCAGTCAGAGTCGATTTTAAATCGAATTGTTTTTTGTCTTTCAAGTCCGATTCTTGTTATGCTTGTAGTTAATATTCTCTTTGCTCTTGAGTCTTAAAGCTGGCTATTTACACGGGTCTTGGTTATTAACATTAAATTTAACACCCTTTTAACTCATTTAAAAATTGTATTTGAATAATGTACCCACTTAAAACATAAAATATGTAAAAATTGAAAGCCAAGTTCCATACAAACATTATTCTTGTCTATGGACTTAGCCGTAAAAAGGATGGAGATCTAAATGAGTGCCAAGTTCCATGGAAAATCGAAATATGTATGTATAGGAACCAAATAACATTATGAACAAATAATAGAGTCTATTTCTGTGCTTTATTGAATATCTATAACAATTAATGTTATTTAAATAATATGAGATCATAAACTAGATTAGATCTAACTTGGCCAGTTTTCATTACATCAGTCATTTCATAAAGTTATTGAACATTTAAATTCTGATGAAAACTAGCTTACACTTATCTGGCAGATACTTCATCTATGAGATAAATAATTTATCTGATAGATGAAGTATCCACAATTATTGTGGATAGCCTATCTGAAACTAATCAGGAAGTGGGGAAATAGCCCCCAAGCCTTGTTAAGTATCAGACGAATAAAACAAAGAAAATTCAAGCGAATGGAAAAAGCAGCTACCATCAGGAGGCATTGGAATAATACGGTATAACACAAGTGTATTTCCAACCATTAACTATAGGGTACAGCTTATTGTGCGGAAGTAAAGAAGCTATTATTATAGCTGTCTAACAGACAGACAGACGGACGGACGGACGGACGGACGGACAGACGGACAGACGGACAGACGGACAGACGGACGGACAGACGGACAGACGTATTAAAAGAATTCTATGTCTATTCCCGGGACTCAAACTATATCTCCATACCAAATTTAAGAACAATCGGTACAAGCAATTTGGGCTTGAAGAGGTAACAGACAGACAGACATACTTCATAAAGTCACCTTCTATTAGTTTCCTAAAGTTTTTTCACTTCACAAATAAATATTTACAGTCTTCTAGGTCGTCTGGAAGTGGGTTAGAATTTTGATCTATAGGTCAGTCAGTCAGTCAGTCAGTGATAAAAATGTAGATTTTCGGACGTTAATATCTCAATAACCGGTTGAGCTGTGCTTATGAAATTTAGAGCATGTAGTTATCTCGCAAGTCTCATTATTTATAAGAGCTAAATTTGAAACGTTTATGTCAAATAGTTTCGGAATTATGAGAGGGTCGAAAGTACCTGCAAATGGTTCGTGTAATATTACACACGGTGCTGCTCGCCATTCTGTTATGTTCAAAAAAATGTTCAAAGTGTTCAAAAAAATTGTTACTATATGGCAATAAAAATTTATAATAACATTCCAAGAGACATAAGAGAGACACAATCAATAAATGCATTTAGAAATAAGTTAAAACTATGGCTTCTGACTAAAAGTTATTATAATTTAAATGAGTTTTTTGACTAATTATGTATAACAGTATTTAATATGACTATGGTGCGACATTATAATATATATAATTCAATAAATTTATATTTCTCATATTTATCTAATCCTAACTTTACATATTATTATCTGAATTTTGACATATTACCCAATTTTATTTTGACATTATATTAAAATGTCGTATTTAAAATAATTCTTAATTTGTTTTTAAAATTAATTCATAATGTATTTGATATGATTTTTTTTTTTGTATAATGAGAAAAATTTAATATTAATTTTTAATAATTAAAAATAAATTTCACACACCATTGTAATGGTAGAATGTAAGCACTGGACACTGGACTGTAACATCTTGTAATACTACTTCATTCTGTGAATAAAGACTATCTATCTATCTATCTATCTATGCTGGAACTTGGCTTGACACGCTACCGCGTATCTAGATCGTATTTAATTACGACCTACATTGACTTCTTTGGATTAAATATAATATCATGAAGCTCAAAATTTACGATTACCTCATTGTATGTTTCATATTTTTAAAATATAGTTAACTTAATTATCCTCACCTTACGATTCGATTGTGACTACTCAAAGATAGTACGCAGGGTTCATTTTTTTTTATAGATTCATAATAATTACTTAAATAACTATAAATTAAAACTTTCTTATTGTTACTTAGATATGAATAAGAATTAAGCAAAAATGCCTTATTTATTATAGGAATAATCTAAGGAGGTTTTCAGTGTAAGGAATAGATAACACAGTATGTTTATTGTAGATCGTTTCTTTGAAGAATATTAATATTTATTATATTATGTACGTTAAGTGTACAACTTTTCTGTGCAACTCTAGTTTACTCTCTCTCTAAAGAAGCTTAGGTACTTAATATAATTTATAGTTTTTTTTCTAAATTGACCTTGTAATCACTGTCTAATTTCAGCTTACTTTTTCATTTTTTTAGATACTTAATAGTATATTATAAGGGCAATGTATGTACCTATATACAATTTATTTCATAACAATCAAAATTAAACACTGAAACTTAAAGGAAAAGAAATGTAACTATTTAAATATAAATTATAAACACTGAGACAGGCTAAATCTAATTGACAAAAGTGTTAAAAAGTTTTAACGTACCTACATATTCTGTTTTAATATAATAATAATAATAATAATGATTAATAATATTAATGAGCCAATGCTTTTTTCGCTTTATTTTCAAAAATATTACATGTGATACCCAGTTGCTAATTACGGTTTAATGGACAAATTTTTGGATATCTAGAATGTAGTTGTCCTTTAAGGCCTAACTAACGTCATTGTTAAAAATTTCTTTAGGCTCTAATGATTTTATTTTGTATTTTCTGATTTGGCTTTAAAGGACATTTACCAAAAATCACAGAACTTAAAGGACACACATCTCGTTAACTACGCTAGCTAGACCTAATTAAATTCTTGGATTCAGTTAAGCGCAAAAAAATATAAAAAATGGTCTTTAAACCAAAACTATAGCTCAAAAAACCACAAAGTTATGTGTATTTTTCTATAAAAAAAGTTTTTCGGCTCTCCTGAAAAATCGCGATTTCAAAATTTAGTTTGTTATTATTTTTAGCAATATTCTGCGAAAAAAACTTCCACCTTTAAGTAAATGAGTGAGTGCACGCATAGGCATGCGTACAGCACCTCCCTCCTCCCACACTGCCTATGCGTACACTCGCATGCAAGTTCTTGCATGCGAGTGTACGCATTATTTTTAGGAATATTGCTAAAAATAATAACAAACTAAATTTTAAGCTATGGATTTCCGCAAAGTAACGCCTGATTCTAATAACTATTAAATCGCGATTTGTCCTTTAAGCCCTTTGACATTTCCACCATCGACATATTATCGTGACACATGGCAGCTGTATCGTGACATGTGGCTACATACCTAACCTAAGGCTACATAGCGGTACCTGGTGCCAAATAGAATATCAAAAACCCTTATTAATTAACAGTATGGCATCTGTTGAAATATACGTACTAGAGTACAAATATCCAAGTATAATAAGTAGACCTAAAATCAAGTTTTCTTAACTTTTTAATTCCTAGGATGTTCACCTAAGTCAGTTGATGTGTATTTTGTGTAACTGTCATGTGTGATGTTAATATATTAAAATTATAATATGATATATCTATTGTAATGGACGTCAATTTTTCTTTTTGCTCTAAACCTATTCCCATTTTCCATCAGCATCGATTCTAGAATGAACATTTCGAGTACACTGGGTTATATTTCAGAACTTACCCTGTATGTATGCAACTTGGCAGCTATCCAGGAAACGACACTGTTATATTTAGAGGTATTATCATAATTTGCTAATATGTATGAGATCGGTCATAACGGCGTCACACGCTATCTCATATATTTCCACCCGAATGTGAGAGATGGGTATAATAAAACGTCTTATATGCGTTATCGTGATGAAAAGCACATTTAAATCATCTAAATTACGCTTATCCTATACTTATATTTCGACTGTCGCTAAAGGAGGAACTTTTCACTTCATACGTAAACTTTTGGAATTGCCTACTTTTATCATTCAGGTTTTTTTGGGACATGGATGAACCAAAGTGATCATTTATTTTATACATCCTTGTAACTGTGATAAATGCATCGTAATAATTTCTTTTTTTTAGAATAATACAACATTTGCACATACAACTATAACAATCTTACTGTCGCACTAATAGAGACGGATATTATAATTACTTAGCTTTAAATGAAAATTTTGACATAAAATGAATGGGGCTTATGATAAAATCTTCATTTAATTACAGTTAGGTAATTAATATTTTTTTCTGAGTGCGGCAATTCGAAGGACCTTTTTACACTTGCATGATATTGTCATGGCATCACAACTTATGAAATCGATGTTTATAAAGGTGGCTTTTCGGCGGCATTAGTACAAAAAGTCACAATGCGTCAAAAGACCCTAAGTTATAATAATATAAAAATTATGAGTTTATAAGGCTCTAAATACGGTAAAATACGAAATCTCCGTAGGGAAGGCCCTTAAATCACCTTTATTTAAAATCCTGAATAGCTAATCCTGAATAGTGAACACCAAGTAATAAGAACAGCACAAAAAGGATTAAAAGCAAAAACCTAATGAGGACTATTGAATGCAAAATAAATATTGGATTTCTAAGGGTACTGGAAAATACTAGAACATTGTGCAAAATACTGAAAGTAAACAGGCCATGGAGCTTATATAGCTCCATGAAACAGGCGGACCGCGAAAGGCCGAATCTCGGACCGCGAAATATTGTAATGTATTTTATACCAAGTATCAATTTAATACATAGATAAGGTATACGTATTTTACCTTTATTGATTAAAATATTTTTAAGCTACATAGGACAAACTTGTGTTTTTTCTGGAACTCGTTAAAATTTTCCCACAGTATCCGGACCCCACCTAAAACTTGCGGACTCCTGTTACGATTCAAATATTTAAGATCTAGTATAGCCTAAGAGCTAACAATGAGATTATTGACGTGAGTCTTTAGAGTTGTGCACTTTTGGTGTGAGTAAAAATATTTAACTTGCGTCAGGAATGACTGATCGAAAACGGCTAAATGCCGTACTCAGCGACATTTAATTATGATTAAGCTTCAATTTAATAAAGAGTTTGACAGATAATGCATGGGGCTTATGTCAAAATTTTGAATTAATTACATTTAAGTCATTAATGTTCCACCCTGATTGCGGCAGGAGACATAATTTAGTGATGATTAAACTGCAACTTAATTAAGAGTTTGACATGATATAATGGCTTATGTCAAAATCTTCATTTAATTGCGGTTAATTTACTATGAGAGTGTCATAAATTATTAAAATGTAGTCAAATTCTTAAGTGTTTTAAATTACAGTTTTTACTTGCTAATTAGGGTTCCGTTCACAAAGGGTAAAAATGTGACCCTATTTTCTGAGACTTCGATGTCAGTTTGTATGATACCCCCCTTAATAATTTATTCGATCATACAAAATCCCATACAAAAAACACATTTTTGCCTACTTTCGCTCTATAACGTTACGGAACCCTTTGTGCGTGAGTCCGACTCGTACTTAGCCGATTTTTTAACGATACAGCAACGTATGAGCTGTAAACAGTGCTTGGGACTATCACTGAATAATTTATTTAAAATTGGATGGAGATTTTAATTGGATTTTCTGTTTGCAGAGTGAAGACGTCGGTTCCATGAAACAAGACGACACAGGAGAAACACGTTGTGTTTGTTATGCATCAGTTTGTGTGAAGTTACTGTGAATCCTTGCTGACCAATGGGAAGGCTTAAATGGACCGATATTTGCCTACTAACCAATAAGGGGTCGATATTGGATACATGCAATTCGCTGATAGGTCAATTTACTGTGCTCCAAAGAATCGAAGGCAAACAAAATACCTAGCAATTCCTCAGGGTTGATTCACATTGAAAATTGACGCGTTGAATTTTGACAAACCATCAATGGTACATCTTTTTGTGTAGTAAATAATATTCAGATTTCAATGGAATCTTAAAATGCATCGCATTGCGTCAACGAGTAACGTGGTAATGTGAGTTTACCTTTATTTCTCAAAGCCTTTAAGTTGACATCTCAAGCCAACCTATAGCTTCGCCAAAATGTAAGTTAAATATTATAGGATGTAACAAAACAAAGTGAATAGTGATGAATGATGATACTTAAGGTGTCCCTGTGACGTGAATTTTCCCATACAAAAGTTACTCTTTCAGCGCTGCAATTTTTATAATGAACAGGGACATATACGACATTACACACCCTAAAATAGGTATTATCACTTAGTTTGTTACACTCTGTATAATGTTAGACGACTATCGACCTATGTAAATTTCGCAACAGGCTTAATTTGGAATGAGTCAGAAGCTTCTTCAACTTCTTATTGTAAAATAGTACATTACGCACCTAGGGCAGGAAAATAAGAAATGTCTCAGATCACATGTAATTGTTGGCCGAGGCGAAGCCAAGGTCAACAAACATGTGATCTGAGGCTTTCTTATTTACTGCCCATCGTGCGTATACTATTTTTCTCATCGACGGAGGCGGAAAACGACATCGGTAAGCGCAGCGGGAAGAAAGTTGACGTTTTGACGGCTTCGCCTCGGCCAACAATTACATGTGATTTGAGACATTTCTTATTTTCCTGCCCTAGGTGCGATAATGTACTATTCCATGTTTGATAGAATCAGTGTAACAAAATAGCGTGTTTTGATGTGTGATACAGACTGTAGTAATGTAATGTTTGTAGTGTATAAAGTGAGATGTAATTTATTGTAAATAAAAAAATTATTATAAGTCAATTATATTTTAAAATATCTATTAGGTATATTATATCATCAGTATTCATAAATAAATGTCATATTAGTGTATGTTACGATTATTATAGAAGAAGGACAAAGCTACAAGCATTTACGTAATATATTAAAATTTATTTATTAAAATAAAATAGGTGAATGTAGTTTTTTTCAAAGATTTTTGTATAATGATGAAAAATGTTAATGATGTGTATGAAAATGTTATCATAGATGTAAATTAAATAATAATAATATTAATAACTATAATAAGCACTCGTTACCTACGAATAATAAAACTTGGAAACGTAACTCCCATACTAACCTTTGGTTCCTTTCGAAATGTCATGTAACGTTAGCCTGATACCGATCAGGGCCACCTAAATATTGCAAATGTATTGAAAATGTGTACTAGATACACATTTTTGGCAAGAATTGTAGGACATGTTTATTGACGGAGTGACTTTTCCTTTATTTTTATTATTTGTAGATTCGTACTTATGTTAATAAGAGAAGAACGAAATACAAAAATGTAACGTGTGATCGTGTATTGATGTTAATAATAATAAAATCATTCAGAAGCTTTATATTGAGATTAAAATATTATCAATCACGTCTTCTCGATTTATTTCATAGTTTCGTGCCTATTCATAATATTCTAATAACCGAATCTATGCTACAATTATACCTCTTTAGTCTTCATGCCCAAACTGCTATGTAGATACTTAATGAGTCCTGGGAAAGGACATAGGATACTTTTTATTCCGGAAAAAATTATGGTTTTCGCGCGATAAACGAATTTTGACGCAACGGAGTTGCGGGCGTCATGTAGTATAATAAAATTAATATAATATTTTTAATTAAAAAAAATCTGTAAGTACCTAATCGAAATCTGTAGGACACACCTAATCAAATGCAGGATAAGTTGCGTTAATAGGTGCAAGTATATTTATCTTAACTCTTTTTACTACATTTATAACAACACGTCTAGATGATGCCCACAACTCCGTTGCGCCAAAACTCGTTAATCGTGCGGGAACCGTACATTTTTCCGGGACAAAAAGTATCCTATGTCCTTTCTCGGAACTCAAAGTATTTCCATATTAAATTTTAGCAAAATCGGTTCAGCGGTTTGGACGTGAAGAGGTAACAGACGGACAGACAGACAGACAGACACACTTTCGCATTTATAATATTATGTAAGTTGAGATTATGGATTATGGATTTTAATAAAAAAAAAAACTGTAATCATAATCTGTAGGACATACCTAATCAAGTGCAGGATAAGTTGCGTTAATAGGTGCAAATATCTAACTCTTTTTACTACATTTATAACAACATTTATTCAATTAATTTAAAAGCAAAATTAAAAAACCTACTTTAAATTATCATCTTCCAATGCCAAAATCAAATAGCTTTCAATTGAATCGTGCTTACAGCGGTACAGTGAGCTTTAGATCTATTGATCATTAAATCCGTGCTGAGAGCCACTACTGGGGAGATTTAGTGATTAACTTAGCTGCCGTGACCACCAGCAATTAGTCTTCAAATCACATAATAGAACTATTAACTTAATAGCATTAAGTGGCTGGGATTAATTGAATTCATTGATTGAAGGGAATAGCAGTAATTTCAGTCAAAATCAAAATTGGCTGAGCAAAATATATTATATAACACTACTGCCTCACAGAAAATCGTCTTAATTATAAGTAGGTATTTTAGTATTCTAGAATTCTGTAAGCAGATCCAAAATTCAAAACGTTTGAAGTGGGTAATTGTCAAAACGTTTGATGTGCGTTGTCTTGCGCGGTCGGCTGTTTATGATTAGTTGACCAACAAATCTTGGTAATAAGTGACATCGGAGATCTGATCGCGCAAATGATACAAATGTGGACGAGCCTTAAGGTGGAGTATAGTAAAGGCAGCATTCCAATCCCCGCAAATGCTACTTTCACAGTGAACTATCTACAAGGAATACATACACACCCTAAAGAATTATCACTCAGTTTTGTTACACCATGTACATCTCTGTTTCGAATAAAGATCTTAATTTGATATTATGATATCAAACCTGAAGAACTTTCATCAAAATGCATAAATTTTTGTGTGAACAGCAATAAACATACTCATAATATACATATAATTTACGATCTTCTGCTTTAAAAAAAGTAAAAAAAAAATGATTATTCTTTCCATTTAGTCAAGATAACGTTACAACGCGGCAACAGGAAAAACATACATACACTACCAAAACATGTGACTACTACCCCCAACAAAAAAATGGGTTTTATTCCTTTTGACCTAATTCACGCGTCCATTTCTTGTTTTGTAAGAAACTATTGGTCGTTAAACACTAGAGAAATGCACAGTATATGCTACAAGGAAACGCAATCTCGTACTCCGTATATTTGTGTTACCTAAATCCTTTGGGAGCATCAAAGGATTCCCTTTAATTAATAGCCCAGCCACACTATCTTTTGTTTTCTTGTTATGGCCGTCGCACTTTCTTGGTTACTGCCAATATTATAGATATTCACAGACAACCATGGTTTTTGTGGTATTTAGGGCACATTTTCACTGGTCGATAGGGCCCGCGGGTGCGGGAGATTTCTGAAACGCATGCCTCGACCAATCAAAATGCGCCATTAGCTGTCATAGACTCCCCGTATGCTGTATACAAGAGACCATTCACTATCCTGCATTGCAGTCCTGCTGCAGTCCGCCATGCAGGCCTGCAGCAAGACTGCAATGCTGGATAGTGAATGGGCCGTTTAACGCACGAGATAAAGACTAATGAAAATGCGCCCACAGAGTTGTAAAGTAAAATTTTTGCCAAAAAAGCGACTCCAAACAGTATTTGGCATTTGCTCATCATGACCTTTGAAATGTCTACTTTCCAACAAAAGTAGTGATTATAATCGCTTTGTAAACGATGAAACAAAAAAAAAACATAATATAATATGATATTATACGCTCTAATTGGGAAACCTCCTCCTTAATTAAGTCGATTAAAAGTCGAATAAATCTTATAATATTAATTCTATCCTACAATTTCTGTCGTTTATTTTTCAATTTAATTAATTATATTAAATGTTACCTTCTATATTCCTTACCTTTGATATTAAAAAAGTGCCTTCAAAAGGAAAGGAAGCTAAATTACTCATTGAAAACATTTTTTTGATTCTTAAGTCACATTTTTTCCGAATCATTTGTTTTCCTTTCGCAAGCAAAAAGAAAGAATTAATTTAAAATAGAAATGGAGAATGTTTTATATTTTATCATTTGCGTTTAATAATAATATTATGTAATTAAAACTATATTTTGTTCATGAATTAAACACAGGCGTAACAAAACAAAAGTGATAATGAATACTTGACCCTGTGTGAGTCCAAATTTGGCAAACCTTATCATATCTAGTTCGTAATAATTATGGGCTAATTCATGGCGTTGGGACATTTCATAGCAATATAGAGGTTAAGGCGCTATATCGAAAGTAATTTTACCGCAAGGGCAATTTTATACTTAATTTGTATGACTATAAAGTCGTGAATACGCTGCGGCCAGAAGCTATCGGCTCGCTCGGAAAACATGCGAAAAAACGTAATTATAATCATTTAAAAAATAACTAGGAGCATTTAAGCAAAATGCTTCTATACGATTTTGAGTTGCAGAGGTGTCTATCAATTAGACTAATTTCCTACAATACATCTATTTTCGTTTAAAAATAATCTTCAAATTTCGTATTTTTAAGAGGGCATTTCGAAAATTAAATGTATCGAGGCAAAATACATTAATCGTGTTTCTAGTTCTTCTCAAACCTAGATAAGGCTATGAAGATATGTATATCTCATTACCAGATTTGTAACATTTCTGAGGATCCTATAGTATTACGTCAAAAAGGACAGTTTTTTCAATATAGCGCCTTAAAAGTTATTGCTAATTTCGCAGCTAACTCTACACAAGGGACACGCCGTATACAACGTAAAGTACACTTAGTTTTGTTACACCCTGTAAAATTGTAATATAATTTTATGGGCTGTAACAAAACAATTATTATGCAATAGTAAAAATTACTACCTCTATAACGCAAAAAGCAATTAATTTGGTATTAAAAACTAGATGACGCCCGCCACTCAGTTGCGCCAAAGTTCGTTTATCACGTGGCCGTGGGTACCGTTCAATTTTCTGGGATAAAAAGTATCTATACATACAGGTTTTCAGCAAAATGGTTCAGCGGCTTGGACTTGAAGAGGTTACAGATAGACGGACACACAGACAGACGTACACACTTTCGCAATTAGCCAAATATAATATAATAGTATGGGTATAATATAATATAATATAATATAATATAATATAATATAATATAATATAATATAATATAATATAATATAATATAATATAATATAATATAATATAATATAATATAATATAATATAATATAATATAATATAATATAATATAATATAATATAATATAATATAATATAATATAATATAATATAATATAATATAATATAATATAATATAATATAATATAATATAATATAATATAATATAATATAATATAATATAATATAATATAATATAATATAATATAATATAATATAATATAATATAGGTAATATAATATAATAGCTGCCAGCCTCTTGGGTACATTGCCCGCAGCCTCCGACTTAGATTTAGTTTTTTATATATAGTCTTTCTTTTTTTTATTATTCTCCCTCTGTTTTATATTTTAGTAATATATTTTATAGTAATTATTAGAACAACTTTATAATTTTGTACATTATGTAAGTTCTATAATTTACAATAATTATTTATTAAGTTTTTGCGATAAGTGTGTATTATAGATGATATTGATGTATTTAATGATGGAATTCAAACCGTCAGAGAACGCTAGAATTGATTATATAAAATAGTATAATAGATAAGAAGAAAATAACGTGACGTGGTTGCTAAAAAAGGATGACCGGTGTTTGGATATATTATTATATATGCTGTAAAATTTCTACGTCAGTTAAAAACTATTGTTGTACGCGTGTGCGTAAACCACAAAGCTAGGTTTAGCTTACATCGATCCTCCTACGCTTTACTAAGTTTTTGAAAAATTACCCCGAGCGACTATGTCTTTATTTACCCGAGCTTCATGAAACAGTAAATAAAGTATAAAGTTGAATAGGGCACCATCTATCATAGTGATAGCATAATCCTTTCTCAGAAAATTTCATAAACCCTGTCTAAGTGTGTTCTCTTGATCTTATTTTGCGCTAAATTGTCTTTCTAGTTCGCTAAAAATTTATATTTTTCTAAGAATCTGATCTTCCTGGTATCTTTTTACAGCGTCCAATGTATTTACTATCTAGTACCGGTGGTAGGCAACATGTAGCTCAACGTTCTGAAAACATTTGATTCAAATTTATTCAGAAATAAAACGATTTTTATATTATTTTTATTTATTTATTTATAGTATGAGATTTTTAAGCCCGACGAAAAAACAAAGAACTGTAAGATTGAAATGTCTGTCTGGGTCTACGAATAATAAAAACTAAGGAAGAGTAACTCCGTCAAAAAACATGCTCCAAAATACTTGTCAAAAAAGTGTACCTTAGGTACACATTTCAATACATTTGCAATATTTAGGTGGCCTTGAGCGGTATAAAGGCTGACGTTACATGACAGTTCGAATGGAACCAAATTTAAAACGGTAATAGTATGGGAGTTACGTTTCCTTAGTTTATATTATTCGTAGACCTGGGTGTATATTGTGTTTTACTATCCGTGCAGTGGCATCGTAGAATCCTAACGGTTAGACCGATTTATTAAATTAAAAAATTAAAAAATTTAGGAAGTACTAAATTTTTTTGTTTAAAAGTTGACACGATGGAGTCGAGTGATCTTGGTCACAGTTCATCATCATCAGATAGTTAACTACAGAAAAAAAATGCTTTTTGTTTATTTCCTAATTTATCACTTAAACTTACTTAATATATAATAATACAAAAACTAACCGGAAAAGTGGTCTATTGATAGTAAACAAAGTAAAGTGAACAAAAGAAGGCATTTGATAAGATTTTATTTGTAACAGTAAAAACTTTAGTGATTCGTAGGTGCATTTTGTGCTTATCGTAGTGTTGGTGCGAGCAAAAAAGTTTTTATTGGCCTCCGATGATAGTCAAAGATTTGACACTTTGGCACTTTGCAGCGGCCATAAAATTGTAAAAACTTTGCCGAAAATATTTGGATAATTTCTTAAGTAACACATATTACAAAACAAGCACTTTTCACTTATCTTCACGATATTATGCGACATATTTTAACAGTTTCTAACACAAGTCTTGTGTTTATTTAGATTGTTCTTGGGTATTTAGAATTATTATTATTATTTAAATATTTAAAATTATCAGGGAATTCGATTTACAGGATTGCAGACATCCGTAATTTGGTCGGCTGATTCAGGTACTCTAGCTCCCTTAAGCCTAGTAGACAGATCGCGAATAATATTAGTTAGACGTAGTACGACCAAATAACGCAAGCCCGCCATCGTGTTGCGTTTTAAACGGGCAAATGTGTATGAAGAATCAACATTATATCTTAAATAGAAACTTAAATGAAAACCTGAAACCAAACATGTAAGTCAGCTTTAAAACCGTAAAATCCCAGTGTAATGGGGTGCTAAAAGTCCCGCAACCCCCGAATGTGTAATGTTATTTATCTCCTAAGCGTTGGCCGACTGCCAGCCGGAGGTATGATTTGTGAATCACCTAGGTGCACTTTTCGGGACCTAGAATCAAGGTGATGAAATGTGCTTAGTAGGTAGTGCTAATGCTAAGCGATATTCTAAAGTTTTATTTATGAATTATTAAACAACACCTGCAACTCCATTGCGCTAAAATTTGTTAATCACGCGTGAACCGTAAACTTTAGGAGGACTACGGCTCCATAAGCGGGCTAAGGCGTCTTAAGACGGCGGCTTCTTAAGGAGGCTAACGCTCCAGACGTGCACTAAGATTTTATTGGGGGACTAGGGCTCTATTAGCGGGCTAAAACTCTATAAGAGGGCTAAGGCTCTAGTGGAGAACTAAGGTTCTATTAGGGAGCTATATCATAGCAGAAAATATTGAAAATATTATCGATGGACGCTGAGCGAAGTTTGTATTTAAATAAAGGCAAAAAACGTGACGCTTCGTGACGCTTCGAATTGAGTTGAGCCTAAAGGTCTAACTAAAGTTTGGTAAAACTGATTGTTATAAGTAATCGAAAATGGACCATTTCAGACAACCGACGAAACTTAGTACGTCGTTGATCTAGATCAGTAGTTCTTAACCTTTTAGTCATGACCTTTTACCAAATGTTTGTCTAGCCTGGGGCTACCCAGCTGGTTTACCTAAACTAAGGGTTGTTTGATGAAGGAAACAAGCACAACTTTATAATTATCACTCATTTCTTTTATTTTGTGATTTTTGTGACTGCATTTTGTATATTCTTTACCAACTTCTGAATTCTCACATATTATTAGGATGGCTTCGCGGACTACCGGTTAAGAACCACTGATCTAGATTGTAGGTTTTGGCACGATCGCACTGCAGAAGTGGATTCCGAAATAGGAAAACGGAAACGACGTTACTTAATCAAATTGAAATGTACACAACATGAAAATATTTGATCATGCAACTACATAATATTTAAATTTGAGGTTTTGGTCACAAATGCACTTTATAATATTTTAGTAGGTTTGACGAAAAAATGTTTTCTTGTCTTTATTTACATAATGTAAACTAGATATTTGACAAAACACGAATAAAATGACATATTTTTCTAAAAATGATTCCTAGCTAGATCGATTTATCGCCCCCGAAACCCCCTTGTATACTAAATTTCATGAAAATCGTTGGAGCCAATTCCGAGATACCAATTATATCTATACTTATTATAAAACAAAGTCAATTTTTCCCTCATGTCCCTTTGTTCCCTTTAATCTTTAAAACTACGCAACAGATTTTGATGATTCTTTCAGTGTTAAATAGCCCATTTATCTAGGAAGGCTATCTCTATATGTTATCACGCTAAGACTAATAGGAGCGAAGAAATAGAGGAAAATGTGGAAAAAACGGGGAAAATTATTTGAAAGGGCTAACTTGAACGTGCTAATCTCAGGAACTACTGGTCCGATTTGAAAAATTCTTTCAGTGTTAGATAGCCCATTTATTGAGGATGTTTTATACACGTGCGACGCCGCCGAGGCGGGTCGCTAGTATATATATATCGAGGGTATAGTGCTAAAACCCAATAAGTGTCAAAAAATCAAAAAATGTTTTTTTTAGTCCATCTTGATCAGTTTTTTGCGCTCTTTCTAGTAGTGTAATCGAATAAATAGAATTTAAAGTGTAAAGAAAGTTACTTGAGGTAAAAACCCAATAAATTGCCCTTGTTTAGCCATGACTGAGAAACTAAAACACAATAAAGCGTGTTAAATCCTCTAAATCCTTTTTTACTTCAAGCTAAAACCACAAAATATGATTTATCTGTATTAAGTGTTTACAGTTTTCAATTAGAATTGAATAAAGGCTTATGGTAATAACCATTATTCGTATTTATTGGATTTTAGCTTTAGTTAAATAAACAAGATAAGACACAAACCACAAATACTAAGACCAAATAAAAATATTTGTTGGCTTTTACTGTTTAATTATATTTCGAAATTAACAGTTAATTTTGCTAAAACCGCATAACTAAATATAGTTATACGGTTTTAATAAAATTACCTAACAACGCATATCACTGTCTGTGTTGGAGAGAAGTAAATGGTTAAAAAGGTAGTTGTGAGATAGCTATGTGTCTTTATTACTTTTTATCAAAGGAATTACCTAAATCCGTCAAAGAAATAAGCATTTTTTCTGATACCCGCAGTAGGCAAAATAGGTTTCAAAACATTTCAGCACTTTTGCTCTAGGCTGTTCAAAAAATTGACCACTTATTTTTGAAAAGTGGTCATACTCATCATGTCATGCATGTAGCTATTAAAGCAGCGTGAGTGAATGGAAGAAGATTTTTAGCCGCTAGCCGCTTTTCACGGGTTTTTTTAAATTTATTAATTTAATTTTATTTCATGCTTTTTTAATTACTTGTGTTGGTTGTAATGCAGAATAATCTCTATCAACAGGATCATATCCCTATGATTACCATCTATTCATGAAAGTCCTTTTCGATAAGGCTATTAGTATGAGCCCAAACACGAAACCTCCACTTTGGGCTTATAAGGAGCTCGGTTTCTATATAATCCAGGTGATGCTGCAGCAGCAGCATGTAAATATTTACTGTTTATCTATGTTTTACTGTCTGTCGTTATTAAAATGAGCCCAAACACGAAACCTCTGCTCCAAGTTGGCGAGAAGTTGGATATCCTATTGATTACCAGGTGATACTCCAGCACCAGGTCAATTTTCCATTAATGTGTATATGTATACGGTATTGTATATTCACAAATCACAAATGTTACGAACTAAAATGAAATATATTAAACCCATCAAAGTGCGTCTGCAAGTTAATGCTAACGGCCTTTCATGAACCAGATAAACCCTGCTTTTTCAGCACTAAGCAGGTTGATGATGATGAATTATTATTGCTAAGAACACTCTCGAATCTTGATCATGTCAGCTTTTAACAAAAAACTAGATCAAAATCGGTCCACCCGTTTGGATGCTACGTTGCTACGGACAGACACATACACAGACAGACAGATACGTCAAACTTATAACACCCCTCTTTTTTGATGATTAAAAAACCAGAGCAAAGCGATTTTCAAACCCACCTTCAGTTAATTTACATGAATCACCTGAAATAGAGCTTTTATACTATTACTCTACGAGCGTATTCCTATTTTAAGTATCGCAAAAAAAATCGATCTCATGAAAATGTACGAAAAACTTATTACTCCCGATGAACTCCATGCGTGGATATGAGATATGAAGACACACAGCCAACAACCGGCTTTTGAGAGTGAGGAGTAATAAATAGTACTGTTTTTTTGATAAATTTCTTCAAAATAAATTGATTAAAATACAAAATACGTCATAGTTGTTTGGACGAAAACCCAATAAGTCGGCACCCTACGTGAGTTATATATTTTTTATAAAAAAAATAAGCACTTTAGAGACTTAAAAATATGTTTTTATTTTAAAAGAATGTATACGCTTTTATAACAAATATTAATTTTAATGTTTTTGTTTGAATTAAACGTGTATTTTTGTTCTTGAACCTTTAACATTGAATATCTCGAAAAAAACGACTTTACACTTATTGGGTTTTAGCACTATACCCTCGATATATATATATATATATATATATATATATATATGTTACGCTCAAAGACCGAAATCGCTCAGTGAGCGAAAAAATAGCTCACAACGCGTTGTGGTCACAGTGAAACAGCCACGACGCGTTCTGGCAATCACAAAAAGGCCATAACGTGAAATTCGTGTCGTGGCTGATATGCTATTCGTTTTTCTTGATTTGTTCTTGATTGATTAATCATCCATAGGCATGGAAGATTATATTTGAATTACCACGCGTACTACAAAATATTTTTTCTTTTACTAAATCACTGCATAACGTGTTTAACATTATTATTTATAAAATATCCATAGTTTTATACCATCCGTACTAATAATTATTATTAATTTCTGTCACTCTGTCTGTCTGGCGCGACGTAGTAGCGGACATCAACTAGTAGTATTATATTTAAATTATATTAATTAAAATACAACTATAACTTTATTATTTATTGAGGTCAGATTACTTTACTTATACATATATTTAAAAAAAAACAACAACAAACAACAACACGTTGCGAAAGACAGACATACAGATAATATCAGTACGGATAGTATAGAACTATGGATATTTTATAATAATATAAAAATAATAATAATATCTATGGACGCTTCACACCACGTCAGCCTGGCCCCGTGGTAAGTACCTGAAGGACTTGTGTTACAGGTACCAGACAACGGAAATATATTTAATACTTTTATACTTTATATATATTTAAGATTTTTATTATATCATACACATATTTAATACACAATACACATCCAGACCCGGGAACATTGAAAACTTTTTGTTCCGTCGGCGGTATTCAAACCCGCGACCTCCGGCTTGAGCTACCAACGCGCTCACCAGTGCGCCACGGAGGTCGTCATATTTTATAAATAATATAATGACAAGCACGCTATGCAGTGATTTAGTAAAAGAAAAAATCATGGGCGTGCATACTATGAAGGCATAAAAGCAGTGCTTACCTTATGATAAATACTTGCTATACACATATTTTAATTTAACCTTCGTACGTTTTAGATGACTTTAATTATTATTAGTAGTAAAAATATGAATACACATTAACGCCTACATTTATAAAATAACACCAATTGATTTGCAAAACTACTTAAACATAAGTCGGTAAGTGGTAACTAGGCGCGCCGCGCGAAGGTACGCACCAATATTATACTATATAGGTACATATCTGTGGTTACAGGCATTCGATGTCACGCAGACCCCGCCTATATGTGTGAGTTAAGATTTATCGTATTCGTACACTGTTCGCAAACGTGTGTGCGTGTGCGATTTACTAGGCGATGTCCTGCCGCATGAGTTCGTATAGTCCGGCGTAATGGCACGTTCGGAAGTAATCGGATATGTTCGTTGCCTATAGTCCGAGTAAAAATAATAGACGGAAATCTAATTAATCACATATGTACATAGTGCATTTTTGTTTAGTACGGTTTATATTTGTTTACATTACAGAAGTGTTTTGTATTTTGGAAGGCCCTTTTTTTCTTGTGATGAGCACTGTAAGATATTATTTTTGTTTGCGCCAGTATATTTATAGTTTTCTTAGAAGATTTTTATTATTTTAACATTTAAAAGTTTGTACATTTAACAGTTTATTAGATATTGGTTATTACTGAGTTTCTAATTGTGCGTTTTTTGATTTCTTAAAAATGTTATTTGACTGTGAGGTTTGTGTTGTGTGAAAATGTGTGTTTATTAAAAATTAAAAATAACAAGTTTTCACAATTGTCATTCAGTGAAAAGATTTTAATTGTGATTTGTGTCGAAAGGTAGGTACGTGTACCTGAGTTACAACAATTAAACCAGCAACAAAAATGAAATGTAAGTAACTCGAAAGTTTCATGTTATTCATATTCATGTACTTATTTATTGTATCATTTTAAAATATTAGTAGCGACCCGCCCCAGCGTCGCACGGGTATAAAATATATAGCCACTGAAAAAAATATTAAAATCGATAGCCTATCACTATCCTTCATGTGGTCTACTTCTTATATCAGCCAAATAACATAAAAATTGCTCCAGTAGTTCGCGAGATAAACCCTTTTAAATAATTTCCCCCGTTTTTCCACATTCTCCTATTAGTATTAGCGTGATAATTAATAAAATAAAGCCTAAAGCCTTCCTCAATAAATGGGCTATCTAACACTGAAAGAATTTTTCAAATCGGACCAGTAGTTCCTGAGATTAGCGCGTTCAAGTTAGCCCTTTCAAATAATATTCCCCGTTTTTTTCCACATTTTCCTCTATTTCTTGACTTCTATTAATCTTAGCGTGATAAAATATAGCCTGTAACCTTCCTCGATAAATGGGCTATCTAACACTGAAAGAATCATCAAAATGAGAGAAAAAAACGACTTTGTTTTATAATAAGTATATAGAGATATACTTTATATTAAATGCGAAAGTATATCTGTCTATCTGTCTTGCTTTCACGCCAAAACTAATGAACCGATTGTAATAAAATTTTGTACACAGTTAGTCTAGAGCCTGAGAAATGGCATAGGCTACATTTTTATAAGACAAAAATATATTATGTATCTAATTTCCATGGAAATATCAATGAAAACGAATTCACATTGCATTTCTAATATATAACAATTAGCTTAGCACACATGTGAACGCAAATGAACTTTCATTGTAGTTCCAACACGTGACAACAGATGGCGTTTTTTTGTTTCTTCATAACAGAACGTACTCATATATTACAATAGTTTAGAAAACATAGTTTTTAATTTATATCCACACTAATATTACAATTTATGCGAAAATATCTCTTTTTGTCCGTTTGTCTGTCTGTTTTGCTTTCACGCCAAAACTACTAAGCCGATACCGCTGCTTACCCCATGTCAAAAACCTGTGCACGCCTCTGGAAAAAATATTTCGTAATACGCGTGGTAATTCAAATATAATCTTCCATACCTATGGATGATTAATCAATCAAGAAAAAATCGAGAAAAATGAATAGCATATCAGCCACGACACGAATTTCGCGTTATGGCCTTTTTGTGATTGCCAAAACGCGTCGTGGCCGTTTTCATTAGAATTCGTATCAATCAAGAAAAAATCGAGAAAAATGAATAGCATATCAGCCACGACGCGAATTTCGCGTCGTGGCTGTTTCACTGTGACCACAATGCGTTGTGAGCTATTTTTTCGCTCACTGAGCGATTTCGGTCTTTGAGCGTAACACATACACCAACCTTCAACCTTCAACTTTTCAACCTTCTATATGATGTGGATATAATAATATAAAAGGTGGTATAAAAATTTCGCGAACTCTACTAGCACATATACAGTAAATAATCCGACTAAAATCCGACATGTTGCACACGTCATCAGAATATTGACAGAAACGTTGCCAAACTTTTTGTTTACTGTCTATACTGATGCTGCCTCTAGTGTGAAAATATTTCAGTAATATCAAATTCTCATATTGTTTTAAAACGCAGATAATATTATGAATACGGTGACATGGCCATTGGAAACAAACCCAGACGTATACTTACGGATCGAAGTAAACACATTCGTATGACGGCCGTGAAGATGTTTTCCATACAGAAATAACACATCCCAGGGGAATCCAATATTAATACCGTAATACATCTTGACAAAAACAGAACTTATTACCTGATAAGTTAGTTTATAAGTAGTAAGTACGTTACGACTTTTTTATTATTTTTTTCGATTGATATTAATTTGACGTATCTTTCTATTTGTCTGTCTGAAATCTGAATGTTACGTGTGTGTCTGCCGTGGCATCGTAGCATCCAAACGGGTGGACCGATTTTGATAGTTTTTTTTTTTGTCTTGAATACATTATCGAGAGTGGTCTTATCAGAATCAGAATCCTAATAATATATTTCATTTATTTTTAGCTATAATTCAGCATCATCAGCCCGCTTACATCTGGAAAAAAAAATTAATCCATAGAGTGACTTTATACACCGTCCTTAAAGATATAACTATTAATCATTAAACAACTCGACGTTACTTATAAAAAAATAATATAAAATTTGGATTTTTTTTTGTTGTTTATAGTCCATGTTTCCACTCATCAAAAAACATATTTTTCCCAAAAAACTAGCTACATGCGTTGTTTTTACCAACATTGTTTAGTTTTAACCCTCTTTTGTACCTTTTACTAATGTAACCAGGTGTTAAAGGAATAAAATTAATGTGTTTTCGCAATATTAACCCGCGGGTACTGGCTTGCAATCATGTAATGGCAGATTCAAACGAGGCGTATAGTGGCAATTGCCACAGTATAAATAATATATAGTATGCTTAGCTATTATCACAATGTAAATACTATACACCATTTAATAGAATCACGTCTTCGACGAAAACAATGAAACAACAAACGTAGTTCGAGAGTCACCATCAAATAAAATCAAATCAAATCTTAGGAATGCTTTTGTGCTGGGGCACAGCTCGCAGTGTTGGAAAAAAGGAAGATTCATCTTTGCTCCATGTTTGCTTTTACAAAATGTCAACTTAATTATTTGCCAACCCACTAGTTAAGAACCCACAATGTTGCAAAAAAGACAGGCGCTTTGTGTTTGCTTTTACTTATCAAATGACTTATTTTCCTGCTGGTTGTAATTATATTAAAGAGATATTACCGATCCATAGACCGAAATAAAAATGTTTTATTTCATTTATTTATTTAATGCGTAATTATATACTAAATAGCATGCAGTACTTGTATCAGCCTTACACTAATGACTTGTCACAAGTCGAATCTCAAGGACACATCCAAGTTACTCTACTGTTTGTTATTCCTATTGTACCATTACTGACATCTCCCATCGGACCAGCGATATCCACAAATACGAATCCAATACAGCCTGTATTGGATTTCTAAGAAGTTTCTGAATCTATGAATATTATGTATACATGACTAATATATAATTATAACATAATATACTATGTATATTATATAATGCAGCGATAGTAAAGACAGAGAGCGGATGAATAACACAAGAAAGCCTACTTTGAGTGAATATAGTATTCTACGAGCCCACATTTCAGTATAAAAATTAAAAATCGACCAAGTACGAGTCGTACTCGAGCACGGAGGGTTTCGCACCGTTCTAGAGCAACAAAATTGTGTTTTTTGTATGAGAACCCTTCAATATTTATTTAATTTTAATTTTATTATTAATTATTGAAGTATAAAAATAATTAAGGATAATATTGTGAGTACCTATTTCAAGAGCTGTTGCCATTATTGTTTACAAGCAAAAAAAGCAAAAAAATCACTTATGTTGTATGGGCGGCCCCCTTAAATATTAAGTTTATTTTGTTTTTAGTATTTGTTATTATAGCGGCAACAGAAATATACAGTCTGTGAAAATTTCAGATGTCTAGCTATAGCGGTTCTTGAGATACATGCAGCCTGGAAACAGACAGAGCGACAGACAGACGGACAGACAGACGGACAGACAGACATCGAAGTCTCAGTAATTGGATCCCGTTTTTACCGTTTCGATACGGAACCCTAAAAAGTCGAGTTAAGCCAGAGCCTGAACGTAACGTTAACTGTTGAAACCCGTTCAGTAGTTTTGTCTGAGAGTGCCAATCATCCATCATTACAGACTTGCACATTTGTTAGAATAATAGGATAACTCAATGTAATTTAAGCTCAATTTTTTTTAACTAAATTATAAAAGTTATTAGAAGTAGCAAGAAATAGACACAAGATGGAGGATCGTCCGATAATGTTGGTTAACTAGTTTTCCAAGATAATTATATTGCAGTTAACTTTATTTTTAAACTTCCCTGCGTTGAACCGATCAAAGTTCGATATTTATAGAAATTCTTCGAAAGCGTTCAGTTATTATTAGAAACTTGTCTTAGATGCTAACGGTTCATTCAGAAAAAAATATTATACAAAAAATAATGTACGTAATGGACTTTATGTTAAAATCTCAATGAAGTACTTAACTTCTTAATAGGATATAAATGTCGCAGTCATCTGGTGAAATCTGCGATTCGATTGAATGATTAGCGCATTCATTGAATGACACTATTCAATCGAATGACTAAAGAACTGTCGCAGTCATGTAGTTTAATCTGAGATTCGATTGAATGACTAGCTCATTCATTGAATGACACCATTCAATTGAATGACTAAAGGACAACTCGTCAAGACGTTGACTGTAACGTTTAACGTCTTGACTAAAAGTCATATAGCGAAGTCGTTAAATGGGATGCTATATTTTTTTCAAGTAGCCGTTGACGGAGTACTTATAGGTAAATCCACGCTTTCATATTATTTTATTAATTATTACAAATAAAGCACTTTAATCTTAACGTAATCGATAAAATATCAACACAGTGCTGTCAGCTGTGCGAACTGTTTGACACCATAATATTTGTTTTAGTGACTAGTAGCGCCGCAGTAGGAAGAAAATGAAATACGTTCAATTACCTGACTGATTTCAGGTCCGCTATCTTCAAAACGCTATGCTACAAATCGATAACTAGTTGAATGCTGAGGGACGATCATTCAATCGACGTTCGGCCGAGTCATTCAATTGAATGGTGTCATTCAATGAATACACTAGTCATTCAATCGAATCGCAGATTGAACCAGATGACTGCGACAGAACAACTCATCAAGACGTTGACTGTGACGTTTAACGTCTTGACTAAAAGTCATTCAGTGAAGTCGTTAAATGGGATGCTATATTTTTCTAAGTAGCCGGTAACGGGGTAGTTATGGGTAAACCCACGCTGTCATATGATTATTTTATTACAAATAAAACACTTTAAGCTTTAAAGTAAATTTAATCCACAAAATATCGACACAGTGCTATCAGCTGTGCGAGCTGTTTGACGCCATATTTGTTTTAGTGACTTACTAGCGCCGCAGTGGGAAAAAAATGAAATACGTTCAATTAACTGACTGATTTCATATCCGCTATCTTCAAAGGGCTATGTTACAACTCGCTAACTAGTTGGACGTTGAGTGACGATCGTTCAATCGATGTTCGGCCGAGTCAATTGAATTGAATGCTGTCATTCAATGAATGCGCTAGTCATTCAATCGAATCGCATATTGAACCAGATGACTGCAACATAAATATGACTGCAATGTTTTCACGCTAGACGGCAGCACCAGCACAGACAGTAAACGAGAAGTTTTGTTCGACGTTTGATAACGTTTCTGTCAATAATATTAAGAAACGTGTGCAATAATATTATGTCAGACTTTTGTCTAATTTTAAGACATAAAACATAAAATGTCCATGAAATCAAGACCCAAATTAGGCAATCGGTTCAGCCGTTCACGAGTTTTAGCGGGACTAACAAATTTTAAATTAATTTTATTTACGTAGACTTTAATGAAGCCTTTTTCTATCCCTTTTACCCAAATCGAGCTGTATAAAACTCTTTTTATTTACGTGCAATAATTATTATCCTTATGTCTAGATGAAGCATAAATACAAAATATATAGTTACCTCCATGTAATATGTCGTTCACAACAGAACTATAATATTATGTAACATACGAATTACGACATAATGTTGCAAATGGCAAAAGCCACGGTCTCGCAAGATGGTGCTACGTTGTAAATAATATCTCGTAGGTTAAATCCATAGTATAAATATAAAGCTGTAGAGTAAGTTATAATGTCTCTCATAGTATAATTTTCAATGTGATTTCGTAGCAAGTTTGCCATTTCTTAGCAAAATTGATATTCCGTAGTAATTTTGCCATCTCGTAGCAAAATTGATATTTTGTGTCTGCAAGATGATCATTTTGTAGCAAAATTGATATTTCGTAGCAATCTTGTTATTTTGCAGCATGTTTGTCATTTTGTACCAATTTTTGCATTTTGTAGCAGGATTGTCTTATTAGTAATAAGGCCGCCATTGTGGTACACTAGTTATAAGTAATTGATAATTGTTGTATTTTTACTCTTTATAATTGTGTGCACAATAAAGAATATTTATTATTTATTATTATTATTGTCACTTCGTAGTAAAATTGATATATCGTAGCAATTTTTAAAAAGTCATACTTACACATTTTGTAACCGAGTGTGTGGTTAAAAGCTTGTATGGAAAATTCGGGCCCGCTCCGTTGCGTCCCATCATAACGTGCCTAAACGTAATGACGTCAGCCCCAAAAACCTTCTTAAAGCCTCCAGTAATTTTCCGTCGTCTACTAAAAAGTATATTAAATCTTTACCGAACCGCTCCCCAGTAATATTTGGTCAATAAACGACTAGAACACCGAATTACGATATTATTCACCCGGAGTTATGGGCCATGATAAAACACCAGGTTGTTTTATGGGCGAATCAATAGCATTACCATTATTAACCGTTTATTGCCCCAAACCTTTGCTTGGGCGGCTGGTGGTTAAATTCCACTGAAGTGACTTTGCAAATCGGTGATTTTTCAAATGGCTAGGTTAAAAAAATATTATGCAGAATGTAACAAAACTAGCGGCAAGGGCCAAAGCGTCTCAAGTTTCGCCATACAAAGGGAAAAAATGGTCTTTCAACGCTGCTACTTTCACAGTGAATTCTCTAGAAGGAACACGTGCGTCATACACACCCTAAAGTATTATCACTTATCACTTAGTTTTATTACACCTTTCGTCTGAAGTCTTTCGTCCTATAAAGTTTTGGAAAGCAACAAGTTGTTTAACAAACTTTGTTTACTTCGAATTGTAACTGTCAGAAACGTATAAGTAGTTACAAACAATTAGTATATAACTCAGTATTAGGGTCAATTCAGACCGCAACTCGACTCGTAGATGCATTTCTAAATTTGAATTGAATTGACAGATTTGCCAGACATCTCACGCAATTGAAATCTATTAATTCGATACAGAATAATAGTTTAGAAATTATTACTAATACTATTAATACTAATTATTTTTAATACTAGGTTACATTTGACTATGCTATGAATTATTTTACTGTATGTAAGTAAAATCCAACTATGATTATTAAATATGCATATAGTATGTATTTATGTTAGTAAGTGTTTATAAGTTTTTAGTATAGTATGTATTCTAATATTATAGTATGTTATTATTATTAGTAAGTATAATGTAGTATTTTGTTGAACATTACAATAATAATTGTATTACTGTACCTGTAAGTAGTTATAATTTTTTAAATTATTATTCTTTTTTTTTCTTTTTCATTCCTGTTTATGCACATCATGCATATCTGTTGTTTGTGATCAAATTTCTCTTCCTAGGGCTGCTGGAAGAAATTTCTTTAGAGATAAGCAGTACCTGTTGTGTCGTTTTTCTTCATAAGTATAATTTGTTAAATGTTTTTGTGTGCAATAAACTGTTAAATAAATAAAATAAATAAATAAAATGTTTGATGAAAATGACAAATTACAAAAATATTATAAGTATCTATATAAAATTCTCGTGTCACAATGTTAGTTACCGTACTCCTCCAAAACGGCTTTACTGATACCCAACAAAATCGTTACAGCGGTTTAAGCGTAAAGACAGACTGCAGACAGACTAACAGACACACTTTCGCATTCATTATATTAGTATGGACAAAAATGAAATCTATTAAGGGCGGCCGGCGGGTCAATTTATGAGGACATATTCATACGCCCCATCATCGCATTTCGTTTGTCACCAGGTTTTGCCGCAAGCGACCGCGACCCACAAAAATTCAAACAAAATACCACTTTATGACATAGGTTATAGGTTTCATTTTACTCTACGCCAAGCTTTTACGCCGCCGCCGGCGGCAGCATGGGTATAGATCAGTTAACTAAAGCTGGCACGTTCACAGTGCTGTCACTTATGCAATTTCACTATACAGTATGTTTAAAAATTTAATATGTTTGCATCATGATAAAAATTATCGTATAATCTGCGTACGATAATAATATGCTATCGTACATCGTACTTACGCACAAAATTATCGTATGTGCACGATAATTATCGTACGGTTCCGAACGCTGGCCGCTCGCCGATCACACGTTACCGACTTGTAACATCACGCTGTATTTATAAACAGTAGCATATGAAAAACAATAACTGTCCCCTTCACGCTCAAAAGATAGGCCGCGCGCGAGAGAGACGGGCAGACTTTTTATGATGCGTATGCAGTACAACGTCACGCCACGCGCTTATTCACAGACACTACAAAAGCGCAATGTTTAAATGTGTTGATCGTGCCAGCTCTTGTTAACTGACCTGTAGTCACACAAATGTCACTAGAAAATGATACTTATAGAGTATATTGTCATAAAGTAGCATTTTATTTGAATTTTTATCGGTCGCGGTCGCTCGCGGCAAAGATCCGAAAGCCATCTTTAAGTATTCATAAAATATTATCCTTACGCGTACATCCGAATACTAACGTGTGAAACGAAATATTCGTCTATGATTAGGTCCGTTGCCTTTCTCACGTAAGCCGCTGAGCCAATTTTTCTGAAATTTTGTATGGAGATACTTTGAGTACCGGGAAAGGACATATTAGGAGGGTCTCGTTTTACAGTTATTCGTAAAAGCTTTAATAAAGTTATTACGTCTTTTTGATAGAGGAAAAGTCTCTTTTTTTGCAATCATGGTGACATTTTACCATCAATAATGGTTCAACTTGTAGAGCGCAGTTTAGGAGCAATGAACAAAATATAGAGAAAAATTTAGAGAATAAATAAGTACATCTTTCTTAAATTACAAAATATCTTTCACGTACCGAATTTTTAAAATATCAAGTAGCCAATTAACTTCGGCGAGCCATAAATTTCGATAGTGCCTTATCTGACTTAATTAACAGCTCAGAAGTTGAAATATAATTTTTAATTTAAAACCACAGGTTCAAAGAGAATAAATTATAGAAAATTGAATTATCATAAAATATACTTTGGTCGATCTATCAAAATGAAATAAAACAAATTATAATCAAAGCGCACGGAAGTGCGCAGGCCTAGTTCCAGCGGGCCGCGCGCATGCCGTGCACTATTTACACGAACCGTTTCGACGCACTTTTGACCCCCCTGTAGCTCAGTGCCTATTGCAAGTGCAAATATTAAATTATAACTACGTAATTATATACTAGTACTTACACAGTATACCAAATTTCATAGATATAGCTATCCTGAAATATCTCCCTGTAAAAATAGCTAATTTTGGCACTCACTCACTCACTCACTCACTGACCGGTAATCAAAACCTCTAGGCCACTTCCAAATGTCCTAGCGTTGTGAAATTTGGCACACAGGTCGGGTGTTACACGTAGATTAACAAAAAATTAAGAAATTTTAGAAATCGGTCAAACGTGTGTCGGCACATCTACGAACTTTAGAGGCTACTTCCAAATATCCTAGCGTTATGAAATTTGGCACACAGGTCGTGTGTTATAGGTATGTAGATTAACAAAAAAAAAAAGAAATTTTAGAAATCGGTCAAGCGTGAGTCGACTCATCTACGAACTTTAGAGGCTACTTCCAAATATCCCTAGCGTAATGTAATTTGGCACACAGGTCGTGTATTTTACATACGTATAATAACACTAAATTACTAAATGTCTTATACATTTAAGAAATCGGTCAAGCGTGACGGCTCATCTACGAACTTGAGATAAAAATTCTTATGTACTAGTGACACAATGAGAATACGATGAGGAGGGTGGGAGGGGGAGAGTGGGGGGCATAAAATATTGTCATGTATAATGCACACTGTATAGCTTAATAAATAAATACTGTTTACTTAAAAATTTGGCTTCTATTGATAGTTTAACAAATACCACTAGCGGCATCTATCGAAACTATTGCTTATATCGGGCGTGGCACAAAAAGAAAACGATAAATATAGGTATGATTTCTTGAAAAAAGTATTGAAATCTCACCAAAAACATACCTGATAAAATAGGGCCTAGTTCCTGTAGGCTGATTTTTGGCCTAAAAAAGAGTTGAAATCTAATCCAATGCCAAGTTCAGATGCACTTCACCGATCATAATCATCTTCATCAACATCCTGATCCATAATACTTCTAATTTGAACTTGGCAGGTTTTTGTGCTATACGTAACACTTGATAATTATATAATTAGATAATATTTATAGAATTGAAGTAACCTGCCAAGTTTAAATTTAGAAGTATTATGGATCAGGCTGTTGATGAAGATGATTATGATCGGTGAAGTGAATCTGAACTTGGCATTGGATTAGATTTCAACTCTTTTTTTAGGCCAAAAATCAGCCAACAGGAACTAGGCCCTATTTTAACAGGTATGTTTTTGGTGGGATTATAATATAAGAAGTGTGAAGTATGCAAAAAGCATTAGGTAAGCACTGAAATATTTTAAGAACACACGACATATTTTCTTTGTAAATCTGTAATAGATTTACAAAGAAAATCTGTCGTTTGCCCTGACTGAACTGACCCTGTGTGGTGCTAAATCTGCTAGAGATATCCTGAGTCAGTATCTTATAACAAGTCTCCTAAGAAGACTTGAAAACTCCATAATTTTTAATAAAAATAATTTACGTAGTTAGCGGCGAATCCGTATCCTCTAATCGAGTTCTTAAAGTTCTCACCTGGGCTTATAAAATCTGTCGGTGAGTGATCAATGAGTCAATAAAGAATTCCTGCTGGTGTTCGCTAAATTGAAGAAAATGTAAATTATACCGTGCCCCGGGTGCGAATACCCTGCGTGATACGAATACGACGAACACAACGCTACTACTGGCTCTCGGTTAAGTTCTCGACTCGATCTCACCTCGAACGAACAGCAATTACGACGGGACTGATTACGCCTACCTAGTAGAGTGGCCTCCGTGATCCAGTGGTCTACAGCGTCGCTCTTGACTCGGAGGTCATGGGCTCGATTCCCGTGTTGGAAACATGTTATTTCCAAGTTTGGTTGGGACAATGCAGGCTGATCACCTGATTGTCTGACAAGTAAGATGATCCATGCGTCAGATGGGCATGTAAAAAGTCGGTCCTGCGCCTGATCTCTCGCCAGTCGTGTCGGTCTTCCGTCCCACTGGGTTATGAGAGTAAAGGAATAGAGAGTGCTCTTGTGTACTACGCACACACCTGGGCACTATAAAATTACTCCTGCGTACCTGGCCTGGTTTCAATGAAACCGGCCACCGTCACCGAAGCCGGTGTGGGGAGTATTATTATATTAGAGTGGCGAGAGATCTCGACCAATTTCGGCCAATTTTATTTGCCGGGACCACTGTCTCACCAGTCTCACGGTAGACCGTATCATCAGGAGAACCAAAGTGGTCTAAAGTGGCATTTTTGGCACAATTATTGGATTTTATAAACAAAGCGAAGAAAGACGCTGATACTTCAAAGACGCAAAAAATGGTGCAAGGCGTTGAAATTAGGTGGTCTGAATCTAATAGAGGTAATTGTGAATTGCAACTGCGTGTACAATATTTTTTTTTCAGTGTCGTCGTCAATCAAGTTCTGAGTTGTCCTACACGTGATCACGTCTTAATATACAGATAAGTTTTAGCTATTTATGTTATGTGTCAACCGGCCGCTCAGGCAAATTACTTTCGTCTTTGCATTCTGTTATAATATTTTTTGGAAATATACACTTTAGCTATTTTATTTGTCAATATAAAGTACGATATTATTAAAAGTTATTTTTACAACATATTCATTTATTGTACATTTGTAACGCCGTTAAGATCTGGGGGCACGGCAGTGCCCCCGCCAAGTCAGGCAAAAAAAGCGGCACGGCCGTACCATCCTTTTCTCGAACCAATTCAGGCTCTTTTTGATCCCCCTATAACTTCATTGTGATAGATTTTTACTTCAAAAGAAAATTTTAATACAGTATTCATAGTATTCAGGTAAGCTTCGCCACTCGTGGTAGGGGCGCACATTTTTCTCTTGTTATTAGGCGTCGCAGGATCATTTATAGAGATCACGTCCAACAAGTGCGAAACAACAACCGTCACCGAAATGGCTTTATTACTTTTACTGCATTCCAATTTTCAACCACTTTGATACTACTGTAAGTACAAACCATCATCTTTAATGTGGAAATTATATTACAGCTTATTTTTTAACCCCGGACCAAAAAGATGGGGGTTATAACTTATAAGATTAACGCGTCTGTCAGTTCATCTCTATCTCTCTCTCTCTCTCTCTCTCTCTCTCTCTATCTCTCTGTGTGTGTGTGTGTGATTTAATTCAATATTTTGCATTGTACCTCCTGAAACTTACAGAGTTTTGAATCGGGACTTGTTTTTTTTTTTTTTCTCATAACATTATCAGTATAGATGGAAATTTTTCATAAATACACAAGCCAAATTATTACGATGTATAAAAAACTCCATCAAGTAAGTTTAACCCGTCACAGACCCAGCTATAATATATATTAATGTTTATAGCTAGGCATATTAATATATATTTTCTATACTAATTTTCGCGTGACAGAAATATATATTGTAGCTGAGTATGTGACTCAGCTATAATAGAATAATATGCCTTGCTATAAATATATTAATATATATTATAGCTAAGTCTGTGACGGGCTTTATATACGAGTATGTATAGTACACTATCTACTACGGTTGTAAAGATGTTATCAAATAACAATTTCAGCGCAAAAAGAAATAAAGATACGAGAAATAGGAAAACACATACACTACGGTTACTATGGACTTATGGCTGGCTTACGTTTTCCGTATACAATTTCCTAATGTGGAATTCCGTGAGGCTAGCAACTGACTGCCAATGTCCTTGATCTCGCATCACTCTCGCAACACTGTCGATTTTCATGCCAGAGAGACAGAGATGTGAAGTGTTCACTCGATAGCGTGGATACATTTTTCGTTTGTTACAGGAAAAAATATATATTATGGGAATTCTAGATGTCAGAATCGAAAATTAAATCTGGCAATCTTTGGATTTTTGTAAAAGGTATCAAATAAACAAAATTTTTAAAGCATAGATTGTATTATTACTTTAGTTAGAACTGTTTAAAGTTCCTGAAAGATGTGACTTTGGTATTTTTTTTCATCCGGTAGGAGTACATTATTTTATTATTTAAATTCGACAAGCTTTTCTAAATATAATCAAAAATCACATATATTTTTTTGTGCCAGTCAATGAAATACATTCGTCTAGAAAACTGCACAAAGATGTCGAATTGGCAGCAGCTGTCTTCCCCTTAACGTTTGTTTCTTTCACTCGCGAACACGCTGGCTTGCGCTTGAATTTTGAAACGTACCTACGTGCGGAATTCGTTCCGTACGGCGAAAAACGAACGTGTGCGGGAGATAATGTATTTTCTACTAATTCCATGTATTCAAATTTCAAATTTGCGAATTCGGAAATCGAATAAGAAAAACGTGTGTATGCGGCCAGCCTAATAGTTAATTAATGTGACATAGAATATAGCTGATAATATTTATATCATTGTATGTAAGACCTCTGTCATTAGTTAATTAATGTGACATAGAATATAGCTGATAATATTTATATCATTGTATGTAAGACCTCTGTCATTAGTTAATTAATGTGACATAGAATATAGCTGATAATATTTATATCATTGTATGTAAGACCTCTGTCATTAGTTAATTAATGTGACATAGAATATAGCTGATAATATTTATATCATTGTATGTAAGACCTCTGTCATTAGTTAATTAATGTGACATAGAATATAGCTGATAATATTTATATCATTGTATGTAAGACCTCTGTCATTATAATTTAAGAAAATTATTATTATGACGACCTCAGTGACTCAGTTGTTGGGGCATCGACGCTCAAGCCGGAGGTCGTGGGTTCGAATCCCGCCGAGGGGACAAAAACTTTTCAATGATCCAGAGTCATGGATTATTCATTATATCATTATAATAATAAATATATTTAAAAATTTAACTTCATGTATATAAAACATCCATACTAATATTATAAATGCGAAAGTGTCTGTCTGTCTGTCTGTCCGTCTGTCTGTCTGTCTCTCTGTCTGTCTCTTACCTCTTCACGCTCGAACGCCTGAACCGATATTGCTGAAATTTGGCATGGATATACTTTGAGTTCCGAGAAAGGACATAGGATAGTTTTTATCCCGAAAAAATATACGGTTCCCCCGCGATAAAAGAATTCTGGCGCAAAGAAGTTGCGGGCGTCATCTAGTTAAATAATATATTTCCGTTGTTTGATACCCGTAACGCAAGTCTTTATGGTACTCACCATGAGGCCAGTCTGTCGTGTTCTGAAACAAAAACAACAATTATTATTAAAAAAAAAATAGACTACAACAGAAAAAAACACTGTCATCAGAACCTTAGAGGGCGCTGGTTGCTGAAAAAGTTACTTCGGACTTTTGTGTTTCTATGAGAAAGTATGTCTCAACATCATGAATTCGCCCATACAATTTACTTTGTAGCTACCTACTGCTAGCTCCGATTATTTACCCAAACTAATCTTTGTAAAAGAGGTGTTAAATATTTCAACAATTCGTGTAGGCGCACCCTAAACTTTTGCACTCTTAAACGCTACAAGTGGCCGAAAATAAATGTATCATTGTCATTACTATAAAGGATTGCACAAACCTACGCGACCAAAGCGACTGCCGCGCGGCGGACGCTGCCCATGTAATCTTATGGCGCTGTGCACACCTGCACGACCGCGACGCGGGATGTTCGCGTCGGCAAGCAAAACGTGCGCGTCAAAGTTGTCAGACGCGTGTTTTGAAGTGTACATAACTAGACTTCTTTTTTAAAACCTATTTTTATATTATTTTCTACAACTCTTTAGTTTATGATTTTTTGATTTGTATACGCTTTGATAGATTGTGTCATGATATTAACGTTTGACGGTTCGCACCGTAGTCGCGCAGGTGTGCACGGCCAGTTTCGCGTTGCAGACGCTCCCGTATCGCGTACCGCGACTCCTGTCACTGACGCTTAGGTTTGTTTTAAGCTCAATAATTGAAAGTATTTATCACAGTTGACAGAAATAATAATTAAATAGGAGTAAACTCCAATTAGGGAACATTACGCAAAGGTTGGAGGCCGGGAGCAGAGGGCGCTACAAACTCATACAGAAAATAATCCGCTACCTTATCACGTAAAATAACGATCAACAATCCACTAGCAATAATCGTGCGAGCGATTGCTGGGTGTCATGAATGTCACAAATAATGGTGTCATGCTCAGGAGTCATGTATAGTGATAGATTGCAATCGTATTGTTTTGGCTGATACCCCGGTAATTGGTTGACTCTAGCACAATTCATTTTCTCACTTTTTGTCATCAGATTCTGGTAGACCTATAGTACTAGATGACGCCCGCAACTCCGTTGCGCCAAAAATCGTTTATCGCGCTGGAACCGAACATTTTTCGGGGATAAAAAGTATCCTATGTCCTTTCTCGGGACTCAAAGTATCTCCATACCAAAATTCATCAAAATCAATAGATTTCTGAATACAGCGGCTTGGGCTTGAAGAGGTAACAGACTGACAGACAGACTTGCACACTTTGCATTTATAGTATTAAGTATGGAAGTATGGATAGAACTTTACGAATCAATTTTACCGTATCAATCTTGTTACATTGTTCTTGTCTCGGATAAATTCATAGACGAGCATTGTTTTCCGCATAGGGAGTATAATATGGTAAACTACTTTGGTCTTCAAAGATCAAAGACTTTTATTTTTTAACTTCATACGTGACTGTATAAAAATGTAAATAAATTAGAGGCCGAGCCAAGTCGGAATGTCTTTTGGATTCAGCCATTGAAGGCGTGGTATAATGGGCGCAAACGAGCAGACGGGTCACCTGATGGAAAGCAACTACCGTCGCCCATGGACACTCGCAACATCAGAAGAGCTGCAAGTGCGTTGCCGGCCTTTTAAGAGGGAATACGTTCTCTTCTTGAAGGTTTGCAGGTCGTATAGGTCCGGAAATACTGCTGGTGACAGTTCGATCCAGAGTGCGCGGCAGAAAGTTACGCGAAAAACGCACGGTAGAAGACTGCCACTCATCCCTTGATGAGTGGCAATCTTCCACCATGCGTTTTTAATGAGGATGGTATATTTTTCTAGTGGGACGATGGCGAAAAGTTGCAGGTGGTATGATTCCGAACAATTACTCAGAGCGCTCCCCGTGATACAACCGACAGAGGATGCAGAGTGAAGCTACATTTCGGCGTAATTCCAAGGGGTCCAAGCTGTTTAAAACACTATGGCAATTGGTAGTCAACAATTCGAGCGGCTCTTCGTTAGGTACGATCCAGAGGGAGCAGTTGGTATTTTGGCGCCCCTGCCCAGAGATGAGAACAATATTCCATATGAGGCCAAACCTGCGCCTTGTAGAGTTGTAGGCGTTGGTCCGGACTGAAGTACTGTCTCGCTCTGTTAAGAACATCAAGCTTCTTCGAGGTTAACTTGGCCTTACCCTCTAGAGTCTAGACTCTAGAACAGTCTTTCAACACGTTTCATAAGATGCATTATCTGGGCGAGTGTAGAGAGCCCATAGTATACCCCATAATCTGAATATGTTGTGGTACACTTTACGGAAAAATTATCACGCCTATTGATTTGTGCTTTAACATAATAATTTTTATTTATGTGTAGATGTATACTATAAATTATCAGTTAGTCAAGGTGTGACGACGTGAGCCCTCAAAAATCTCAGCTTTTTTCTTATGAAATAAGGGGGCAAACGAGCAAACGGGTCACCTGATGGAAAGCAGCTTCCGTCGCCCATGGACACTCGCAAGTCGCATCAGAAGAGCTGCAGGTGCGTTGCCGGCCTTTAAAGAGGGAATAGGGTAATAGGGGAGGGTAGGGATGGGAAGGGAAGGGAATAGGACAGGGTAGGGAATGGAATAGGGTAGGGGATTGGGCCTCCGGTAAACTCACTCACTCGGCGAAACACAGCGCAAGCACTGTTTCACTCCGGTTTTCTGTGAGAACGTGGTATTTCTCCGGTCGAGCCGGCCCATTCGTGCCGAAGCATGGTTCTCCCACGTATATTTTAGCTAGTAATATTAGCTAAAGTTATTAAAAGTTGTCTCAACGATTCTGGCGACGTCTCCCTATTGGTGTAAATTCTGTAGAAAGTTTCTAAGATATTGCCCCAATTTAGAACGTTTCCGGGAAATTTGACGCGCAAACTTACTATACCTCCTCCTTTGGGACGCGTCGGTAAAAATCAATAGTTTGCAATTCTGTTTGTGTGTCCTAAACTAATTCACGTTCATCTAGATCCGCACTTAGAAATCTATACTAATGTTATTAAGTCTGTCTGACTGTCTGTTACAACTTCACGCCGTTGTTTCGGGCGTCTATACTGTACTCGGCGAAACATGGTGGTAGCGGTCATTGACTCCCTGTCAAAAACTTGTCATTTTCTATATAAACCGCGATTGTTAATGAAGTGTCAGATGTTGTCAATCACGGCTTTGTATAGAAAATGACAAATTTTTGACAGGGAGGACGACGGCACGCGTCTAAGGGCCCTTCCACACGACGTATTTCTTGCGCACTAACGACGCGCGTTTTTATGCTCTCGTCTACTGCGCGTTTTCATAGCGTTTTTTCAGATACAAAGTTTAAAGTGGCGGCTTCCTTGCATTTGTTGAGCGTTCAACTTGCAATTGTATAGATACAAACGAGCTCAAAAAAGCGTCGTGTGTGGAAGAGCCCTAAGGCGGTCACACTCAAATCGATTCGTCCTTTGCGATACAAAGTAAAGCTGAACTTTTTGATTTCTAAGTGATTAAATATGAAAAAACTCCGTAAGAAATGTCGAAAGAGGTATCATTTATTAAATATGAAAAAAATCCGTAGGAATGTCGAAAGAAATAAAGTAAAGAAAGAAGTAAGAAGGCGTTCCGAATAACCAATTTATTCGGAACGCCTTCTTACTTATTAGGAAAGGCATTATCAGCATATATCCACGCATGTAAAAGTCCTTAGAATATAGCTCAACGTATTCAAGTCCTTGCGAAGAGATCAGCGTATCAGAAGCGATCTGCAAGTTAAATCTCAACAAGGGTTTGAACTGGGGTTCAATTCTCGTATATTCGAACTTAATTCGACTCTCAAGCTGTCCCACTCTAGATAGCGTGCATTTAAGAGTGGGACAGCCTGACATTCGTATCGAAATTCGAGGTACAGGAATTGATTCAGATCACAGACAATACCGTAACAGATATAAATTATTCTGAATTGAGTCTTCGTTCTCAATATAGGTATGAGGTTTACGTGGTCTTATGTTAGCGTTAGTTTGATGTAGAGAAATATAGAGTATAGAGATATTATAGAGAAGTATAATAAAGATGTTTTTATTTTTTTATTTTTAAGTATTATAGAGATAACAATGCAATAATATAGGAAAAAGTTATATTTAAAGGTGAAAATAAAACTGTATTTTGTGTGTTTAATATGATCTATAATTGCTTACATAAAAACGCTTAGGCAAAAAAAAATGTGTCGCTAGAAAAAAAATCTTCTAATACTTATGGGCGAGCTAGCGTTTAGGGGAGCGCGAGTCACCTATGCATATAGGAATTTTTTATTTTGATTTCAATGTATTTTTCTGTCTCGTCTTTATGTAAGCAGTATAATAAATATAGCATTTGCAGTTGATTTTTTATAATATATGTACTATTGTATTAGCTTGCTCTAATCTTCATAAAGTCATTCAAAGTTCAAAGCAAAGCAAGTAAATTACTAATTAGGGACCTATCAGACAGAGAGCGGTCACGCGGTCAACCGTTCAAGCGGTCAGTTTTGCGTTCTTTGTGTTGTAACTTGTATTACGGTATATACTATAGAGATACTCACACAGGGAGCGTTCCGACCGCGTCAGATTTCCTCCTGTGTAACTGACCACTGAGAATGCCTGATAGGTCCCTTATAACTTATAAGTTACTAGCGACCCGCCCCGGCGTCGCACGGGATAAAATATATAGCCACTGAAAAAATGATTAAAATCGTTAGCCTATGATCATTCACGCGGTCTACTTATTATCTGTGCCAAATAACATAAAAATTGCTTCAGTAGTTCGCGAGATAAGCCCTTTCAAAAAATTTCCCCCGTTTTTTCCACATTCTCCTATTAGCTCTTAGCGTGATAAAATATAGCCTATAGCCTTCGTCAATAAATGGGCTATCTAACACTGAAATAATTTTTCAAATCGGACCAGTAGTTCCTGAGATTAGCGCGTTCAAGTTAGCCCTTTCAAATAATTTTCCCCGTTTTTTCCACATTTTCCTCTATTTCTTCGCTCCTATTAGTCTTAGCGTAATAAAAAAAAGACGGGTTGCACTCTGGGAGTGCCGGCAGAAGTGAAAACTTGATTATTAACGTTGTGCATTTTTTTTAAACCATTTTTAATTAATCGAAACCCTTACAATCGATTAAAAAAAAACGACAATCGAAAAAAAAAACAATCGATTGTTCGATTAATCAATTTCGATTAAAATTAATTTTAATCATTACTTAATTTTAATCATTGCTTCATTTTAATCACAACTTAATTTTAACTATTACTTAATTTTAATCGTTACTTAATTTTAATTATTACTTAATTATTTTAATTATTACTTAACTAGATGATGCCCGCAACTCCGTTGCGCCAAAACTCATTTATCGCGCGGGAACCGTACATTTTTCCGGGACAAAAAGTATCCTATGTCCTTTCCCGGGACTCAAAGTATCTCCATGCCAAATTTCAGCAAAATCGGTTCAGCGGTTTGAGCGTGAAGAGGTAACAGACAGACAGACAGACAGACAGACAGACAGACACACTTTCGCATTTATAATATTAGTATGGATTTTAATCATTACTTAATTTTAATCATTACTTAATTTTTATTCTTACTTAATTTTTGTTATTACTTTATTTCAATTATCATTTAATTTTAACTAGCTATATGACCGAGCTTCGCTCGGTATTAAAAAATTCAAAAAACACATAAAATTGACATTTTATGAAAATCATTCCTAGCTAGATCGATTTATCGCCCCCGAAACCCCCTATATACTAAATTTCATGAAAATCGTTGGAGCCGATTCCGAGATTCCAATTATATAAATATATATATATAAGAATTGCTCATTTAAAGATATAAGATTATTATTTAATTTTATTTAATCCATATTTAATTTTAAATGTTACTTAATTATTAACTTAATTATGAATTATTACTAATTTTAATTATTATTTCATTTTAATTATCATTTAATTTTAATTTCGATGTTACAACACTACTCTCCAACCGTCTTACGCGTTTTGTATGGTTTTTCGATCACCACGAAAATCTGGCGCGAGTTTCACAGTTTTTACCCATCCCACAAAAGTGCTCAACGCCGCTAAAGAAGTTTTTACTTCAAAAATAGCCTATAGCTTTCCTCAATAAATGGGCTATCTAACACTGAAAGAATTATCAAAATCCGTTGCGTAGTTTTAAATATTAAAGGGAACAAAGGTACATGAGGGAAAAAAAGCTACTTTGTTTTATCTTCTAATATATAAAAATGGATTTTCAAATGTGTTAGTCGCGATAAAACTAGAAAACGGCTGAACGGATTGGGCTGATTTTAGTCTTAAAATATCCGTAGAAGTCCAGGGAAGGTTTTAAAGTGACACGAAGTTCACCGGGACAGCTAGTAATATGTATAGAAATAAACTGTACAGTGTACTGTATTAATGAATTAATTATTCCAAATTTTTTATATTGCCTCTGTTGCCTCTGTACCTAGCCAGCTTTTTTCCTAAAATTAGCTCCAGGAAAAATCTGTAGAACATAATTTCTATTTATCCTGGGATTAGTGAAATATTATGTTCAGGCTGAGCCGACCCCAGCCCGAGCCGTTTAATCTGTAATAAACTCACTTGTTTGAACCAAGTTCGCAGCAATCGGCTAAATCTTGACTAAATATTTTTTTAATAAACATTTCTTTTTTTTTTTTTTTTGGTTGGGAAACGCTAATATGCATCCCCAGCAGTGCTGGAGGGGACAACCGGGGTATGTGGGACTCGCTGCGACCAATGAGATGAGTGGCCGCAGCTCTACCCACTAAAACCCGACCGTGTTCCTTTCTGCGCCGCGTTACGTACGTTTTCTTTACCGGTAGCGCTTTTTTATGGAATCGCCGTTCTATGTATAAAGAGCGCTACCGACCGAGAGTGCGATTAAAGTAGACACCCTCAGTTATATTTTTTACAACATTATATTTTTTTGAACTCATTAAAAAATAACACATCAAAAGTTACTTAATTAAATGTGATATCTCTTATCATTCATTCATTATTTTTATTATTGAAATCCTTGTACAATATTCATCTCTTAATCAGAGAGAAAGAAACTTTGGTACTCTGATTTAATTAAAAGAAACGACTTTTTCAGGTGTAATTATAAAGCCTTTCCACAAGGAACATCATTTTCTTTTAATTTAATAACAAAAAGTTTACAAATCACTTTTTTATCGCTATGCTATAACAGTAATTGGACACAGAATTAAGACTCGTTCGTGTCTGTAGAGAAATACTTTTTAAGTACCTGAAGGGCCTTGAAAGTTTGTAAGTCTCGTTATCTTTATAAGTTAGTACATATGGTTTCAGTAAGTACTTACCTAAGATAATATATCAGAATTCATGCTGCCATGTTGTAAAATGTTATTCGTGAGTCAGTACAACATACAAAATATTAGAGGATAGGGTGCTATTGTAGTCACTCGAGCTGGAGACCTAGTTTTGTACATTAGGTAAAGCTGATAAAAAAATAATAAGAGCGTTTTTTTTTAGCGATGGGTTTAGAAAGTGCAGCCATTTTAAAGTTTTGAAAAAGAAAATATATTTAGGAAATTGCTTATTTAGGTAAATTATAAATATATTTTAGACAACAAGGACTAGATCATTTAGTTTAGAGCAAAATAAAATATCTGCGAAGCTTAGATAAGAAAATATGAAGCTTTATTTTTTATATTTTAAAAGGCTACAGGCTTACCTAATCTTTGAATCGTCAGGGCTTTATATGGAAGCTTCTTTGGGGTATACTAAACATCCCCTATCTTAATATTATGATAGATCCGACGACATTTCAATATTTAATTATTATTTTTTTACCCACCACGTGGGAAATCTGATATCTATACCATGATAACTAGACACATGTCGGAAGCTTATGCAAGCTTAATATGACACGCTCGAGCTACTCCCGAAATTCCCTCTTCCCCTCCCCAACTTAAAAAAATAGCGGTGCGGCGTTGCCGTGCCTTTTAGTTCGGCAGACTTCGGCACGGTGTTTGTGTGCGTGCGACCAGACGTATGCTACATAATAGCTTTACCGCGGCAGTTCCTGAGTATTTTTTTTCTATATAAGAGAACACGGAGGAACGGTGGCGCATATCAAGTAGGGTCTAAGTTTCGGACTGACAATACCAGTTTGCAGCACCATCGTCATACCCCCCTAAATATTTAACAAGGAAAATCTGTGTCAAATATTCTTCTATTCAAATTTCCTTATTACGTTTATCTTCTATTATGGAGATTGTTATTCAACCTCTACGGCCGTCTCCATTGTAATGAAATGGCGTGCAGTTTGAGGGAAAAATTGTTTAATCAAACTTGCTATAAAATGAGTATGGTATGTGGACGATTTTCTATTATGTAGCGTACAATGTAAACGTATAATATTACTTAATAGAGCCTTGGAGTCATACTTTTTGTAAGTGGATACTTTTATAGACATACAGGGTGAAACAAAAATAAGTAATAATACTTTAGGGTGTGTACGTGTTCCTTGTAGAGAGTTCACTGTGAAAGTGGCAGCGCTGAAAGACCATATTTTTTTCACTTTTGTATGGGGAAACTCGTGACGCTCGGACCCTCGCCAATACCGAAGTGAAAAAAATTTCGTCTTTCAGAGCTGCTACTTTCACAATGAACTCTCTACAAGGAACACGTACACACCCTAAAGTATTATCACTTAGTTTTGTTACACCCTGTAGATAGGATGTAACAATCATCCTGTCTATAACAAAGTGATAATACTTTAGGGTGTGTAACGTATATATGAGTTTACTGCGTAAGTAGCAGCGTTGACAGAGTAACTTTTTTAATAAGCTTTTGTATGGAAAACTGTAACGCTCGCGCTGGGACGCTTTCCAATACAAATCACAAAAAAAATTTGCTTTTTCAGCGCTGCTACTTTCACGGTGAACTCTATATAAGGAACACATACACAAACTTAAGTATTATTATCACTTAGTTTTGTTTCACCCTGTAGATAGACAGGATGTAACAAAATAAAGTTTCTTAGCAGACAGAAGTACAAAAGGTCGTAGTTGACGGCGAATGCTCGGAAACTCAGTCTGTTGATGCTGGTGTCCCTCAGGGCTGTGTGCTATCGCCTACTCTATTCTTACTGCATATCAATGACATGTTGCAGATCAGCGGCATTCATTGCTATGCGGATGACAGTACAGGTGATGCTGTATATACCGGCTCCCCCAATATTTCTCGGCAAAATGTCACTGAGAGTCGAAACGAACTTGTGTCTAAGGTGGAGAATTCATTGGAGAAGGTCTCTGAATGGGGTAGACGTAACTTGGTCCAATTCAACCCCGCCAAGACACAAGTCTGCGCGTTCACCACTAAAAAGTCAGTCCTCGTTTCGAGGGCACATCTTTAACCATCTCCCCTAGCATTGAGATACTTGGCGTCAACATATCGAGCGAAGTCCAGTTCCGATATCATCTAGAGGGTAAGGTCAAATTAGCCTCGAAGAAGCTTGGTGTTCTTAACAGAGCAAGACAGTACCTACTTCAGTCCGGACCAACGCCTACAACTCTACAAGGCGCAGGTTCGGCCTCATATGGAATATTGTTCTCATCTCTGGGCAGGGGCGCCAAAATACCAACTGCTCCCTCTGGATCGTATCCAACGAAGGGCCGCTCGACTCGACTGTTGACTGCCATAGTGTTTTAAACAGCTTGGACCCCTTGGAATTACGCCGAGATGTAGCTTCACTCTGCATCCTTTATCGGTTGTATAACGGGGAGTGCTCTGAGGAATTGTTCGGAATCATACCACCTGCAACTTTTCGCCATCGTCCCACGCGAAAAACATACCATCCTCATCACCTTGATGAGTAGCAGTCTTCCACAGTGCGTTTTTCGCGTAACTTTCTGCCGCGCACTGTAAAACTCTGGAACGAACTGCCACCAGCAGTTTTTCCGGACCTATACGACCCGCAAACCTTCAAGAAAATAGCGTATTCCCTCTTAAAAGGCCGCCAACGCACCTGCAGCTCTTCTGATGTTGCGAGTGTCCATGGACGACGGTAGTTGCTTACCATCAGGTGACCCGGGGGCTCGTTTGCCCCCTTATTTATTTAAAAAAAAAAGTGATAATACTTTAGGGTGTGTAATGTGTATATCATGTCCCTTATATAAGATCGCTGTGAAAGTAGTAGCGCTGACAGAGTAACTTCTTAATAAGCTTTTGTATGGGAATCCATGACGCTCGCGCTGGGGCGCTTGCCCATACAAATCACAAAAAAAAATGTTTTTTCAGCGCTGCTACTTTCTCAGTGAACTCTATAATATAAGGAACACATACACAAACTAAAGTATTATTATTGCTTAGTTTTGTTACACCTTGTATATTTATAGATGCTCCCTGCCAAATGCCGTGTTTTCAAATAAGTATTACGATCCCGGAAGACGATTGACTTAAATGAAATTAGATTTATTTAATCATTGTATGTTTATCTGATATTTGCTAAACGGAAAATACGATTCACTTATTTTGACTCGATAGTTATATTTTTCGAAATTATAAATCTTTCTGGGCTTTTCAACAAATATCGGTTACACTTATTGAGTAACTATCATTAAATAACTTGCACTACTACAATCACACACTTTATAAAATAATGGCAAAAGGAAATATTAGTATTGTATTTTATTTTTAAGTAATCATCAAAAAAAGTTTTGGGACTTACGGACCTTTACTTTCGTGCTATAATGCGGGAACCGTTGTTACGCGATATTGTTCACTATTAGCTGCAGCGTAAAGCACATTACTCGGGACTCGGGATCACGATTCATGGAATCATTATAATATTACGATTGGATGATAGCGGAGTGTGTAGGCGGGGCTAGCGTGCTTTGAAAATTTTGGCAGCAGGCTCTTAAGGCCGTCCCCCGAGCAAACGACCTTGGTCATACATTTGCCGCGTTGCCGAGATCGCACCAAAACCCTATTTTTTTACTTATCTTAGTTCAAAATTGACCTAAAAAAATTAAAACGGAATATGTAGTTTATGATATTGTCGATCTATTGGCGTGTGTTTCAAGTAAAAGTAATTTATAAATTATAGAGGAAATGTAAGAATGTATGAATGTATGCTTGAATTTCAATAAATTGGTTTTACTTTGGAAGCTGATATCATGAGTATAATAAACAAATATAAAACATTTAAAACATGGAAACGAAAGTTGATATACTGAAGATTGTTGCTGTATTTATAATATAACTTTGTAGCTTTCAAATTATGAGTTTATAAGGCTCCAAATACGGTAAATTACGGAATCTCCGTAGGGAACGCCCTTAATCACTTTGTTCCTCAGTTCTTTTTTAACATATTATGTGGAAGTTTTTAATTACTTTTTAAGACCGGCGTCAGTTAACTCTGCTATATTATAATGTTGTAGTGTGGTACTCTTGATTCCCATATTTAAAACGATAAAACTAAGAGTTTCTCTCTTGTATTAGAATTTTATGTATAAGTCCACTTTAGCATAGGGTATTGACCTTCAGTATTAAGCCAAGCATATTTTATTTGATAAAATGAAATAAAGCTCAACCTTTGTGAGTAAAAATGTTGATGCGTACGATTTCTAGAAACGTAACATTTTATTAAAATAGAGAACATATTTTCATATCAGTGAGAGTGTTTACTTTAATATCGTGTCTGTTACTGAAATTGTTTTTGATATTACAAACCAGAGCTTTGAGATCAAATAAATACCTACAATTTAAATCTATATATTTTATATTACTATAATAGCTGTCCCGGCAAACGTTGCTTTGCCATATTATTTTATTGAAGTGACTAAATAAGTATGTCACCATGGCAACGTATATCGCTATTCCGTAGCATGCAAACAATGGTCGCCCTCAGTCTTGAGTTTTAATAATTTACTATTATTTATTCAACAAATGCACTTATCAATATATAAAGTACCCAGTAGCCGATTCTCAGACCCACTGAATATGCATATAAAATTTGGTTTAAATCGTTCGGTTCGCTGACTAACATTGTGACACGAGAATTTTATATGTGTAAGAAGATAATAGAATTTGATTTACTTAAATCTAAATAAATATAACTCAAACGGGACTGACTAAAAAACTGTGACAGAGTGACAAACCACTAGAAGATTCTAGATAGATGGCTCCGGCTGAAATTTGGCGTTTAGGTAGATGTTATGACGTTGGCACCAGCTAAGAAAGGATTTTGATCAATTATTCTACCCCCAAGGGGATAAAATAGGGGATGAAAGTTTTTATGAAACTTTGTCAATTTTAAACCGATCGGGCTGCGACTTTGATATCTAATTATTAATAATAAGACTTCTGAGCGCGAGCGAAGCAGCGGGCAAAAGCCAGTTCTATTATAATGTAACTAAATACATCACAATAAATTATTATTACTCCTGCGTAAATACTTAGTCTCAGACCAATAAAAAAAGATAGACAGAGCCATCCATGCTACGCGGTGAGGCAGGTAATAGGAAGCCGATACGGCCATAGGAAGCCGGCCGCCCGCCATTCCGGTTTCAACGAGTGACGGCGCATGTCGTTTTCATCTGTGTCAAGAAATATCAAAATATGCCGTCCTGCATCGTTAAATGGTGCAAAAACAATTCTTGTGCTCAAAAGAAACCTTGTGGGATTACGTTTCACAAGTAATTAGTTGAATATTTATGTATTACCACCGAAATAACGAATTTAATTTATTAGTTTTAAAAATTGTCTCGCGAGTCTCGGAACACAGAACCTCAAACAGTGCTGCATGCTGGTCGCAAGATATTTTTCCCCATAATAGGGGAAAAATATTATTACGTGCTGTATTATCCTGACAAATGTTTATTTTTAACCTAAAATTCGTTATTCATTTAAAATCTATTAATATAAATAAAATTGAAGTGTCTGTTTGTAGTATTGAAAGATTTTTTTACTATTTGCATATTAATCTGCATACGATACATACTGCATACACCAAACAACATTCTTTACAATTTTTGTCTGTATGTATGTCTGTCTGTTTGTCTGTCTGTTCTTAGTTGAAACACATAATAGGCTACTTGACCTATTTTTTTTTCTTCATTCTAATCGCTTCTTAATCATTCATTTTTACTAAAAAAACTAATATTTTAATATTTTAAACAGTAGAAACCCATAAAAATGTTGATTGAAAAATATGCCCTATATATGGCGCCGAAAACACTGTCCGCCATTTTGCCGCCATAGTGTGACGTCATGTTTTTTGTATTTTATACTTTCTTTATTGAAAAAAAGTTTTATGTGCTAAACGTACGAGTCTAACAGTGCTTAAAAAATTTGTAATGTTGAACACTTTTGTAGAAAAGTTTTGGCCATTTCATTTCCTAACTACAATAAATGGAGATAATATATAAAACTGATGTTTTATTTGAATTATTCAAGAAAATATATTTTATAAATCTTTTTAGGCTTATTCATATTATTTATGTACAAATAAAGTTACATATAACGAGCGCGATAAATAAAAGATATTAAATTACAAATAGGATGACGTCACATCCAGATCGGAAGTACCGCAAAAGCGTTTTCGTCAGTACAATTCCTATTTTCATAAAATCATATTTTCAAATCGACTTTATTTATCAATCATAAGCTTTTATTTCACGATAAGTGTGAAATACAGTTTCCTAGGCCAAGTTCTACTAGAAATGTGCATTTTTTCAATGAAATTAAATATATGTCAAGTAGACTATTTATTAGATATAGATATTTAAGTATTTACTTTTTTCATCAATTACTAATGAATGATGATTAACAATCTAGTTTGATAGCAACTTTTGTAGTCATTACTTAGTAGCTTAATAAAGTCTTATTAAGGATGGGAGTTTGACAATCTGAAACCCTGAGTTGGCAACATTATTTTTTTGCACACAAGCGCACGCCTAGCGTATTTATGCTAGGCGTGACGCACACATTGATCGACAGCGACTTCACCCCATTACCTGTAAATACTCCGTCTTTCTTTTTTTATTGGTCTGAGTACTTAGTTTCAATGAAACTGGCCACCGTCATCGAAACCAGACTACTCGGACATTTTTATGAATATATTGATCTTTATGATTTCCACACAGCTGATTTTCGTATATTGGTAGGTTAATAGTTATATAATTTAAGAGTAACATTATACTACAAAAAGAACAATCCATATTATAGGACCATCAAATAAAAGTATAAAATCCTTTCTATCTCTGTTAGCTACCACATTCAAGATTTTTCGCAGATAAAAATGTTGTTTGTTTTATCAAAATGAAACTACCCACAAAAAATTAGCTTGATAGTAATAAAAAAAGATGTTCTAGGACTCCCTGACTAAAGGTAATTTTACGTTTTCATGAAAATAACCAGCACAAGCTTCATCAGTGTAAATCATTCATTAATATTATATTTCTTAGTACTAATTAATTATGTTAAGATCAAGACGTAATAGGGCAAATAACGCGAAAAGTTGTACATTGGACCTGTCTACATGTCCCCAGGTTACATCGTACTACTGCGCAACTTTGATAAGTTTTACTAAAAAAAACATATAATTTGATTTTAGATGAAATTGGCAAGTCATATTTGTTAAAATTTTACGCCTAAACCTATAATTAATTATAAAAAATTGAGTTTGGAAAATCACAATTTTGTTTTGTAGTACTGTCCCCCAAAAAAATCCGCTATTTAACAGCAATTTGCAAGAAAATACGTTATTTCACTGGAAAAACTCTGGTTATAATTTGAAATTTGGCGGGGTCATAATGCTTTTTTAAGTTAATTATGTTGCTAGAGCTTAGTACTAAATAAGTAATTTTTAAAGTTGTCCCCGGCATATGGACTTACCGGACATGTCCGGATACCGTTACCGCATATTTCGTATTTGTATATTTGTTGTTCCTTGTGGTATTTATTTTTTTATTTAAATGACAACATCACAGTAAGACCGATAAAAGAAAAACAGTTGTCTTTGATTAAATCAGCCGTTTTATTTAAAAAACCGGTTTTATTTTTGGCGTTTGGTGGGAGGGAGGTCGTGATTTTACAGACACTGTCCGGTGACTACATTGATTTGTTTTTAGATGTTAAAACGTGTTTCATATGCAGATTTCATGTCTAAGACATTAAATAACTATTTAAGATTACTTAAATGTGAAAATCTTTGTGATAAACGTCAGCAATTGTAGAAATTTGATAGATTTGTATAAGAAGTTCTCAATTTCGTTACCTCATATTTGTTACCATCGCGATGGTAACGTATAGGCTGGACATGAAAGTCACGAACGTGATCACGTAAAGAAACGTTTACATTGTGTGAACTTTTTATACTTCCGAATGGAAGTGAATATCGTAAAAATCGAAGTTGAGATTTTGATAGGGATACCGAAAAATTTTAAAAATAATACTGTGTATGTTAATATGTCGACTGTTTTGTTCTAACTAAAAATAGCTAGAAGAAGTATACTTTTTGTTTCCCGTTTCATTCTACTACCTACTTACAAAATTACCTAAATGTTTTTTTATTTATAATTTCTAGTTGAAAACAAAAGTAATTCTTATTTAACGATTTAACGATCTCATACTAAATATGTTAAAAGTACCCTAATAATAAGCATTATGTGAACTCAACCTTACAGGGTCCTGTTCGTTGTTAGCATGTCCTGTTACGAGACTGTCCCCTAATCCAATGTTCCTAAAAAATATGTTGATTTTATAAGAAAGTTTAAAATATTTTAAATATTATTTTCAGAAATAATGTAGTTTATCAAAATACGACAAATTAAAATAGTTAAATATCAGAACTCTCAATTTTGTGGATTTGATGTAAAACTTTTCAATATATTTCAAACCTTTAGTAACGTACTGGATAAGAAAAGTAGAACAATCTCGTGTATTTCTAAGTTATGGAAAAGAAAATACATTTTATCAACAAAAAAGCATGTTTCGTTTCATTAAATAATTACTATTTGCATACATTTAAGTATTTTACTATTGTAATGAACCAAGAACCAGTGGTAACGAACAGGATTTAAATTCGTGCGTACTTTAAGAAATAATCTAATTTCTCACAAAATAACAATTAAATGTGAAAACTTTTATGATTTTCGGGAAAATGAATTATTGGAGATAATATCTAAGGGTCTACACAGACGGACTGCATTTCAACTGCAATCCAACTGCAAATTGCAGTTCAAGTGCAGTTTGAATGCAGTTGACACGACTGCAATACGACTGCAATAGAACTGCAAACCAAACAGTTCACACGACTGCACGCCGACTGCAACTGAACTGCAATCCGACTGCGCATTTGGTTTGCAGTTCTATTGCAGTCGTATTGCAGTCGTGTCAACTGCATTCAAACTGCACTTGAACTGCAATTTGCAGTTGAATTGCAGTTGAAATGCAGTCCGTCTGTGTAGACCTTAAGTGACATAATATCACGGGAAATTGAACCAAAAAAAATAAAGCTCAATTTTGAAGCAGTGTACAACTTTTCGCGTTCTTGCCCAATAATTTTCATAAGTCTATTTATTTGTTGAGTTCTACAAGCTTTATTCCATATTTTCAGATCTAGACGAAAGCTCTCCGAAGCTCAGCACAACTTACTTAGATGTTTAATCCTATCATGTATCATATAAAGTACATCGAAATCTGAAATTCCCTGGCGCCTAGAGCGATAGGCGAAAAGCTCTCAGCTTTCGTCAAAGCTATATTCTTATTCTAGAGCTTTTTATAGTCCATGTAGACTTATTTCGTGGACTACAATAACGTAATATATAACATATTTTGTTATTTAGTTACATAAATGTAGTATTTTTGCTGGTTCTTTTTAGGTTATTTGTGTTATATTACTAGCGGGCCTGACCGATGTCGATTGTCGTCCCGTCCATGTTGTCCAAATTCACAAAAGTGGTGAGGTTATCTCATCGGAAATATTTTCTTTTTTCAGATAATTTTTAATTTTTTTTTGCAAAACCATCATACCATAGCAAATACAGTTAAAAGAACTAAATCTGTTCAGCCGTTCTCGAGATTAGCGCTTACATTTAATACTCCACAACTCATGAACATTGAAAACTGTTTCTGCCATCGGCGGGATTCAAACCTACCTTCGGATTGAGCGTCCGACTGCGCCATTCAGGTCCTCAAATTTTTTTAAGTAATATTATGTTTTATTCCCAAAAACTGTTGAAGGCACACAAAAATATTGATTCTTTTTGTTACGCCGAGTTACTTGAGCGTTTGACAAAACTGAAGCACCCTTCAGACCTCAAAGCTTCGTCCATCATTATCATCATCACTCATCCATTCAGTTATGGCATAATCAGTAATCACCATGAAAATTATGTCTCGTGAAAAATTCGAATTTACAATTAAAAGAGGATTAATCTAAATATTTTATTTGAATAAAATATTTAGATTAATCCTATTAAATTAAATATTTTATATAATTAAATATTTTATTATTGTCTTTTTCTTGTATTCCTTTTGTATGTTTATAAGTGTGCACAATAAAGAATATTTCATTCATTCATTATTTTAGTATAAAACTCAAAGGTAGTCAACCTGACTGACTGACTGACATAGTGATCTATCAACGCACAGCCCAAACCACTGGACGGATCAGTGAAATTTGGCATGCAGGTAGATGTTATGACGTAGGCATCCGCTAAAATAGGATTTTGATTAATTCTTCTCCCAAGGGATAAAATATGGGATGAAAAGTTTGAAAAGAAACTTTATCAATTTATACCGATCGGGCTGAGACTTTGATACCTAAATAATAATACTTCTTAACGCGAGCGAAGCCGCGGGAAAAGCTAGTTGTGATTGTTATAATATAATGGTTGGTCATGAAAATAGAGTGCCGGCAAAAAACGACTGCTATGTCGTTCATCAGGCATAGATTTTCGACGCACAGTAGTAAGAAGAGGAATATAAATCCATACTTCCATAGTCCATACTAATATTATAAATGCGAAAGTGGTGTCTGTCTGTCTGTCTGTCTGTCTGTCTGTTACCTCTTCACGCTCGAACCGCTTACCTGATTTTGCTGAAATTTGGCATGGAGATTCTTTGAGTCCCGAGAAAGGACATAGGATAGTTTTTATCCCGGAAAAATGTACGGTTCCCGCGCGATAAACGAATTTTGGCGCAACGGAGTTGCGGGCGTCATCTAGTATGATATATTACTGCAATTTTTTCGCGCTCGACGGCAGCACCAGCATAGACAGTAAACAAAACGTTTTGTTCGACGTTTGACAACGTTTCCGTTAATATTCTGATATGAAGTATGCAACTTATCGGATTTTGGTCGGATTATCTACTGTACTAGACGTTCCGCGCGGCTTCGCCCGCGTAAATTAGATATTTCACAGACAAATTAGTCCACAAAAAATAGCCTATGATCCTTCACGTACTCTACTTCCTATCTGATCCAAATAACAGAAAAATTCCTCTAGTAGTTCGTGAGATAAGTCCTTTCAAATAATTTCCCCCGTTTTTTCCACATTTTCCTCTATTTCTTCGCTCCTATTAGTCTTAGCGTGATAAAATATATATATGCTAGTAGCGCTCTCTGCTCCGACCTCCCAACAAACAAACTAACCTTATAAAATTAACTCAATAAGGGCTAAAATCTTATACTTGTTATAAAAGAGCATTCATTATGCCAATGTTAATTATAATGGCTTATAGGGGCATTTAATAAGACATCTATCCAACAAACGAATGCTAACATTTTATATGACCTTAACAAGGATAAAAGCAATCCACATTCCCTTAAACAGTGATGATAAAGATATTATTCTCTTTAAGGTTACATTAAAATGCTTTACATAACTAAATTCGCCATTTTAAACGTACAACAGATTGTGTGAATTTCTTGCGGAGCGGAATGATCGGCCAAGTGCGAGTCAGACCTGTGCACGAAGGGTTCCGTACTTTCATAGAACAAAAAAAGGCCAAAAATTTTTAAAGTTTTTAGGCCTTAGATATCATATGTATTAATTTTATTTTGTTTTATGTATTTGTTGTTATATTGGCAATAAATGCATACAATCCCGACAAATTTCAAAATTGTAGCTATAAAACAATTAATTTGATAATCACGTATTTTTAATAATATTTCAAACTTAAAATTAGTGCGCAAAAGTGAGTTAAAATCCTTATAAAGAGTTTCTTTCGGCCAACCCAACTACAGTGGAAAAAAAAAATTTTTTTTATATATAATAAACGGGAATAACACTAGCTAGGTGCGATTTCGTTAATGTGAAAGGAACCCTAACGATATGTAAAATGGCGATATCATAAGAAACAATTGATGCCGTTATAAAGTCTTTACTCTCATAGACTCCTTATAGACGATGTGTGAATCCAGTTGTTCTTTTAAAAGCACTGTATATAACTTGACTAAATAATTAATGACGTTTTTAGCACAAAAATAGCTTAAATTCAAGGTCGAGCTGATACCAAAATACACAGCGTATCACATTTTATCATGCATTTTAATTCCCATACACTTTTCACTATAAACGAGCACTAAATCAGGTAAATAAACTATGCATAAAATAATGACTTATCGTTTACTTGATAGTAAAATGGCTGACGTTACTATTTCTTCTCCAAGCTGTGGCGAAAATGTAAATCACTTATGACGGCAAAAAGGGCAAACAGAGTTTAACTCCCTTGTATCGGACAATAATATAACACGTATAAGGGTGATCGCCCGTATTAACGCTTTCTATATGTTTCTTATAAGTTGAAGTACCTTGTTATTGGTAATTATATAACACGTATAAGGAAAAAAGCTGACAATAAAGCAACTATAAGGAGGGTATAAGGTTATTATCCTTATAAATTGTGCCCAAATGCACCCTTATTAGCGATAATACGACTTCTATAAATATATTATTTTTGGCTATATAAGCCACTACAAGATCAATTTTTGTTAGTTGGTCTTTGTGTAATATTCCCTATATTATTCTCTCCTAGCGGTTTATTCTTCCTCGGTCTTATGAATTTTTTAATCAATATGTCCTAAGTGCTAACACAAGTTTCGTCATTTATGTCTAACACGAGTTTCATATTTTTCAACCATCCCAATAACTTGGTACTTAAGTAATCATTAATAATTGTTCAACGCCACTTAAAAAATGTTCACTTCAAAAATTAAGAATATTAAATAAAGGTTAATTAAGAAATGTTATTAATATTAAAATTAGACAAAAGAGAATTTTCTTCTAAGGTCCAATTTAGTGTTTGTTCAATAAAAAGAAAAATCTTTAAGAGATAAGGAAAAAGTTAAGGAGGCACGTGCCTTGTACTTTCTTTTTGAGGAAAACATTTACAGTTTTCGTACGGAGTGGGAACGTGGGGATACGTGAGAGTGAGACTCTAAAATGCGGTGAGGAACTTACCATGAAGTTTACACATAAACAACCGCAGTCAAAGACATATTTTAATGATTCCTTAAACTCAATTTAATACTTCAGTCGGAATTTCCAGGAATTGCTATTGTATTCTATTGTTGTCGCGATCACCGGTGCTCGCGCGGGGCCTGAAGGATTAATGCATTAACGCACTTAATTTAATTAATTATTATGCCTAAATAGGCTTAAGTTCAATGGAATGCATTTAATAACTAGCTAAAAGGCGAGCTGTGTGAGGGCTCGCGTCGTTTTTAGGGTTCCGTAGTCAACAAGGAACCCTTATATAGTTTCGGTTTGTACGTCTGTCTGTCTGTCCGCGGTTTTGTTCAGAGACTATAGGACCTACAAAGCTGTAATTTGGCATGAATGCACATATTAATAATGATGGCAACAAAATGGTACATGAAATCTTAAAAAAATATTTTTATTTATGGTACCTTCCATACACATCAAGCGGGGATGGAATTTTTTTTCACGTCCACCCCATCGTGTGGGGTGTCGTTGGATAGGTTTTTTAAAACTATTATGAGTATTTATAGATTATTTTCCGATTTAGGGATCCGTTTGTGAAATATTAAGTTTTAAAGTGGAAAAATCGTTAAAGTCCCTTCTAGCAGCTAAATAAACGGTTGCTTCTGGAAATGTGAAAAAAATCACGGGAGTAGGAAATATGCTGAATTTAAAAGGAAAACTAAGGCTAAGAAGACTTCATAAGTTATTGAGTAATAGTCGATCAACTAAAAAAAATGTATTCGGCGAAGTATAAAGGAACTTTTCGTTCAAATTCCTTTGAAAGTAATAGAGATGATGTTGTTAGCTGTAGTGTAAAACACGTTATAAATGTACATTCATTGACCACACAAAAAATTTAAAAAAAATAGCGGTATTACGGAACCCTATATTGCGCGTGGCCCGACACGCACTTGGCCGGTTATTCTGCGTAGTAATAATAATACTTAAGACAGTCTTTTATATATTGAGTATATCAATATAATAATTATTGATATGGTTTTTATAGTAACCAAACCTTGACTTGACTGACTGATGATAAAAAAGCTACAAAATATATATTATATAAAAATTACTATGTTAAAGCACAAATCAATAGAAGAATAGCCGTGATAATTTTTCCGTAAAGTGAACCACAAAATGTTCAGGTTGTAGGATATACTTACTAAGGCTCGCTTCGCTCGCCCTATAATATTATGATGTTTACGTCAAAATCTTCATTAAGGCGAGGATAAACCCCAATTTGTTATTCCGTGACTCCCGGTTTACCTAGTTCCAATATAATAACGAAATATAAAAAATATGAGATATAAAGCACAATAATATTTAAAAGACTTTAAACCATAAACATTTTAATAAAACGTAATACTTTGGCTGTAACAATTAATTTACAAACTCACCTCCGACAAAAATCTAATTCATCGAAATATAAGTATCAACTAGGATAATTATACATTTTATTTGAATAAATTGTTAGTAAATCTTAGTTAAAATCTTCTGAACCGACCAATTTTGTTTCTTTATATTTAATTCCAAAGATATTTTAAAAAAACATGAAAAATAGAGAAGATCCGCCCCTAGTAACTATAGTTTTATGCTAAGCTAAAATGAAGCTTATTGTCTTTGGCTGTGTGCAAAATTGAGATTAATCCCTGCCTTAAATTAAATAATTACAGTAATTACAGTGTCGCTAAACCTGTGCAACACACTTTTGGTATCAAAGTAATATATCTTTCAGAAAATATTTGCAAAAATTTATTCTGAATAAAAAAAATTGAGTTTGAGTTTGAGTTTTTTGAGTTTATATATAGTTTCGCCGAGAGAGTGAGTTTACCGGAGGCCCAATCCCCTACCCTATTCCCTTCCCTACCCTCCCATATTCCCTTCCCATCCCTACCCTCCCCTTTTAACCTATTCCCTCTTAAAAGGCCGGCAACGCACCTGCAGCTTTTCTGATGCTGCGAGTGTCCATGGGTGACGGAAGTTGCTTTCCATCAGGTGACCCGTTTGCTCGTTTGCCCCCTTAGTTCATTAAAAAAAAATATTTGGCGCAGATATAGAATAGACCACGTGGAGGGACATAGGCTATTTTGTTTTTCAGGAAAATTCACGGTTTTCATGAAATTTACAATAAACGCGGGCGGAGCCACGCTTAACAACTAGTACTACATACTAGGGTTGTTTGAAAATAATTATGTTCTCGGCCTGACATACTTATGAGTGACTTGCAAGCGTACTGTTGCACTTCACGACTCAAAAAGTTTAGATTTGGTAAGTCACGTAGAACTCAGAAGTATGTTTGGCTGTGAACAGCCCTCGTAAGCTGTTATAGTACAAGAAGCTCCGCTCCTCCCTGTTACTAATGTATTTCACGGAAACCGTACTTTTTCTCAAGAAACAAAATAGCCTACGTCCTTCCACATGGTCTACTTTATATCTGTGCCAAATAACATAAAAAATGCTTCAGCCGTTTGTGAGATAAGCTCTTTCAAATAATTTTCCCCGTTTTCCCCATTTTCCTCTGTTTCTTTGCTCCTATTGGTGCCAACGTGATGTCATATAGCTCAAGTCTTCCTCGATAAATAAGACTATCCAACAAAAAACAAATTCTTCAATTCAGTGCAGTAGTTCCACAAATTATTTAGCTTTATTGTATAAGTATAGAAATGATGTTTCTAAAACTTCAAGCCCGCTATTTATAAAAATGTTAAGTCGTATTAAAAATGTGTTTGAATATTTTTTGTAGAGAATTCTATGATCTACACTCTTGTCCTACCTATTTTTGTGATAAAATGTATAGTTTAGAAAAAATACGGGAAAAACCTCATTTTCATACCTTTGACCTTGATTAATTTTTTAGCACAAGAAGGATCGCCAGGGACTTTTGAGGTTTTATTTATAATGTTGTATTTCACGTCTCTACCAATTTTTAGCTCTATGCGAATTATTCCGAGGTTACGATTTTTTTTTGCGTCTAATTAGACCGGGCTATAAGCACTCCGTATCTTTCAACCAAATCGATTCTGTGGTCTTAGTGTTTTTTTTTTAATGAAATAAGGGGACAAACGAGCAACCGGGTCACCTGATGGAAAGCAACTACCATCGCTCCTGGACACTCGAAACATAAAAAGTTGCCGGCCTTTTGAAGAGCTGTAGGTGCGTTGCCAGCCTTTCAAGAAGGAAGGCCTGCAAACCTTCAAGAAGAGAGCGTACTCACTTCTTGAAGGTTTGCAGGTCATATTGGTCCAGAAGTACTGCTGGCGACAGTTCGTTCCACAGTTAAAAGACTATGAAAAGAAAACATACCCTCTCTAACATTTGTAATACTAATAATGGAATCTAATTTTTAAATAACTAAATACTAAACTCCGCCTTTTTTTCCTACTATTCCATCAAATTATTACGCAAACATACATAAACCCCCAACTTCGTCCGTCGACCCGCCAAAGGCGTTTTTTACCAACTTTATGACTGATGAATATTCATTTTAACATTATCATAATGTGACGCGCAAGGACGGGTTAAGTCGAAAATTTGTTTGTCTTCGACACCTACGAGAAAACGAAGGTCAGACCAACCGAAGATTTCCAGTGGAAATATTTATGGATTTATTTTTAGAAAGTCTCGGAATTTTTTCATCGTCGTCGAAAACTATAGATTCATCTTTTAATTAAAAGTCATTAGAAATAGCTTTTAAATTACTATTTTTAAAGAAATATAATTTAATAGTCTTTTTCCAGAGAAATATTAAAATTGTAGACATTAGAATAAACCTGTATTCAATACAAAAATTACTAATATTATAAGCACGATATTTTGACTGTCTGTCTCTCTATCTGTTTCTCTATTATCACTACCACAGACCGCTAAAACGATTTTATATTATAACGAGCTTTTGCCCGCATTTTTTACGTCATAACATCTACCTGCATGCCAAATTTCAGCCCGATCGGTCCAGTGGCTTGGGCTGTGCGTTGATAGATCACCATGTCAGTCTCACCTTTGAGGTTTATATATATAGATATAATAGTTATAAAAATCTTAAGAGCCCGGGTTACCCTCGAAATTCTCATACATACGTGATACCAAAATCATTTTGTCATACGAAAATATTTAACATGTTTGAGTTATTTTTCAGCTTAAAATAGTAATTACCTGGGTTCCTGAACAAAAATTAACTTCAAAATATTTAAACACTAAAAAATAATTTTTGTGTATAAATTTTTTTTACTAAATTTACTACTAAATATTTAAACACTAAAAAATAGAGTAAAACACTTAAAAATATATACATAAATATTAAATTTACTACAAAATATTTCAACTCTAAAAAATATTTTTTAGTATTTAAATATTTTGTAGTAAATTTACTGTTTATTTATATATTTTTAGTGTTTTACTCTATTTTTTGTGTTTAAATATTTAGTAGTAAATTTAGTAAAAAAAATTTATACACAATTTTTTTTTTGTGTTTAAATATTTTGAAGTTAATTTTTTGTTCAGGAACCTAGGTAATTACTATTTTAAGCTGAAAAATAACTCAAACATGTTAAATATTTTCGTATGACAAAATGATTTTGGTATTACGTATGTATGAGAATTTCGAGGGTAACCCGAGCTCTTAATAATACCAATATCACAAATTGATCGAAAATTATCATTGAATTTAGGAAATCTTTTTACTCCGCATCAAAATTGAAAATCAGGAAAGGTCGAATTTTCTCGCTGGAAATGCAGATTAACCCTTTTAGATAAACTCGGAAAAGTGTTTTCTGTTTTTCCTTTCAAAAAACGAACGTTTCTCCAGGAACGTACTATCTTTTAGTTTAATCAGTGGTTAGTTTAAACAATAACGCAATATAATCAATAGTAAAATTAACAATTGACATTAAAAGAAACACTTTTGTTATAATTAATCCCACCAAAAACATACCTGTTAATACAGGACCTAATTCCTAAAGGCTAATAATTGTTGGTCTAAAAAAAGAGTTGAAATCCAATCCTATGCCCAGTTCAGATGCACTTCATCGATCATAATCATCTTCATCAACGGCCTGATCCATAATACTTCTAATTTGAATTTTTCAGGGTAATTAAATTCTATATTATCTAATTATGTAATTAATCAAGTGTAACGTATAGCACAAAAACCTGCCAAGTTCTCTATCTGAAATTTGAACTCGCACAAATTGTTTGAGATCCAAATATAAACAGCTGTTGTGTACTGAGGGATACAAAACCTCTTTGCTAAAAAAGAGCATTCTTTGCATGGCACCAACTGTGTATATTAAAATCCCCAGCAGCATAAAAGATAAACCACTTCATTTATTTTAAAAAAATCTAGTAGAATTGTTGACAGAAAAGTGTTATTACTCCATTCAAGAGTTCATAAACGATTCTTTTTGACTGTTTGCGACTTATGAATATTGAATACTGTTTGTCTCTTTAATTATTACTTATGTGTGACTGTATTGTTATAATTATTACCTATATAAAATTAGAACTATTTAAATTGATACTTTTTTACATATATTATTATTATTATTTAATTTTTTTGACAATGATAGATAACATTATTCTATAGTGAGTTGTGAGTTGTGACATTAGACTTTAATCTGACTAAATTATAATAATATGAATACCTAACTTTAAATTTACTGACGCATTGATTTTATCAAATAGGTTTATTATTATCATTGATGAAACTGCAGCAAAATATGAAATCCTAATTTAAAATTGTATAATATTGGTCTCTTTTAATATAATGTATAATAATATTATAACTACCTACCTACTTACAGAACTTCACACACCATGCAAAATCATGGTAGAATGTCAGAACTAAATGTACTACTACCACACTACCTTACCACCTACATAATTGTAAAACTACATTCTGTGAATAAAGAATTTTGTATTTGTATTTGTATTTGTATCAGTTACAAATGCACAGTGTACACCCTACGTTGATATAAATACTTCGGTCAATTTTTAGGGCATGTTTCACCTCTTCCTGTTAATGCCGGATAGGCTATCCACCACTTAACTTGACAGTAAGTATGGAGAATACTCCACTTTCTCAGGAAGTAGTGAAACAGGCCCTAATCTATATATTTTATATCATAATTATAATAATTAATTGGAGTCATATTTGAACGAACGTCAGAGTTTACGTTTTATACTGTTTAATTTCGATGGCATAATCCAAGCACTACAGTTTTTGAAGTGGTTACTTCGCTCTGAAAATAATGTAAATAAACTTTCAAAGTAATAGACTAAATTGTGAAGCTTAATTAATCAGCAATTCACTAAAGGGTCCAAAATTGTAAAACGATTAACACGAGACTTCCGAAAGTCGTAAAATACAATTGTCTCTTGATTATATTTTGATTGTTTGAAACAATCAATTAGTGAATTGATTGAACTCTAAGTTAAATGAGTGAGTATATTGGAGGCGTATTTCTTGAAGTGTTTTACTTGTTGAATTTTATTCCGCAATTAATAAAGGAGAAAATAATATACATGTAAGGCTGGCTGCATGCACACGTTTTCCGCATGTGATTTCTGTATTTGGAATGCATAGAATTAGTAGTAAAATACACTAAGGGACAACCCACACTAGGCCGAAGTTACGCCAGCGTAAATTCCGCATGATTACTATTAATTTGTGGCGGTACCCACAATTCGCCTAACATTCCTGCATCGCGCTATCGAAGTTTTCTAAGCGCGACGGTATATATACGACAGCTGAAATGTATCACGCGGGCTCCGGCCTGACCGAGCATACCACCTCGCTCGGTCGGAAGATCTTCCTTTGTGGCCTTCACGCATTTTCCCACATTGGTGACCCTCGACAGAACACGCCTCCTTCATCATCATCACTCCCCGCCCCTCCGCACCACGCCAGCCAGCATCGCCTCATCGGGTACCTCGTCCACTAGCCGCAATGTACCGCGGCCTGGGCGACTCCGCATCGGCATCATCGGGCTTTCTCACTACACCGACCGGTCAGCAAGCAGAGCACATCTCTCCTGGTCAGCACGTAGCATCGGCCCCGCACGGCAGCTATCCGACTCACTGGATCCCGTGCAGCAGCTTCACAGTTCCGACTCACTGGGACTCACTGCAACAGTTCCGACTCATTGGAACTCACTGGCACTGGCGACTCAAGCGACAAGACTTCAAGATTCGACCTCCGGTCTTCGGGGGGGAGTGATGTGGCGGTACCCACAATTCGCCTAACATTCCTGCATCGCGCTATCGAAGTTTTCTAAGCGCGACGGTATATATACGACAGCTGAAATGTATCATGCGGGCTCCGGCCTGACCGAGCATACCACCTCGCTCGGTCGGAAGATCTTCCTTTGGCCGCCAGACATATATCCCTCAAATTTACGCCGCGTAACTTCGGCTTAGTGTGCTTAGACACTAACACAACCACAACCACACCACGTGGTCGGCCGTATATTTCGTATTGTAAATGAACGGGACCATTCACACGTACCACATTTTGCAGTCGTTGTCGACCACTTGTCAGATAACTTGTCAGATGCGACCACGGCCGACTACATCTCAACCACATCGCAACCACGTCGCAACCATAACGCAACCACAACGTTGCGTCGATGCAACGACAGTGCGCGCACACCGCCCGCGCTCTTCCCCCCTCCGTTTCATTGACTTTCATACGTAACCACATCGCAACCACTGGCGACAACGCAACCACGTCGGTATTTTGTCGGTACCACAACGCAACTACAAAAATTCACACGTAACCACTGCTCGACGACATTTTGTCGTTGCGATGTCGTGTGATTGTGGTACGTGTGGGTTGGCCCTATTTTTGTTGTGTTTTTTTCCGAACGGAACGAATTCCGCAAGTACATTTCATGTGCAAGCCGGAGCGTTCGCGCCTGTAAAAATGAAATCTTGTGCTAGTCTCGCGGAATTCTAAATACGGAAAACGAATCCGAAAAACGAGTGTATGCGGCCAGCTAAAGCTGTTTACACACGGCGCCGCAGCGGTGGGTAAACGGCCTAAAATAATTATTATTTGTTAGCTGGTGGCCTTGCTGTTTTGGTTTCGATTGCTGTAGTACGACTTACTAATAATTATTAAGGCGCTATATCGAAAGTAATTTTACCGCAAGGGCAATTTTATACTTAATTTGTATGACTATAAAGTCGTGAATACGCTGCGGCCAGAAGCTATCGGCTCGCTCGGAAAACATGCGAAAAAACGTAATTATAATCATTTAAAAAATAACTAGGAGCATTTAAGCAAAATGCTTCAATACGATTTTGAGTTGCAAAGGTGTCTATTAATTAGAGTAATTTCCTACAATACATCTATTTTCGTTTAAAAATAATCTTCAAATTTCGTATTTTTAAGAGATTTCGAAAATGAAATGTATCGAGGCAAAATATATTAATCGTGTTTCTAGTTCTTCTCAAACCTAGATAAGGCTATGAAGATATGTATATCTCATTACCAGATTTGTAACATTTCTAAGGGTCCTATCGTATTACGTCAAAAAGGACAGTTTTTTCAATATAGCGCCTTAAGACGACGCCTTGATAATTTGGCTGTAGCGATGCCGATTTTTCTCAGCAATGACTAAAGCTAAGAAAATAAAGTTCATTGTCAGTATTCATCATATCTTTGTCTTTGAATTGCCCATAGCATAACACGATTGGACAACTTTTATAACACAGAATTATCAATCGAAAAGACCTCTGTAAAAAAAGGGATTCCTATTTTTCCAACAGAGGAGAGTGATTTAAGGTTCCAAAATTTGTACATAAATTGGTTGAAGCATACACTTTAAGATATGCATAGCTTATATGAAATGTATTTATGGTTTTTAAATTACGCGACAAAAACCATTTTGTGGCTTACGCCCTTTCCATTTGTTGCTGTTCCATTGCTTGTTTTCTATGAGAGGCCGGCCCGGCCTCTCATAGAAAACAAGCAATCTAAAACGTATCCAACACGGTTTCTTACTTTAACGCGGCGTCACCTTAAGAAGCTATCTTTGTCTCCATGGCTTTTCCAATGCCAGACTAATACAGACATTGTATAGTTATCAAAAAAGCGTCTGTGGCCACTGGCCTAGTTATTAGGTTCAGCACTCGGGAGGGTGCAGGTTCGATCCTGGGTGGGAGGCGTGTACCAATGACACAATTTCAGATCTCAAATACATAATACGCACGCTCGTACGGTGAATGGAAACATCGTGAAGAAACCCGCACATGGTTGGTCCAAGACGTATTGACCTGTTCATTCCTCTAGACTAGGCAGACTGTTGCGAGAATGCCGTATGTGCTTGAGCATGCGGACTTTTAAAATTATGTCAGTAAACAAATATATATTTTCACTTAAATTTTTTACATGCTAGTCTTACACAATCACTGATCTCCACACTAGAATTATCTGTGTCGTAGAGACCAGTCTCATCCATCATGCACATAAAAACTGGATACAAAATACAATTAATAATAACAATAAATAAAATATATAAGTAATACCAATGTATAAAAAAATTACCCCATGTTTTCAAAAAGTTTTCATTTCAAAAAAATATCCACAGCCGAACATATAACCTCCTCGTTTTTTGGAAGTCGGTTAAAAACCATGTAACCATGTAATTAGAATATTGTAATTCATATTAATATTATAAACTCGCAGATATACCGCAAATAATAACATTATTCGGGTGGGCACGTGTAACGTACTTACTAACAATATTGTTTGCACCTCGATCGTGGATTCTTGGAAATCTATTGTTATTGTTGTATAATAATTATTTAAGATAATTTAGTTTCTTAATAATACATAGAGCTTTGAAATCATTACTCCATGTGCAAAATTTTTGTTCAACCCATTGCAAAGTGTTATTAATATTATTTTGTTAGTCTCGTTACATTAGAACTCCGTTCACTCGTTCTCGAACGGCTGAATTGGGCTAATTTTAGTCTTGAAATATTCGGGGAAGTCCAGAGAAGGTTTATAAGGCAGAAATTTTTCGAGTTAACTGATATGAAGTTCACGGGTCATCTAATTATTAAGAAAATATTTATCGGTATTAACAGCTCATGTGTTTCGGATAAAATATTATATGGCTAAGGCTTCTTACAGACGAACGGCACGTGTCGGCGGCACGTGTCGGCGGCAGTTGACGGCTGTCGGCGGCAGTCGACGGCAGCCGACGGCAGCCGACGGCAGCCGTTGACAGTTTAAGACGCTTGCAGGGGGCCTACCACGAACTTTCCTAAAACTATCATGTTTCCAGAACACTTTGTTGTAAGATTACAATAACAATACCGTACTCACTTTTTAAATATAATTTTACTAAAAAACAGTAAAATATGCAAAACAATGTTATATCCGCTGTGAAATATCAACTTTTTAAGATCGCTAGCTTGACGTAAAAGTAATTAATGTTTATCTGTCAAACGGTGTCGCTTAGGAGAGTTGGTGGTAGGCCCCCAGTTGTGACGTACCCCCGCAAGGTAAGCGTCCACAGGTCGCTATCGTACGCAACGGACGTCACGCATCAAACGGACATTTTTTTCACAGTACGTCCGCTGAATTGGCAGTGTACGGATTACCGACTAGCCTAGTAAATGAATGCTCAAAAGGGGGGTATGGATGGAAAAGTCGAAAGCAGAAATTTTCGATTAGGAACATTGTTTGGACTAATTTGAAGTTAAACATACTGGCTACTCGGTAATCCGTGCGCTGGCGATACAGTGGATCTACTGTAAAAAAATATCCGTTTGATGCAAAACGTCCGTTGCATACGATACCGACCTGTGGACGCTTACCTTTACGTGTTACGTCACAACTGTAAGCGTGATAAACTGTCGACGGCTGCCGTCAACTGCCGCCGACTGCCGCCGACACGTGCCGTCGTCTGCCGTCGACTGCCGCCGACACGTGCCGTTCGTCTGTAAGCGCTCTTAGTGTCTAAAGTCTAAACACACTATGCCGAAGTTCCGCGGCGAAAATTCCGCATGATTACGTCAGCAATGTCAAACGCATACAATATGACGGAATTTCGGCATAGTGTGTTTAGACACTTACACCTATAAGATTGCGATCGAAGGCTGAAAAAAGAATCCCGGAAAATTTACTCGCTTTTCTCGGAAATCGTGTAATCCTCCAGGAAATTGGAAAGGACACTTCCTTTGAGCCCCTGATACGGAACCACGTCAAGTGGTGTGAAACTAAACGCATAATTCCCAGTTAATCGGCATGTAATCCTCGGGACACAGTCAAGGAGATTATGTTAAACAGTCAGGGCCGGGACACAAAAACACGATACGACGTCGTGTCGTACCACGACGCGGCGTCGTTTTCACGATGCGACGTCGTGTCGTGGGAATCTACGACGCGACGTCGTGCCGTAGAAACTCACGACAGTTGTTGTTCAAAATTCAAAGAAGACGCATCGTGAGTTTCTACGACGCGACGTCGTGCCGTGTACCGTGGCACGTTACGATGTCGCGTCGTAGGTTTTTACGACGCGCGCCGTAGATTCCCACGACGCGACGTCGCATCGTGAAATATCGTGTTAATGTGTCCCGGCCCTTACGGAATTTATGTTAAGGAGCTAAAAACAGCTAAGAGCCATGTTTCGCTACTTCCTAATAAGTGCCGGATAGGCTATCCGCCGCTTAACTTGACAGATAGAGTAGTAATGGAGAATATGTCAAATAAGTTGTAGATAGCCTATTCTGCACTTAATCAGGAAATGGTGAAACAGGCCCTAAGGGCGCTTATTCTGCCATGCGTGTCATCTTCCGCGCGGATCAGGGCATTTAGCCAAAACTTTTTCGTTTCGCTTCGTTATATAGAATCGCTGATCAAAATGTATGGAATTGACATAAAACGAGTCGAACGTCAACGTCATATTAACGAACTCTTATGTCAATTCCATACATTTTCATCGGCGATTCTATAACGAAGCGAAAACGAAAACATTTTGGCACACCCCCCTGATCCGCATAAAAGTTGCCCGCATACTAACATTATGCTTTTCCTCTCATGCGAGCAACACGCGCGTGGCCAGGAGCATGTTGTCACCCGCATGCGGACCAGATCCGCACGCCAGTGACAGAAAAAGCGCACTATGGATCGTTTTGTTCATTATTTTAGGGCTCCATTCCACCGCGGCGCACGGAGAGACTACGCACGTGCGTCAAGCTTCGCTTTGTAAGAAAATATATGTGACTGTGTCCACTGCAACCCACGGACACGCTACGCACGAATTGACTCAAGTCAGGGCTCCATTCCACCGCGGCGTACGGAGAGACTACGCACGTGCGTCAAGCTTCGATTTGTAAGAAAATAATGTATGTGACTGTGTCCACTGCAACCCACGGACACGCTACGCAGGAATTGGCTCAAGTCAAATAAATTAATCCGTGCGCCGCGGTGGAATGGAGCCTTAAGTGGCACGCGGCTACGCCTGCGATTATACGGTATCCTACAGTAACCGTACCTATATTTTCCACATTAAAAAGTATCCTTTATCCTTTTAAATTGTTTAATCTATAGCTATGTCCACACTATGTGCTTTCGTCTTCAATTTTCGTCATATTCTTTCATTCAACTTTCGTTTTGGCGCATTCAATAATTGAATGCGTCAACGCCAACATTGTCAATTTTGTTTTTTGGATACGGTCAGAGGGCATGCGTCGCGGGCATGCCTCAGGTTCGCTGTTGACTATGCTATAACGCATGCCCTTGACAGACAGAAAAAGACAGTGTGGACAAAGCTTATGTTCATCGTCTCCGTCCGCCTGTCTGTCTGTCTCCAAGCTGTAACTCAAGAACGGTAATAGCAAGAGAGTTGAAATTTTCACAGATTATGTATATGTATGTATTATGCCACTATAACAAAAAATACTAAAAACAAATTAAATTAAAAAATTCCCATACAACAAACGTGATTTTTCAAACATTTTTTGCTCGGTATCAATCATGACAACAGGTAGGCATTTGAAATCTTCACAAAAGCATTTATTATACGTTTACTTTAATAATTAATAAAAAAATTAAATAAAATAAAAGTTTAAGGGGGGCTTCCATACAAAAAACACAATTTTTGGCCTATTTTTGCTCTATAACGCTACGGAACCCTTCGTGCGCGAGTTCGACTCGCACTTACAATACTTACAAAAATTATGTATGGATGTTGACATTGTATAATAATTTTAAGTTACAATTGTAAATTTTATTTTAAAAAGATTGATTTTTTTTTCTCACTTTTTTGGTAAAAAGTGGGACCCCGTGCGAGTTTCTTACGCCGGTTCTTCTCGCCGGGTTAGTTCCCGAACCGGTGGTAGGCACCAGTGTCCAGTAGTATCAACGTTCTGAAAGTATTTGTTGCAAATCTATTCGGATATAAAACAATTTTTATTTTATTTTTTATTTTTTTACTTGGCCGATTATTTTCTGTGTCTTTAAAATTAGAAAATTTCTGTATTATTTGAATTTCTTTAGATGACTTTCAATTGAGAATATTAATTTTGGTATATGAACATGTTATCAATATATTTTAATATCGCCAAAAAATCCTTCTGTATCAAAAATGTTTTTGTGATTGAGAACAAAGGGCCCACTTTTGTAGGGATATCAAATGTAAGTGGCCCTTAAGTTTGTTTCTAATGTTCGGGACGGTTCAAAGTTTCCAGTAAACTGCCAATTTGATACTCGTTATTAATCCGTATGCGCCTTATTATTTTCAGCCTGTTTTCTTGTATATTTATAAATTGTTCTAGATGCCGCCCGCAACTCCGTTGAACCAAAATTAGTTTATCGCGCGGGAGCCGTACATTTTTCCGGGATAAAAAGTATCCTATATTGTTATGTCCTTTTCCGGGACTACGGTAATTCCATACCAAATATCAGCAAAATAAATAATAAAAAAATGAAACTAAAACAACTAAAATTGTATGATCGACTGGTTACGACAACAAATTGAAAGTACTATTCTTCTATAGTTTTGGTATTTCTGTGTTTATCATGGTACAACCGTGCATTTGTCCTTGATTAAACATCCAATGTCCTTCGTTGGGTCCAAAAGTATCTCCATACCAATACACATACAAATGAAAGAATCATGGCCAAATTTGTATAGGAGCTGGACTCGATTTTTATTTTTGATGTCCCAAAATAAACTACAGTTAGATTTGGTTGTTCTTATGCTCTAAAGTAAATAATTCCGTTTGAGAATTATGTCTAAATAGCCACGATTTTTTAAAATAATTATTAACGTTTACAATTATTTTGAGGTTAGACTTAAGAACTACCTTTTTTCCGACTGCGGTGTAGTCTACAAGTGTATATTCGGCGATCTCGTTTCTAATTATTTCAATTTTTCCTAGAATATTACCCAAAAAATAGAACGAATGCGAATGATTGCCGGCTGTCAGAACATAATATGAAAGACAACAACGAAACTAAAATATATTGATCTTTCTTTTGAGGCTATTTATAGACATATTTCTAATGTTTTTCGATGCCTTAAAATATTAGGGAATTTTTGCTACCACTGGTATATTGGGACGCCACCTGGTACGATTTGGCCATTGTTCATTATGATTTTGATGACGTAACTGTTTTCCTCCCATACCTACACGAGTTTTAGTGTAAATTGTATCAAATCATAGTGCATTCACATTAAATTTACGTCAGGGCTCTTCGAGTGTGATCGTTATGTAGTCGGCGTAGAGGTCATATTGGAGGCAAAATGAAATAACAGACTGTAATAATTTTGTTACAGTTTGACACTCACTTCATAAATACTGTAATTAGCACCTGCGATGGAGTTTTTTTTCTTGAATATAACAATAAAATTACCAACCTCCTACTAATAAAATCTACGCTGAAAATTCAGATGTTTTTCTGTACTGGTATTGTCCTTATCCGATAGACCTTTACATTAGAAAATTTACTTACAAAAAAAAATTGGCTTGAGCACAAAACTTTTCTTTATTAAAAAATCTGAATATAATAATATACAGAGTAAGATCATATATTATGTACATTGAAAGTAGATAGCGAATTGAAAAAAAAGAAAATCCGTATTGTTGCCGCTGCAATTAGCAAATTAGTAGCCGTGTGATATATTTTTTATCTGCACCGAATATAATTGAAATAAGCTCAGTAATTTGTAACCCTCTTTTGTAACCAAATAATAAAAATCTTAATCCTTAATAACAGTGTATATGTTACCGTTAGAATGCAGAATACGTTAACGTGCACATTACCTAGGTAATCTGCAGATTCCCTGATACCATGCGTCAAAGTGTGAAATTTTTAAATAAACAAAGCTTATTTTTGCACTTTACCTCATAATTTGCATTCTCTTCCTTCGTAAAAGTCCTAAAAACTTTGACGTAAGCTTGTCAACCTAAGATGTGTTTGTTTTGATTGCTTTTATTCTAGTTGATACGAACTGTTATATTTTTTAGTGGAGTAAAATTTTACGTAAAATTTAATAATTTATTCCTTTGTTTATGTCAAGAAAATTATGTTAAATAATTTTCTACAACTAAATAACGTGTTTTATTCAAACAAGAACCTGCTTTATGGAATTTAATGAGAATAGAATAAACATTTTGCACTTTAACTAAGTGAGTAACTGGTAATCTGCAGAATACCTTGTTAATCTGCAGTCTAACTGGTTTACGCACATTAGCGGTAACATATATAATATTCCTATTTCAAACAAAATCTTTTGTAATTTAATGCATTTTTCTCCCAGTAGTTTCAGGTTACCGATGTTTTATGTCCATTATTTGTTAAGGTATAAAATAGATGTTTTCACTGAAATGTAACTTTACTGGCGAATAGAATGGCAACAGCTGGTAAATAGATAAGAGCAAAAATACACAAAACTCAGCACACATACACTAATTCACTCCCACATTATTTGCAGTTGAAACGAGACTAGAAGTTAAACTATCTGCGAACATTGTGAAAAAGTTAATTCAGATTTTTGTTAAAATGTCTGCGCTTTTAAAATAGTTTATTTTAGTTCTTTTACGTTGTGCTGAGAGATAAAAATGTATGGATAACCAAGATTGTTATTAATGCGAAGATAATATTATGTATAGAATGTCGATCGTGGGTTATCATAGACGAATATCCGCAACACGTTTATAATCGATTGTATCGATCCATCATAATAATACAACGTGGAGAGGTTATAAGAATACACCAATTAAAATGTGTGTCTAAAATACAATTGACACCAAGATGAGCCGATGCATTTTTGTACGAATGAAACTTTATTGGAATACGAATTAAAAACATAAATGCCTATTTAAGGCGCTATATTGAAGAAACTATCCTTTTTGACGTAATACTATATAGGACCCTCAGAAATATTACAAATCTGGTAATGAGATATACATATCTTCATAGCCTTATCTAAGCTTGAGAAGAACTAGAAACACGATTAATGTATTTTGCCTCGATACATTTAATTTTCGAAATGACCTCTTAAAAATACGAAATTTGAAGATTATTTTTAAACGAAAATAGATGTATTGTTAGTCTAATTAATAGACACCTTTGCAACTCAAAATCGTATAGAAGCATTTTGCTTAAATGCTCCTAGTTATTTTTTAAATGATTATAATTACGTTTTGTGGCATGTTTTCCGAGCGAGCCGATAGCTTCTGGCCGCGGCGTATTCACGACTTTATAGTCATACAAATTAAGTATAAGCCCTTGCGGAATAATTTATTTTCGATTTATCACCTTAAGTTTCTTTGCAATACTTTGAATTTAAAGCTGCGTTATATTCATATAACGCAGTGCAGCTTTAAATTCAAATTCATTGCTGAAGCAAATCAATATCAAATAAAAGCCACATATTGCCACATCTCGATGCAAATGAACCCTAAGTGGTCGCTGTTAACCATATTTTGTGTATTAACTCACTTTTTTTCGTTGAGTTATGATCGCTGTCTTGTACCAAATGAACTAAATAACATGACTGCATTCTTTGCTGCAATTTTTTGTGCAACAGCGTGAAAATATTATGTTCTAGGACGTGAATACAAAAGCAATTTTTCAAATCTGACAGGTAATTTCAGAGATTAGAAGCTCAGCGAAACAGGCAAACAAAACTTCATACATCGGTTCTCTTGTGGCTTCATCAAATTAAACGTAAGAAATAAACCTAATATTATTATATTAGGTAGACTCTATCACAATCCACACTAATATTATAAATGCGAAAGCGTGTCTATCTGTCAGTCTTTTACCTCTTCACGCCCAAACCACTGAACCGATTTTGCTGAAACTTAGTATAGGGAATACTATGAGTCCCGGGAAAGATATAGGCTACTTTTATCCCGGAAAATTTTACGATTCCCGCGGGATAAACGAGTTTTGGTGCAACGGAGTTTGCGGGCGTGATCTAGTAATCCATAAACCAACTTTTCAACGCTTGGTTTTGTGATGTTTAGAGGCTTCTCTTCACTGAGTCATGATGGATAATAACAGCCGATAGCCATGATTGTGAAGATCTTTTATTGACCTAACCTTCTCTGTCATCATGCGAATCGTATTGTTCCAATAGTTTTGTACGGCTTGTTAAGTTTTCTTTTTTTATACATAAAATTAGGGGGCAAAAAAAAATTGTATTGAACTAAGTTAATATTTTAACACATTGTATAAAATTATATCATTGAGAAACCGACCTAACGGATTTTTAAAATGTTGCATATTTATCGAGTTATTGAGAAAAAACTAATTTGGTGATGAATCCGCGTCGTCCTTTTTCACCCTGCATATGAAAGACGGGCGTGAGTGTAAAAAGAGAAGGACGGTGTTTGATTTTTTGGGCTAATCACCCTCTTAAAGGAACACATACACACCCTAAAGTATTATGACTTACTTTTGTTACACCTCGTATATTCCAATTAGATACCTTTTTAAGTAGAGTCAGCCAGGTTTCACGTAATTCAGACTAATAGCTAAAAACTTTTTTAATCTCCTACAAAATCTGTGTCAGCGCAATGAATTTGATTTTGGACAGCAACATTGGCACAAGTTACTTCCGACATTTGCCAAAAAATACTACCTACTTCAATTGCGTACTCCATATTAATCTAAACATTTTTGCGTTTCTCCTGTTTTCCCAAAACGACATTTTGGCATGGTTTTACGTAGTTTTTAATAAGTCAATAGCTAAATTGGACATTTTTGGTTTAACACATGATTATTATGAACATAATATTATGACGTTTATGTAAACTGTATAAATAATATGTAAAGTAGCTTGTAATATATTATGTGTTTAATTGTACTGTTGGTTCTTGGTGGAAATATTTTATGTTGAACACTAATAAAACTCAAATTTTCGTGCACTTTTTCCACTATATTAATAAATTATTATAAAGTTTAACTAATTACACGACCAGTTTCGAGATAAATCATCTTCAGGTGTAGTTATTGTAGGTAATTTTACAAAATTAAATATAATCAACACAACTGACAACCGTAATATTATTGTTTTCATTGTATTTTGTAAAATTATCTACATTAAGTACACCTGAAGATGATTTATCTCGAAAGCGGTCGTCTAATATTTTGTTAAACTTTATTATAATTTCTTAATAAAGTGGAAAAAGTGCACGAAAAATTGTGATTTATTAGTGTTAGCTTGTAATACACAACGTAATATTAAACGCCAACTTTTCTACTTAGTATTCTATATATCTTAGTAGTCTATACTAATTACGTTATAAATGCGAAAGTGTGTGTCTGTCTGTCTGTTATCTTCTCTCGCTCTAGCCACAGATTCAATTTTCCTGAAAGGTATGGAGTACTTTGAGTCCCCGGAAAAGACATAAGATATTTCTTATCTCGGAAAAATTTACGGTTCCCGCACGATAAACGGATTTTTGCGCAACGGAGATGCGGGTATTAATATTTTTTCAATAAGCCTATTTAATTATTATTTAATGCGATATTTGTAAACATAACTGACCACGATCTCCATTGAGTTTCTGAAGATAATTTACAGAATCTTACCGCAAACTTTGAAGTACTAGAGCTCTTTCATCCCTTATCACGAAAAGCGTTGGAAATTCATTATTAGTTGATTATCAATGGTTGTATCTGCCGTGGCATCAGCCTTCAGAACTCAGTAGCGTTTGGAACTTCACGCGAGACGCACCTCTGCGCTACAAACGGGGAAACTTTACTATGAATAACGTTTGAAGAAATAATTTTGAAGAAAAACTTGTGTCAAGTGTAAAATATGAACTGAGTACAGCGTTGTGGAATTGAGGTAAAGTTTTTTTCAATTTTCTAAAGTACCTATTTAATATATTTTGAATGTTTGGTAACTTTTTGAATTATACTGAGCAGAAGCTAAGTTATTTAATTTGTAAAAAAATAATTTTAAGGCTCTTTAATTGATTTTCGTTAATTTAAGCTTTTTTAAGTAATTTTGTTAACTTTGGCATACAAACATTAAGGTTTACATGACGAAGTTTCCTTTTTTTTTGAGAAACATTTTTTAAACACAACATATTTTTGTTAACATGACTGGTCGCTGTTAAGCATTTGTATTAATATACAAACATTTGTTTTTGTTGAGTTATGAATACAGTCTGCTTCTAAATAACCTAAAGAATATAACTCCATTCATAACTCCAATATTTACTATACAAATTACAAATTAGTGTCACAAAACTAAGTGTAGAAAGTTCATGACGTTCGGGCGCTTGACCCATACAAATGTTAAAAAAATTGCTCTTACAGCGCTGCTCCTTTCACAGTGAACTCTGGAGTCTGGGGACCCATATACACCATAAAGTATATTCACTTAGTTTTGCTACACCCTGTATACACCGATTTCTATGCAATAATGTGACAGGTTACAAAATACTAGCTATCGCAAAAAAAAACAGTTTTCTTTAAATGTGCCAAGTCGCGAAAAATCTATATATATTCTATATACTTACTAGCTGTCCCGGCAAACGTTGCTTTGCCATAATATAAAGTGCCTATTTCGCCAATATTATTTTTTTGAATTGACTAAATGTTTGTTACCATAGTAACGTCCATCGCTATTCCGTCGCACAATGGTCGCCGTCAGTCTCGAGTCGTAATAATTTACTATTATTTATTCAACAAATGCACTTATCAATATATAAAGTACCGAGTAGCCGATTCTCAGAACTACTGAATATGCATATAAAATTTGGTGAAAATCAGTAAAGCCGTTTCGGAGGAGTTGGTGGACTAACATTGTGACACGAGAATTTTATATATAAGATTATAAAACAAAGTCGATTTTTTCCCTCATGTCCCTTTGTTTCCTTTAATCTTTAAAACTGCGCAACGGATTTTGATGATTGTTTCAGTGTTAGATAGCCCATTTATCGAGGAAGGCTATAGGCTATATTTTATCACGCTAAGACTAATAGGAGCGAAGAAATAGAGGAAAATGTGGAAAAAACGGGGAAAATTATTTGAAAGGGCTAATTTGAACGCGCTAATCTCAGGAACTACTGGTCCGATTTGAAAAATTCTTTCAGTGCTAGATAGCCCATTTATTGAGAAAGGCTATAGGTTATATTTTATCACGCTAAGACTAATAGGAGATTAAAAAAAACGAGGGCTATTATTTGAAAGGGCTTATCTCACGAACTACTGAAGCAATATTTTTTATGTTATTTGGCACAGATAAGAAATAGACCACATGAAGGAAGGATGCGACGCCGGGGCGGGTCACTAGTAGAGAATAAAAGCTCTGAATAAAGGCTGAATCGCGTTGTATACACACACTTACACTAAATTCTTATGACCTCATAGCTTTGGTGATATTATCGTTGTCTGCTCTATTATTACATAATTTAAGACGTGAGTGGAAGAATCGAACAAGTAACATTTCGTAACACACGGACAATAACTCATTTTTTCCCTAATTATTTCAATAAAACTTGTAACTTATCTACTTCATAACCTAGCTAATATATCGGGCTACAGTTATAATCCATAGTTTTTTTTATTTCAAATATTTTTTCCGGTCTTAAAGCCTCTATTTAAGCAAAAAATCGGAAGTTTTTTCATGCTACTTACCTTATTCTTCGACTCACGTCTTGAATTATTATTTCTTACCTACCCATATCTGTATAGTATTTTTACTGTTTAGTAATTTTCGGAATCGGACTCGCGCACGAAGGTTTTGGCATCATTATCTAAGCACAAAAGTAGACATAAAATTGTGTTTTCTGTATGGTATTACCCTTAAATATTATTAATTTATTTTGTTTTTAGGGTTCCGCGCTCAAAGGGTAAAAATGGGACCCTATTGCTAAGACTAAGACCTATTGATCTCTGTTCGTCTGTCCGTCTGTCTGTATCCAGGCTGTAACTCAGGAACGGCATCAGCTACAGAGTTGCAATTTTCACAGATTCTGTATTTCTGTTACCGCTATAACAACAAATACTAAAACAAAATAAATTAAATATTTAAGGGGGATCCCATACAACAAACGTGATTTTTTTTTGCAATTTCTTGCTCGATAATTATAATGATGGCAACAGGCACCTGAAATGTTCACAAAATACTCAATTATTTTGATACTTTAATAATCAATTATAAAATTAAAAAACAATAATACTCAAGAGGGGCTCCCATACAAAAACCACAATGTTGGTCTATTTTTGCTCTATAATGGTACTGAACCCTTCGTGCGCGAGTCCAACTCGCACTTGGCCGATTTTTGATATTTTTTTAAAGCGGAAACTGCATGATCTGTGAAAACTTCAGCTGCCTAGCTATCGTGGCTGTTGAGATACAGCCTGGAGAGTGGAGACAGATAGACTGACAGACCGCGAAGTTTTAGTAGGTACTATGATCTCGTTTATACCCTTTGTATAGTGTATACCCGAGGAAATTGATTCCTAGGCAGTTGACAGACCTACGTCGTTTGGTCGGCTTATGTCAATTCAATGTTAGCCGTGATCGGTCGGATGACTTAAGGCGCTATATTGAAAGCAATTTTACCGAAAGGGCAATTTTATACTTAATTTGTATGACTATAAAGTCGTGAATATGCTGCGGCCAGAAGCCATCGGCTCGCTCGGAAAAAATGCGAAAAACGTAATTTTAATTATTTACAAAATAACTAGGAGCATTTAAGCAAAATGCTTCTATACGATTTTGAGTTGCAAAGGTGTCTATCAATTATACTAATTTCCTACAATACATCTATTTTTGTTTAAAAATAATCTTCAAATTTCGTATTTTTAAGAGGTCATTTCGTTCGAGAAATATATCGAGGCAAAATACATTAATCGTGTTTCTAGTTCTTCTCAAACCTAGATAAGGCTATGAAGATATGTATATCTCATTACCAGATTTGTAACATTTCTGAGGGTCCTATAGTATTACGTTAAAAAGGACAGTTTTTTCAATATAGCGCCTTAACGGGACCAAATTACTTAGGTCCGCCGTCTGCCTAGGAATCGACTTCTCTGATAGTACAAGATCCTAAAAATTGAAAAAGTAAACTTATGTCAATCTCAGAAACTGATGTTATAACTCGGTGATGATGATCATGAGAGTTATATAAAGATGTTCTCGTCAAGGCGAGTCCTATGGGAATACAATTCATATAAATCGGACTGTACTTGGGATAATATTATTATCAACAGTATGATTTGATTTCTGATCTTTGACCGACTGAGAAACTCATAATATTATGTACTAGATGACGTCCGCAACTCCGTTGCGACAAAATTGATATTAGGTTAAGTGTTTTCTGTAATTCTGAATCTGAACGATTTAGGATTTCATTGGGATGCAAATCACACTAATTAGGGGAAAGTTCTTAAGTTTGTATGCTTGTTACTTGTTAACGTCTAAACGGCTGGAGCGATTTTAATTCATATTGGTATGGAGTTAGTTAATACCCTGGATTAGCACATAGCCTACTTTATAATATACTAGCTTCGCTCGGTATTCGATAAAACACGAATAAAATGACATTTTTTAAAAATGATTCCTAGCTAGATCGATTTATCGCCCCCGAAAGCCCCTATATATAGTAAATTTCATTGAAAATCGTTGGAGCTGATTCCGAGATTCCAATTATTTGCTCGCTTAAAGATATAAGATTATATATAAATTGCGGGCAACACTGCGGGTCACAGCTAGTTATTTAATGAATTATATAATTATACGTTTCTAACGACTTAGCGACATTAATTTATTACCAAACTTAATTAAGTAAATGAAGATTTATATAAAAAATTAAAGGTTAAGTAGTCGTTAAATTACTCTGAGTACAGCCGTAACTTATTATACTACCTAAAAGCACTAGATGACATCCGCAACTCCGTTGCGACAAAATCCGTGTATCGTGCTGGAACCGTACATTTTTAGGTTATGGAAAGTATCATATTATTATGTCCTTTTCCGGGACTCAATATGTCCTTTTCCGGGACTCAAAGTATCTCCATACGAAATTGCAGCAAGGTCGGTTGAACGTAACAGACAGACACACTTTCGCATTTATATTATTAGTATGGATAAAATATATGTACCCTTTACGGTGATACTTATTAAGCTTAAATGAATTTTCTTCCGATGTCTATATGAATAGATTTCAATGACCATTATATGGAATCTTCGAGATATTTTTATTTACGATACTTACTTAGTTGAAAGTCCTTCAATAATTTGCGTAGGTTGTCTCGTATTTTTCATGAAGTTTTTACCTGAAAGCAAAAAGGTTTTGCATTATTTCATGGAGGTCTTGCTTTCGCAAAAAGAGATCTACAAAGGCTAGACATATTATTATAATAAGTAAGTAAAACTTTATTCCCATTTTAAAACATTAAACAACCATAAGTCGTTAAAGTAACATAAATCCATACAAGATATAAAGAGGGTAACAAAACAAATAATACTTATGGGTGTGTAATATGTGTATAAGTATCCCCTAAGCCTCTATACTCTGTAGAGTTTATTGAAAACATAGAGGAAAATAATACATGAATTTTCCCATAAAGGCTAATCACTAATTTTGAACAATATTATTATTATTAATTAATTAATTAATATGTTGGTTTTATTTTCAGTTATACCTATGGGGACCCCTAAAATTTTTAATAATTTTTCCATTTTTGTATCAAAATCTTAATGCGGTTCACAGACTACATCTACTTACCAAGTTTCAATAGTATAGCTCTTATAGTTTTGGAGAAAAGTGGACGGACGGACAGACAGACAGACAGACAGACAGACATGACGAGTCTATAAGGGTTCCGTTTTTTGCCATTTTGGCTACGGAACCCTAAAAAGTTTGATTACCACTGTAATCTAGAATATAATACTTCATTTAGTGAGATATTCTCTACTTTGAATGATAAAGCAATGCATAACAAACAATTCGTTTGTGAGACGAGACGGAGAGGTTTGTGGAAGGAAACTTCAGTTTGAATAAATGTTGCATTTCAACGAATGAATTTTTAATGGATAATTCTTTGAGGAAAACAAACAAATTGCGATTCTTAAAACGACGCACTTAGATTTTATGCTCAGAAGTGTAGGTTAGTTATATAGTTATAAAATCTCAAATTTCCGGTTATGTAATAATGTCCTAAGCCATTAGATGTTTGCTAAGATTCGTTAATAACACAATTTAACAGTAGCAATGTCCTACAAAAAAAACAATCCATATTTTAGGAACATCAATCGAAATATTAAATACTTTGTATCTCTGTTAGCTACCTACCTGCACTTTCGAGAATTTTCGCAGAGGAAATTGTTGTTCGTCTTATAAAAATGAAGCTACTCACGAAAAATTAGCTTGATAATAATGACACCTGATGATGATTTTATCGAAACCGGTCATGTAAAACATCCATACTTCCATATCCACACTTCCATACTAATATTATAAATGCGAAAGTGTGTCTGTCTGTCTGTTACATCTTCACGCTCTAACCACTGAACCGATTTTGCTGAAATTTGGCATGGAGATTCTTTGAGTCCCGAGAAAGAACATAGGATAGTTTTATCCCGGAAAAATGTGAGGTCCCCGCGCGATAAACGAATTTTGGCGCAACGTCATCTAGTAATTGTAATAAAATAAATTAATAAAAGTGGAATAAGGGCATGAAAAGTGTATATTATTACCGTGATAGTAATCAAGTCAAAAATGCTCTAGGGAGTAGGGCACCTGTGCTATAATATAATAAGTATATCCTATGTCCTCTTTCGAGACTCAAAATAATTATGTCGATAGCATTTATCAAAATTGTTTGAGTGGTTTGAACGCAAGAATAAACAAACAGTCACAGTTCATTACTATAGATATACTAGCTGTCCCGGCAAACGCTGCTTTGCCATAATATAAAGTATTTCGCCCATATTATTTTATTGAAGTGACTAAATAATGTATGTCGCCATGGCAACGTCGATCGCTATCCCGTCTCACAAACAATGGTCGCCGTCAGTCTCAGGTTGTGATAATTTACTATTATTTATTCAACAAATGCACTTATCAATATAAAAAGTAGATGTTGTCCGATTCTCAACCCTAGCCGATATGCTCGGTCACGAAAATCGGTCGAGCCGTTTCAGAGGAGTTCAATTACGCACACCGTGACACGAGAATATTATATATTAGATATGTCATAACTTGTCAAACCTAAAAAAATTCGTTAAAATGTCTAGATATATGTGCCATTATTATAAATGACTTCGGAAGCCTATACAATGTAGTGTGTCACGCACTTGGTCAGTTTTTATAAACTCTCAAAGTTTTGTTAAAACTGTTTTGAGATCAATCGTGAATCGTGATGACACAATTTATTAAAGGTGAATGTTCAGTGGAATATCACACCTAAGTAAATAATTTGTTACATCCTGCTAGCAAACAACCAATAATAATACCCGCACCGGTTTTGGTGACGGTGGCTGGTTTTTATTGAAACCAGGAGTAATTATGTAGTGCCCAAGTATGTGCGTAGTTCACAAGAGCACTCTGTCTTCACTTAGGTACTCTCATAACTCAACATAGAGATCTTGACCGACACGTCACACCACGTGCGATATTTCAGGTGCAACTTTTTACATGCCCATCCGACGCATGGATCATCTTACTTGTCAATCAAGTAATCTGCCTGCATTGTCCTAATCAAACTTAGAAATAACGTCATGTTTCCAACGCGGGAATTGACAACTTTTCAAATATTTTTTGTATTTGTTTTATGACGAAATATAAAAGTAGGGGTTAAATTAGGGGACCCATATTTTTTTATTTTTGAAAATGTGGTCATTTTCATTTATAAAACTTGGTTTTTAATTCTGATCATTCTAAAATGACTTAAGCGCCAAATGACGTCATTGGTGCGGTTGAACAACAAAATACCTTTGCACGTCATATCTGATTTCTTAAAAAAAACTGTCAGTACTGTCACTGACTTCGTGGTACTTTACTTTGAGGTTATTGAATTTGTTATTGTGTTTAGATCTGCATTATTTTCGTTCCTACAAGCAAAGGTGTGTATCGTATCGTATTCTGCCGTACCAATGACGTCACAAGTGGATTTTTCGTTTTAATTTTTTTTCTCGGAAAGTAATGATTTAAAAAAATCTGTAATTTTTTTTTAGGACTTCGGAAATAAAAACAAAGAAATGTAATTTTTTATTTTTACGATTAAATGAAATGTTGTCAATTGAACCCACGACCGAGTCGAGAGCCACGCTATATACGCACTGGACCACGGAGGCGTTAAATAGCAGATATAATCCAAATCACGAGTCTAGTCACAAAGTTTCATACTCATTTTTACTTGTACGGCAGAAAAGTTGCCTCTTAAAACTTTTTAAAATTCTTAGGCTCGATTTACATAATATATGCGATCGTGCGAACGCGCGGTTTAGCGGCTACACAATGTGGGTGTTTGAAATTCTATTTGCCACCAGCCGGGCTAGCACACAGGAGATACAGTGGTGGGAATGTGTGGTGGGCCAAAGCCCGTTAGTTTCTGATTACAATTTAGACTTAGTACTTGTTCAAGAACAATATCAACTCGCGTCGTTGCGGTCGAAAATGATACAAATTAATAACTTAGCTCGCGCGGGTATATACACACCTCAGTCTAGATTTTCAGTCACGGCCTTAACTAACCTTTCGACGTCGCACTGTGCAGTAGCCGAGGTATTGTGTCCTCAGTTTAGACTATACGTTGTAAGCTGCTACTTTCAGTACGCGGATCCGGTAGGACCCCATTTACACCAACTTCGCCGCGTATTACAATCTCTCGCGGGTAATAAAATTATTATTGGCGCCGACGTTAATGCATCCTCGCCCTTATGGCACGGCCAGCTAAGGTACACAGATCGCGACCGACGTTGCGCCGTTGAAGACTTTATTGCGGAGTTTAACCTCCAAATTCACAACACCCCCGATGCACCACCTACCTATAGTAGCCCAACGGGCGAATCGTCAATTGACGTCACGCTATCTAGCGCGTACGTCCAGATTAGGCATTGGCGTGTCCTTCCCGATGCGTCATGTAGTGATCACCGCTTACTGGCGTACGAGTTTTCTCGTGTGGTCCCGAGTGATTCCGTAATTAATTCTAACGACTATAAATACAATATTAAAAGTGGTGATTGGAAATTATTCCGTTCCCTTATGACCGCTCATGCCGGAGATTTCACTCGCTCGGAACTAAACGCCAACGAGTGCGCCGAAATTATGACAAACACCTTTATTTACTGTGCCGATGTTGCCTTGGGTCGTAGGCCCCTGAAAAAAGATCAAAATTGTAAATGGTGGAACAACAATCTTTTAAACCTTCGGCGAGAGTTTAGAAAGGCTAGACGTAAAATTAATAACCTTCGTAAATCGGGAATCGACCGTTCGGATGACACTTATATATTAAGTTTAATTAACCTTCGTATTTCAAGGTCACGATACCGCGCCGCCGTTACTCTAGCGAAAAATAATATGTTAAAAAATGCCGCGAATAGACTGGATAAGGAGGGCCCCTGGTCCTCTTTGTACCAAGAACTTAAACCCAATAATAGCTCTGCGTCTAATTTTATTTCAAACATTAAAATAAACAACACTTATACTTGTAGCCTAGAGGACACGGTTAAATCATATCTGAACATCTCTTGATTCCAGACGACGAGCCCACTTTAGACGACGAATACCATCGCGCCATTAGAAATACAATTTTAGACCCCATCAATACACCGCCTTCCGACTTGCCTTCATCCGATAAATTTATTAAAATAGTAAATCTTTTGCCTATTAAAAAATCTCCAGGCGAGGATAAAATTTCAAACCTAATGATAAAACAAGCCTGTATAGCGGCGAACTCTTCAATTTTACTCGTTTATAATAAATGTATCGCGGAAGGTATTTTTCCAAAGGTCTGGCGTATCGGTAGTATAAAATTGATTCCCAAAGCCGGTAATAAACCTTCAGACGATCCAAAATCCTACCGTCCGATCACGCTTTTACCGTGTTTAGGTAAACTGTTAGAACGCCTTATCGTACCGCGCCTGCTTCCCGGTGGCCCTAAATTTCATAGTCAGCAGTATGGTTTCACCGCCGGGAAATCGACTGTAGATGCGGCCCTAGAAGTCAGAAAAATAGTTAATCTATCAGAAACAAAATACGTTGTTGCCATCTCATTAGATACATCGGGTGCTTTTGATAATGCGTGGTGGCCCATGCTGCTATTAAAATTAAAAAATAGAGGGTGCTACTCAAACATTTACTACTTGATACGTTCTTACTTTTATAACAGTTTAACTAAGCTTCAACTTGGTCACTGCATTCACGCTAAAACCCTGACGTGCAGCTGTCCACAGGGTTCCGTACTCTCGCCTAAATTGTGGAACGTAGGCTTCGACGATCTGCTATGCCTCCCCCTCCCACCGCTTTGCATACTAGTTGGCTATGCCGATCATGGTTTTCTCATTATTCAGGCTAACTCACGTTCCGAAATTGAAACAAAAGCAAACCAAAGTTTAAACTTAATTTCGGACTGGGGCCACCGCAACCGCTTAAATTTTGCCGCGCATAAAACCTACCAAATACTTTTGAAGGGATCCCTCTTGTCGACACCCAGCATTAAACTTAATAATGTTAACGTTAAACGCAAGCAGTCGCTCTGTTATCTCGGGCTTTACTTAGAAAATAAATTTTCGTTTTTAGATCATATAATTCAGACCGGTGAAAAAGCTAAACGTAACTTTTATTCATTTACCAAAATTTCCACTTCAACATGGGGTCTCTCATTTAAAACTCTCCAACTAATTTACTCAGCGACATTCCTAGGTACTTTATGCTACGGGGCTCCCGTGTGGGCCGACCGAGCAACTATTGGTGCGGCTCGTCGCAAATTATTACAAAGCCAACGTCTTGCTCTCATATTCCTGTGTAAAGCTTACAGAACCACAAGTACCGAAGCTTTACCCGTACTAGCCGGAGTTTTACCCGTAGACCTTGAAATACAGCGTCGTGCGACTATGTACTACCACAACAAAAACATTACTATCCCGGACTTTTTAAACGCTCACGATAAACCAAAAATAGCTAGATTGTTTGAACCCTTAGATGATTCAGTACGTTACCTAATGTCCGAATGGCAAACTCGTTGGGATAACTCCACAAAAGGTCGCCACCTTTATAACTTTTTTCCAGATATACGTCAACGGCTATCCAAACACTGGATGGATATTGATCATTGCGTATCTCAATTCCTGACCGGTCATGGTAATTTTAAAGCCAAACTCTATGGATTTAAATTAGTAGAATCACCCATGTGCGAGTGCTCGACCGAAGGCAACATATTCGAACAAACCGCCCATCATGTTCTCTGGGAGTGTAACCTCTGGCAAAACGAAAGATCTATAATGCTTAACAACATACTTTGCAAATCTGGAGTCCCATATTACGATGATCTCGTGGACAACGCAAGGAACTTCCGTGCCTTTAAGCGTTTTTGTCATAATTATTACTGGAAACAGTGTAACACAACAAATCCCAACATTAACTTAGATCTAGCTTAGTAGTCATGATTAATATTAATTATTCCCGTGGTGCTTTCCCTTTAGTTCTTTGACTTTCGGTCATTGCAACTTTGTGCTGTCTCCCGCTATTTATGGGGAGGGAAACTGTACACTTCCTACTCCTCCTATCTTCTTCTGAATAAATTCGTTGCGGGTCCCAAGACAGCTTTAGCATGTCCCTCGGGCTCCCTGAGATCATATCAAAGGGTTTTCGTGGTTGGATACCGCTGTCGATCCTGGCGACACAGGAGATACAGTGGTGGGAATGTGTGGTGGGCCAAAGCCGGGCTAGCACGGCCACCAGTAGAAATGCGAAAGTATGGACAAACTGTGGACATAAACTTAAGGTACCGTTCCGATCTTTACCGCGGCTAATCGCCACCGACTAAAATTCAATTGAAATGCCACTTTATGACAGACTAGTATGTTATGTCATAAAGTAGGATATTATTTGAATTTTTAGGACTATAGTCTGTCATAAAGTGGCATTTTAATTGAATTTTTCGGAACGAAAAAAGATCGGAACTTCACCTTAAGTTTATCTCCACAGTTTGTCTATACGTTCGCATTTCTACTGATGGCCGTGCTAGCCCGGCTGATGGCAAACGGCAGGTGCCGCTATAGGCTATAGCGTAGCCTTAATATATAAGCCATACACGCTACGGTCTACCGGAGAGGTCCACCTGTGCAGGTATACCTGCACAGGTGGACCTCTCCGATAGATCGTAACGTACATGGCAGCCATTAGGGTCCATCGTGTCAAACTGCTGTCATATGTCCATGATATTATAGCTGTCATGTGTCACGATGCCTATTTGACTCGATAAACCTTGCACCTGGTGGCAAATAGAATTACAAACGACCTCATTGAAATAATAAATTTAAATAGCGACGCCTTAGGAGTGTATTCTTGTTTTCTTTTGTAATTTTTTCTACCACACCACAAAACTCAGTCGAGTAAAAACGAACGATCCTGACTCGTATTAAATTAAATAGAACCATTCAGTGGTTCGACGTTGGGGTCGACCCAAAACAGTATTATCACAGTCAAAGGGCACGAGAACAATAATAAAACCACAGACGTAGATCAAAATCTTGATATATGTCTGTGAATAAAACCGTGTACGCGGAATCTTATGGAAAGACTCGAATATTTCATACGCCTTCATGTAAAATAGCCGCTTATAATAATAATCTATATATATAAAACTCAAAGGTGACTGACTGACATGGTGATCTATCAACGCACAGCCAAAACTACTGGACGGATCGGGCTGAAATTTGGCATGCAGGTAGATGTTATGACGTAGGCATACGATAAGAAAGGATTTTGATAAATTCTAACCCCAAGGGGTTAAAATAGGGGATGAGTGTTTGAATAATATAATAATACTTCTTAGCGCGAGCGAAGCCGCGGGCAAAAACTCGTAAAATATAAAATATCTGAATGTACTTCAAGTTTCAACTATATCTGACATCTTACTGGTACCGTCTGGCGCAGTATTTCCCAAAGTGTGGGTCGCGACCCACTGGTAGGTAGCGGGAAGATTTTGGGTAGGCCCTAAAACTATAGGACGATTGTCATACTCGAACTCGTTCGATTGTCATTTTACTCGTTCGTTCGTCGTCGTGGGTGCGTGCGGGACGGGGGCGGGCATTCGGAAATGTTATTGTAAGTAAAGGTGTCCCCAGACAGAAGTTATATAACGTTATAAAACATTGTGTAACACGATAACATTTTATAACATCGTGTAAGATACGCTACAACATGTCAAAAATTAAACGTGTCTTTTGTTATAATTTATTAAAAAATGTTATCTAACGTTATATAACTTCTGTCGGGAGCACCTTAAGTAAGGCTGACGATGATGATATGGTGGTAAACTACGATAAGAACGGGTAAATGCTGCGGCAGCAACATACCGCTGCCTTTTTGTCTTCATGACACAAGGTGGGCCGCGAACTTTAAACTTTCTTGTAGATGGGTCGCGGTCCCGACGAGTTTAGGAAACACTGGTTTAGCGTGTATGTCGGTCATAACACGTGAACTCATACAATCATACATCAACGTGCCGCGTGGAATCAATTTTGATATCTCAAGAGTATCATCGTAGGATGCGGCTCTATTATTTAATAAAGTGCGATACCTTTGAACTCTACTACCCATATTATAATATGGACGAGGCCCGAAAAGGCAGGTGTTTATACCTAAGCCTTTCAACTTTTGAGGGGTTTGGTATGATGTCTATAATATCAGCTATACATACATATTATAAAACAAAGTCGCTTTTTTCCCTCATGTCCCTATGTTCCCTTTAATCTTTAAAACTACGCAACGGATTTTGATTAGTCTTTCAGTGTTAGATAGCCCATTTATCGAGGAAGGCTATAGGCTATATTTTATCACGCTAAGACTAATGGGAGCGAAGAAATAGAGGAAAATGTGGAAAAAATACATATTATAAAACAAAGTCGCTTTTTTCCCTCATGTCCCTCTGTTCCCTTTAATCTTTAAAAATACGCAACGGATTTTGATGATTCTTTCAGTGTTAGATAGCCCATTTATCGAGGAAGGCTATAAGCTATATTTTATCACGCTAAGACGAAAAGAACGAATGAAAAAAGCTAAGGAGCGAAAAAATAGAGGAAAATGTGGAAAAAACGGGGAAAATTATTTGAAAGGGCTAACTTGAACGCGCTAATCTCAGGAACTACTAGTCCGATTTGAAAAATTCTTTCAGTGTTAGATAGCCCATTTATTGAGGAAGGCTATATGCTATATTTTATCACGCTAAGACTAATAGGAGAATATGGGAAAAATGGGAGAAATTATTTGAAAGGGCTTATCTCGCGAACTACTGGAGCAATTATTTTTATGATATTTGGCACAGATAAGAAGTAGACCACGTGAAGGATCATGATCATAGGCTATCGATTCTAATCATTTTTTCAGTGGCTATATATTTTATACCCGTGCGACGCCGAGGCGGGTCGCTAGTATTATCTATAATGTGAAATATTGTCAAATCTACCATAACGATATCCCTACTTCACACTCATATGACAAATGAAAAATGTAAGGTTCCCGCGTGATAAACGAATTCTGGCACATGAACGGTCGAGCTGCCGGCTTAATCTAAGGGCCAACCCACACGTACCACAACCACACGACAACCACAACCACACCACGTGGTCGGGCATATATTTCGTATTGTAAATGAACTGGACCATTCACACGTACCACATTTTGCAGTCGTTGTCAACCACTTGTGTGATACCGACCACATCGCAACCACGGTCGACCACATCGCAACCACTGTAGCCGTAGCAAGGCGACCAGTGGAAGTGCGAAAGTATAGACAAACTGCGGAGATAAACTTAAGGTGCGGTATTTTTTTTCCTTCCGAAAAATTCAATTAAAATGCCACTTTATGACAGACTATAGTTACAAACTGTGGAGATAAACTTAAGGTGCCGTTCCGAACTTTTTTCGTTCCGAAAAATTCAATTTAAATGCCACTTTATGACAGACTATAGTCCTAAAAATTCAAATAATATCCTACTTTATGACATAATATACTATAGTCTGTCATAAAGTGGCATTTCAATTGAATTTTAATTGAAAATTGTCACCAGGCAACGCAATACATCTCAATGTTCATTATTATAATATCGCTCAAAGACCTAAGTGGTGTAAATATTTCTCATGATTTTTACAACCATTTCATCATAATATTATATCACATTAGATACTTAGAGAGGTACTTAGTCTGTGGTTACTCTACCGTAATGGTTATGAGCGCAAAAACAAAAGCACTTATCTTTTTCACAAAACAAAAAATATATACTTACTTTCTTTTGTTTCGTAATAAGGGATCATTTTTCATGACATTCCTTTGATATATAATTGAGGGCGACTTTTGGAGGTCAAGACGAGCCTGGCTGTTAAATTCCTCATCTGAGGGCCATCTGAGGGCCCTATAAGGGTCTTCTGAGGGTTGACACTCGTTACCACTTCACATTGTCAACTCAGCGTCTTCAACTTGGGTTGTTTCTGAGAGGTTTGTTGACACGTCATAGAAATGTTATATAATGCCGTAATAACTCGACCAAGATGCTTTCGGTAATTTGGCTGAAGTTTGAGATAAAAAGTTACAGTAGGTACCTTATGTGTGTTATACATATTTTTTTATTTGAATCTGAACACTGAAATTTAAGAAAGCATCTTGGCTAAGGAGCTGAAACGTTGGTTCTGCTCACGAAATATTATATTGAAAATTGTATGTTCTAGTATTTATTTTTCTCTATGCCAAAATTAGTTTTCTAAACTCTAAATTTTCTACACAAGAGGAAAGTATAGAAAATGTTAAGTTTTTAAAAAACTTAGCAGATGGACAGAAATCTATTAAATCCACATTTATTATGAAAACTATACCTTAAACGGATACTCCGTTTAAGGTCTCCAGCAAATGACTCTATTCTGCTTCTCATAAGGTCGATAATCTTAATGCATAATTCTGTCGCCAGAGCTGTTTTTAGTCTAGCCCGTGCTAATAGGTTGATAACATTATACTATTTAGCATCATAAACTTATGGTGTCAAGACTCAAGATTTAAACGCTGTGCTTATATGGAAAACGTTTTGTGACGTCATATTTTAGTACTTATCGTAAAAGCACCGTTTAACCAAAATATCTTGGGGAATGTAAAGTAACCAACAAAAAGGTTTTATATTATGCCAAGATGCCAAAATTTTATCAACCGGGGACTGTACATTTTTTAGGGCGCTTATTCTGTCATGCGTATTGTCACACGCAGGCATGGGTGCCGGCAGGGGGGTGCCAGGGGGTGCACTTGCACCCCTTGGGAATCTCGGAATCAACAGGAATGATTGAAATAAAAAGCATTTTGTAACCCAAAATACCATGCCGTACAAAGATAGTTCGTAATGTTTCGGCACTAAATGTATTCTGTTGACGTAAATAGACGGTCACTGTTGTTCGTAAAAAGTAAAAAGAAAAGAAAAGAAAGAAAACTAAAATCTGCACCCCTTGGGAATTATTTCTGCCGGCGCTCATGCACGCAGGCAGATCTGGTCCGCATGCAAGTTGTCCGCATTTCATAGATGTTTTTCCTGTCATGCGGGCAACACCGTGCAGTTGTCACCCGCATGCGGACCAAATCCGCGCGCTGGTGGCAACACGTATGACAAGAAAAGCAGCCTTATGGTAAAAAAAAAAACTCTTTTATCCCGTACCCAAGGTACCTCCATAACAAAATAAATTCGGTCCAGTACTTGGGGCGAAGCCAAACGAGCGTAATTTGTGAGTTGAGAGTCGCAGAATTACGGCTGGCAGAAATTCTGCTGCATTCAGTTTCTTACAAAAGTCTTGTTTGATTCACACGAGCGTAATTTTGTGAGTCATGATTTGTATGAAAAGATATTTACGCGACCGAAATTCTGTGACTCACAACTCACAAAATATTACGCTCGTTTAGCTTCATCCTTAATGGTACGTTCACACGCACGCGTTTAACTCGACAACGCACATTCACGAGCGTGTAAACGCTACGCCCGAACCCGTGAACGCGCCTGTGAACGTGAATGCCGCGAATCGGGCGGGTGTCGGTTTTTTGGCAAAGTTCAAAGAATGAATGTGCGGGCGCCCGGTGACTGTTTAAACGCGCGCGGGCAGTCGGTCTCTCCCGCGCTTTCGCGACGAGTGGATCTTCAACATTGCTAAGAAAGTCGCTACGATCGGAGATTACAACATGGCGGAATGGTCAAACGAGACAATTTTGACGTTCCTGGAATTATATTACTAGGAAGAAGAACTTTTATCATCCATCACCTTCTTTGCAGTCTTTTTCTCCGTCGTTCATCATTTTGTTTCTTTTTCCAATAAAGATAAGTTAAGCCAAAGGACATGGCAGCAACAATACCGAGATCCTCGCTGCCCACCATGCTGGCACTGACTGACACGACGGCGTGCATGTGAACAGCTTGAATTTCCGCCGGCCCGGGACGGGCTGCATGCTGTGCAGCCCGTCAGGAAGCCCGCCGGACTGCACGGCGCGCGTGTAAACGTAGCATAAGGCGTGAAGGCGCTTAAGCCAACAGACAGACCTTCACATTTTTATTAGTATGAATATTCGTCATGACATTATAAAATAATATCATTGGTTAAAAATATACAGACATTTAAATGTATTTACTTCGCAAAGTAATGACGCTGGAATACACCGAGTGATACACTTAACAAAGTCTAATATCAAGCCAAGTTCCAGCATAACAGAATAGCGAGCAGCACCGTGTGTAATATTACACGAACCATTCGCAGCTACTTTTGACCCCCTCATAATTCAGAAACTATTTCACATAAACGTTTCAAATTTGGCTTATATAACGAGACTTGCGAGATAACTACATGCTCCAAATTTCATAAGCACAGCTCAAACGGTTATTGAGATATTAACGTCCGAAAATCTACATTTTTATCACTGACTAACTGACTGACTGACCTATAGATCAAAATTCTAACCCACTTCCAGATGACCTAGAAGGCTGAAATTTGGAATCCAGCTCGGTAATTGTGTGAAAGCGTAGGGAAAAATCATAAAACAAAAAAATCGGTCAAGTGCGAGTCAGACAGAGCGAAACTAGGCAAAAATTGTGTTTTTTGTATGGAGACCCCCCTTAAATATTTGTTTTATTTTACTTTTATTATAAATTATGAAAATAAAAATGTAATAAAAGATTTTGTGAAATTTTTAAGTATTTACCGGCTGCCATTATTGATTTTGAGCAAAAAAGGCCAAAAAATCACATTTATTGTATAGGAGCTCCCCACGAGTGAAAAAAAAAACGAGTGAAAATTTGTGAGGTGAAAAAACTTTAGGAAATTAATAGAAGGTGACTTTATGAAGTATGTCTATTTGTCTGTTACCTCTTCACGCCCAAATTGCTTGTACCGATTGTTCTTAAATTTGGTATGGAGATATAGTTAGAGTCCCGGGAATAGACATAGAATTATTTTAATACGTCTGTCCGTCTGTCCGTCCGTCCGTCTTTCTGTATATTAGACAGCTATAGTAATAGCTACTTAACTTCCGCACAATAAGCTGTACCCTATAGTTAATGGTTGGAAATACACTTGTGTTATACCGTATTATTCCAATGCCGGTAGCCAATGATGGTAGCTGCTTTTTCCATTCGCTTGGATTTTCTTTGTTTTATTCGTCTGATACTCAATAAGGCTTAGGGGCTGTTTCCCCACTTCCTGATAAGTTTCATATAGGCTATCCACAACTTATCTGACAGATTAAGGATCTGTCAGTTAAGTTTCAGATAGGCTATCCACAATTTATCTGACAGATGAAGTATCTGCCAGATAAGTTGCGGATAGCATATCCGACACTCGTCGGGAAGTGGTGAAAGAGCACCTTAAGGTTGCGATTGAATATATTCGAATATTATGTATGTTTGAACTGGGAAGATTAAGATGTCTACTGTCTACCCTTGCTCGGAAAGTTTTCTTTACAAAAAGTTATAATATCCCACCAAAAACATAAAATATGTAAAAATAGAAAGCCAAGTTCCATACAAACATTATTGTTGTCTATGGACTTCGCCGTAAAAAGGATGGAGATCTAAATGAGTGCCAAGTTCCATGGATAACATTATTAACAAATAATGGAGTCTATTTCTTTGCTTTATTGAATATCTATAACAATTAATGTTATTTAAATAACGTGAGATCTTAAACTAGATTAGATTTGACTTGGCTAGTTTTCATCAGAATTAAAATGTTCAATAGCTTTATGAAATGACTGATGTAATAAAAACTGGCCAAGTCAAATCTAATCTAGTTTAAGATCTCACATTATTTAAATAACATTAATTGTTATAGATATTCAATAAAGCAAAGAAATAGACTCCATTATTTGTTCATAATGTTATTTGGTTCCTATACATACATATTTCGATTTTCCATGGAACTTGGCACTCATTTAGATCTCCATCCTTTTTACGGCGAAGTCCATAGACAACAATAATGTTTGTATGGAACTTGGCTTTCCATTTTAACATATTTTATGTTTTTTGGTGGGATAAACTGTTTACGCTACAGATATAGCTTAAAACGCTCATATTTATCTAAAGTATTATTTCACTAGCGTTTCCGTTATTTCTCAAAATTGGAGTTTCATTAGGCCCGTATGCAAGTTAAACTTTAACAGCTAGTTTAAACAACCTAGTTTAAATTAGTTAGTCCTAAATTAAATATTAAGTTACTTTCATTGATGAAGGAAAAAACATTATATTTTTCCCAACCTGCAACCTACATGGCATGCCTCGTGTCGAACGTAAAAGCGTGATTTTACCCTTTTTTTTATTTAAAGGTTATTTTGGAGCCATTTTGACGTAGAATGCAAGAAACAGTTACTGTACGATTCTAAAAAATTTCTGCACCAAATATTCGGCGCGCAAAATACCAAATTATATTCTAAAAAAACTTTGGTTTAAATAACTTTTTTTAATATAGGTAAGTGTTACAACCCGCAAAATGCTATAATAAGCAATATGCATTCCTAGCTAGCATACATGCATATTTACGAGCCCTCGTTTGCTAACATAAAACATTTTAGCTAACTATATTTGCTTCCATATTTTCATATAAAATTCCTGTTTCCTTTGAGTAGAGTAATGAAACTCGTGTACGCATTTTTATATGAGTGCTAGAACTATGTGTGAGTGAAATTAAAATGGAGTTGTCAGAGGAATTTCATAATCACAAGTCGCAATTAATGGGTAGGATCATGAAGGGGTTAATTGTTAAGGCCCATTTGTTAGATTAAAGCTAAAACTAAGTTAATGTTTTGTTAATTCTCTCGTTACTCGTTTTAAAGAGAGCGCGATATTTTGACACAAAGTAAACTTTTCTTTAGATAGGCACAACTGAGCCTAAATGGGTTAAAATAATCACAGTTTGCATATTATACTGAGTTTCTGAAGGTAATGCTTCCTCACCATTTTTTTAATCTAGTCGAATTATTTGTGGCTTGTGCTAGATACTTAAAATTAGTATTTCAGCACAATTACCAGCTTTTATAATATACATATTATACAACAAAGTCGCTTTTTTCCCTCATGTCCCTTTGTTCCCTTTAATCTTTAAAACTACGCAACGGATTTTGATGATTCTTTCAGTGTTAGATAGCCCATTTATCGAGGAAGGCTATAGGCTATATTTTATCACGCTAAGACTAATAGGAGCGAAGAAATAGAGGAAATGTGGAAAAAACGGGGAAAATTATTTGAAAGTACTAACTTGAACGCGTTAATCTCAGGAACTACTGGTCTGATTTGAAAAAGTGAAGGCTATCGATTTTAATCATTTTTTCAGTGGCAATATTACCTATATATATTATACCCGTACGACGCCGAGGCGGGTCGCTAGTTCTGTATGTACTGGGCACTGGTGCTGCCTCTAGAGTAAAAACATTGCAGTAATAATATTATTATATCCTATTACAACGACTATGACAGATTAGAATGTCAATCGATGTATGAACATACAAAAAGGTAATTTTCTATTTATACTCAACATGACCTCAATCTGGAATCTGTTTCATCAATTTTCCCATGAAAGTGAAATATAAAATGATTTTATCCGTCGCTCGTAGACGGTGACGTCACTCGTTAATCAAACATAATAAATGAATCGATGCGATACTTTAAGTTGGTTTACTTCGCGACAGTGAATGTCAACTTTTTATCGAATATCAGCTAAAGGGTTATGAAGATTTTGGCCAACTTACTGTCCGCCAATGTTTTTTCACGTTCACGAATATATTTTTTTTCAAAAATGGATAGCTAACATCAATACAAACAAAAAATAATCATGAACAAAACCACGTAAAGTGTCACATTTCGAAGATATGAGCTGCCAAAGTTTTACCAATTTAAGATATTGCAACTTTAGCAGCTCAAATCTTCGAAATGTGACACTTTACGCGGTTTTGTCCAAGATTAATTTTTGTTTGTATTGATATTAGCATTTTTGAAACAAATATTCGTGAACGCGGAAAAACACAATGGCGGACGGTAGGTCGGCCAGGCTCTACATAAAAATCTTCGGCTATAATAATATATTAAAATGTAATATTATATTGACAAATACTGCGTCTGATATGTGTTATGGATGTGTTTAAGCTGTATAACATAATAATAATATTATGTAGTGGCCTAAAACAATATTATCTTAAGTCGCACACTATAATATCGCTCTATAATAGTATATAATTATGTATTAAGGCGGGCATAAACCACAATTTGTTATTCCGTGACTCCCGGTTTACCTAATTCCAATATAATAACGAAATGTAAAAAATATGAGATATAAAGCACAATATTTAGAAGACTTTAAACCATAAACATTTTTATAAAACGTAATACTTTGGCTGTAATTAATTTACAAACTCACCTCCGACAAAATCTAATTCATCGAAATATAAGTATTAATTAGGATAATTACACATTTTACTTGAATAAATTGTTAGTAAATCTATATTAAAATATCTTTAACCGAACAATTTTGTTTCTTAATATTTATTTCCAAAGATATTTTAAAAAAACATGAAAAATAGAGAAGATCCGCCCCTAGTAACTACAGTTTTATGCTTAGCTAAAATGAATCTTATTGCGATGGGTATACGCTTGGTCTTTGGTTGTGTGCAAGGTTATCGTTTTGGATTGAGATTGATCCCTGCCTTTAGTAATAGCAACGCGACCGCGGCCAACAAAAATTAAAAAAAAGTACGTGTGGCTCAGGGACTATGGTCTGTCAAGAAAGTGAAGAAATTAAAAAGTGGCAACTTCGTAGTGTCATCCCTTTCAAATCAATCTACGAAAAATGGGATGACACAACGATGTTGCCACTTTTAATTTATTCACTTTCTTGACGGACTATACCTACCACCAGCTACCACGGTTCTCAATTTTTACAAAATTTTCAATTCGTTTTTATTTATATTATAGAATAAAAATTATACAGAAAATATTTCTTATTCGCCAAACAGGTTATAAATATTTTTATAACTAAACACAGATTTAGATCAAGGTAAACTACAAAACATTATTTAAAGGACAAGAACGTTTCAAATTCATAACAATATTTAAATGCTAAATACAGTGTAAATATACTGTTCATACAGGGTGTAACTAAACATAGTGGTAATTTAGGGCATGTTACATGCATAATAACGGCAAAAAAAATTGTGATTTGTATGGACAGGCGCCCCGGCGTCATGGATTTCCCCTTACAAAAGTTATAAAAAGTTACTTTTTCAGCGCTGCTACTTTCACACTCAACTTTATACAAGGGACTCATACCACCCTATAGTATTATCACTTTGTTTTGTTACACCCTGTAGAAATGTTTAGGATTCACTTTGTAAAGTCTATACTTGGCAGAGTAAAATATAATATCCTAATATAAACTAGTAGTAAAAGTCTTTTAGAGATCAACTACGATAACATGGCGTGCCCCTCCAAATGACTGTTTCAATGTGTGTAGTCACATCCTTATGAAAGAGTTTGTATGTAGTAAGTATTCAACCAATCACAGTACACGTAATATTTCTGTTAATGTCACATAATAATATAATACCAATATTTGTTGGTCAACTAATCATAACTAGCCGACCGCGCAAGACAACACACTTCAAACGTTTTGACAACGCACTTCAAAGTTGTTTTGAATTTTGGAGGGGCGCGCCATGATATCGTCAGTTATCGTAGTTGATCTCTACACAATATAACGATAAGGAATCCGTTCGTCAGCCTGCAGTTAGACCGACTTATCGATCTCTTCGTCTATTATAGGAACCTTTATTAGTTCCTAGTAACCGCTACTCTGAATGTTCGTTCCATATTTTACGATTATGATTATTAATTGCACGTAATATTGAAGGAAGATAAGCAGTGAGATATTTTATTTATAAATGGCTGGCACCATCGGCCATGACACAGGATAATAACAATAAAATGCTAATGCGTTATGCGAGTTCGTAGCATTATATCCGCTACCGCTAATGTGCGTAAACCAGTAAGACTGCAGATTAACAAGGTATTCTGCAGATTACCTGGGTAAGTTAGTTAAAGTGCAAAAAGTTTATTCTATTTTCATTAAATGTTATATAGTTGTAGAGAATTATTTAATAGAATTTTCTGGACATAAACAAAGGAATAAATTATTAAATTTTACGTAAAATTTTACTCCACTAATAAAATATAACAGTTCGTATCAACTAGAATAAAAGCAATCAAAACAACAATATTCTTAGATTGTCAAGCTTACGTCAAAGTTTTTAGGACTTTTACGAAGGAAAAGGATGCAAATTATCTAGATAAAGTGCAAAAATAAGCTTTGTTTATTTAAAAATTTCACACTTTAACGGATGGTATCAGGGAATCTGCAGATTACCTAGGTAATGTGCATTTTAACGTATTCTGCATTCTAACGGTAACATATCTACAGGATTATATATACAGGGTGTAACAAAACTTAGTGATAATACTTAGGATATGTGTGTTTCATGTTCACTGCAAAAGTAGTAGCGCTGAAATGGCATTTTTTTTTTTGTGATTTGTATAGGCCAATACCCCAACGTCATTCACTTTCCTATACAAAAGTTTAAAAAAAATGTTCTTTCAGCGCTGCTACTTACACATCAAACTTTATATAGGGGACACAGGGAACACACAAAGATTATTATTTTTCTTTTGAAACTATTTAGCTACCACACCTGCTTAGCAAAATAAATAAAAAATACTACCAATAACACAAATACTCCAGTATTTATTAACGAATTTGTAATTCGTTAGATTGAATATTCAAAGCTTAGGTTAAACTACGATAACATGGCGCGCCCCTCCAAAATTCAAATTTGAAGTGCGTTATCAAAACGTTTGAAGCGCGTTGTCTTGCGCGGTAGGCTAGTTATGATTAGTTTACCAATAAATCTTGGTAATAAGTGACATTAAGTGAAATATTACGTGTACTGTGATTGGTTGAATACTTACTACATACAAACTCTTTCATAAGTGATAAGGATATTGTGACTACACATATTGAAACAGTAATTTGGAGGGGCGCGCCGTGTTATCGTAGTTTATCTGTACTGCGTTTGAATTATTTTCAATAATTAAATTTTTGTTTGAAACTAACACAAAGGGAATTAAAAAAAAATTATTCTGTGAGGCGAGCAATTTTAAGGCCGCGTTTCCACTGAAGCGGAGCGGAGCGGAGAGGAGCTTAGCGGTGCCCGAATTGACCAATCGTGCTATTCCAGCGGAATGACAGCGAAGATTTCGAGCATGGTGATTGGTCAATTCAGCACCGCTAAGCTCCTCTCCGCTCCGCTCCGCTTCAGTGGAAACGCGGCCAAATCTTTCTCGGTATTTTTCCGAAAATTAAAGGAAGACAATTCCAAATTTCAGCAAAATAGGTTTAGTGGTTTGGGGGTGAGAAAGAATCAAACAGACAGATAGACACGCTTTCTCTGATAATATTAGCGGAGTACTATTATAATATAATATTATTATATTCCGTGATATTTGTATGGATAATATTAATATGATGATCTTAGGGCATCTTTACATTGCAACGTCGCGTCGCTCTACTATAATAATTATGTAGTTTTCTAGAGATCATTTATGCCCGTCGGCCACCCCTCAAATAACAATGTCACATAATTTTTAAAGTGCAAACTTTTTAAAGCGCAAACTTTTAAGCGGCGTTGGAATTTTTGACCGAAGAAAATTCGTAATGAAAATGTATGCCTGTTCTGTTTTTTCGTTTTTACTTCAACTCTGCCGACACTCTCAGAAGTCGGAGTGTCCATTTGTTTTCCAATTAACTACCTCTTCGTAAATCAAATGACAAAATCGTGTTGTCGTGTTTTCGAATATTTTGGAGCTAAGCGATTTGCTATTTTAATTTCCTGTGAAGCAAACGTTCGTCTCACAATAAAGCTTTATTAATTCTCTTACCTCACTCGTTTCAGTTCAAATCAACCCAACAAAGGATACTTTTTTACTTTTATTGTTTTGAATTTTCAAACAGAGTGAATATTTCAACTGGGTTCGGTAAATCCGAAACTTTGGTGTAAAATTATGAAAAATATTTTTACCTCTTTGGAACATTCGCGTTCGCGTTAGGCCGCGTCCCCATCAGACACGACGCGGCGCCGTCACCGTGCTACGGCACGACGCCGCCACCGTGACACGGCACGGCGCCGCGCCGTGACACGGTGTCGCGTACGGTACACCGCGCGCCTCTATTCTGGGTGAAACTTCCGAACAAAAATTGTGTCCAAACTTAAATGAGGCACTTATTTGGAACAGATAAAAATCGGCACACTCGCGCACGAAGGGTTCCGTACCATTATTATAGAGAAAAATAACCAAAAAATTATACTTTTTGTATGGGAGTCCCCTTAATTATTAAGTTTATTTTAATTTTACCATCTATTTTTAAAGTATAAATACAATTGAGTAATTTGTGAACATTTCAAGTACCTAGGTATCTGTTGTAATTATTGGAATAAACTAAACAGCAAAAAATAGCAAAAATAAATTTCCTCTGTTTCTTTTTCAATCTTCGTCTTAGTAACAACAAGAGAAGAATTATTTCGCGATCCATATCCAGACAAGCACTTTCGTTCGAGCGCAAATATCGACTGAATTGACTGACACGGGCCGGCGCACCGTACGCGGCACCGTACCGTATCACGGTGGCGGCGTCGTGCCGTGTCTGATGGGGACGCGGCCTTAGGGTTGATTCAGACTGCAACGCGACGCGTAGATGCATTTCTAAATTTATATGGATTTGACAGATTCGCAAGACGTCCCACGCAATTGAAATCTGTCTAATCCTTACAAATTTATGCCTCACCCATAAAGGTAATATTCCGATAGGTATATTAACTTTATGGCCTCGCCTCGCCTCGTCGCGGTCTGAATTGACCCTTACGTTGCAATGTAATCTACATTACAGCGTAATGCGGTTGCGCTTCGCTGTACTTATATAAATCATTACATACGTGCCAGTGTAGCGGTCAAACCGCTCGTACGCGCGGACGCGTTAAATCCATCTTACAGGCCATCCGCCAGATCAGCAATACAACTTGACAGCTGCTGATTAATCAGAACGGTAATAAGACTAATAACATAATAACATCACTCACATAAGGCGTACAGTCTTAATAAGTACTTGTGCCCGGCTCTTAGACTACGGTCACACGGTCAGTCCATCAGATCAGTCCATCAGTCTCAATATATAATAATGTACTTTTCAGCCAGAATAATGGCTGAAAAGTACATTATTTAAAAATGATCAGTCCGTCAATCAACCGTGTAACCGTAGTCCACAGGTGATTTTTTTTAAGAAATGCTTGACGAAATCGAAGACTAGTCATATCCATACTAATATATCTACTATAAGTGCGAAAGTGTCTGTCAGTTTGTTACCTCTTCAGTCTTCACGCCCAAACCACTGAAGCGATTTTGATATATGGCATAGACTTAATACTTTAAGTCCTGTGTAAATAATAAATATCCTATACTTAATATATTTTTATAGAAAATTAGTGCTATCAACAACCACTACCTACATCAATTCTAATATTTTAATGCGTCATTAATGCAGCTTTGTTCCTTATATTATGTTTTTAAATCACATCCGTCCCCTATCAAACTACAGATGATAATAATTTGGATCGAAAGAGGAAAGGAGTGGCTTTAATGTTGGATTAAAATGGTACAATTGGGGTACAGGTGAAGTAAATGCGAACAATATAATCCAGGAATAAATTGGATGACTTGTGTAATATAACGAGTCATAAATTATTATATAAGTATACGAATTTCATAGAAAGATTTTATATTGCAATAACGAATACATTTCTTTGAATATTATTTTGTAGTCAAATTAACAAGTTGAAATGTTCGTAGTTTCTCCACTAGAAATTGATTTGTAAGGAATACAATAATTTTTTCAATGTCTAATAGTCATGCATTGTAAGTTTTCAGCAAATGCGAATTCAACTCTTTTTACAATTTTCTTTCGGATTTTACCCACTACACCTTTTTTTAAAAAAATATGATAATATATAACTGCAATGATTTCACGCTATAGGCAGCACCAGCATAGACAGTAAACAAAAAGTTTTGTTCGACGTCTGACAACGTCTCTGTCAATATTCTGATATGACGTGTGAAATATGTCGGATTTTGGTCGGATTATTACTGTATGTGCTAGTAGCGCCCTCTGCTCCAACCTTTGCGTAATGTTCGCTATTCTGAAGAGTGAAGAGTGAATTATCGTGTTGTAATAGTATTAGAGGTAAAAAAGTTCACAAATGAACTAAATAATTCAAGGTTCCACTACTTACAAATTAACTAATGAGTTCGCAGCGATTCAGTCAGCGTAGATAATAATATAGCCTAGATAGAACATATTATAAGCTATAGGTCAGAAGTGTAAGTCCGTTAAGTAACTATTTACAATAACACCAGTTTAAATTCGTTACAAACAATTTATTGACTTTAGTGATTTTCGGATTTATCAAAATAATAACTCAGTAAGGCGCATTTTGCAAATGATTTCAATAGATTCGCGTTATCCGATTTCAAGTCCATTAAAATATTTTAAATATTTTTATTCTTTTGACATCAATGCAGCTTCGTAGAAGGACAAATAGTAGAATCCGGGTACAGCTTAAGATAACATGGAACCTACTACATTTTCATTTGCTCTACATTAGCATGAACTTAAGATTACGTTGCAGTAAGAGGATGTGGGAAAACTCGCTGAGCCTTTCAAAGTCTTAGTCAAATAAATCCGTGAATTCTAAGAAGCTTAATTGCAATTTAGTAAATAGAATGTTAACATTAGAAATGCAAATGGCCGCTTAACCGATTTTGATGAGTGGAACTAGGTAAAGATATTTGCATTCATCATTTCATTCCTCATGGTCTTTCACGTGATCAGTGCTGGTGAGTTTCATATTCGAAGCGAAATTCAAGTTATGAGAATCGCGCCCAAGGTCTGTAATAATTTCTTTCGCAATCAATTCTGTCACCTTAACTTAAACAGGATGCAGGGTGCAATTAAATCTTCCTGGCAAATTTTAATATATTGATTCTTCTTAAAAACAAAAATAAGTACACGTATTTTTGACCGACTTCCAAAAAGGAGGAGGTAATACGTTTGGCTGTATGTATCTTTTTTTTTTTGTATGTTCAACGATTACTCAGCCGCTTGTGGTCCGATTTTCAAAATTATTTTTGTGTTGTATAGGGTTTAACTCGAATTTGGTACCATGTTCACAAAAAAGGTGATATGATGATGGGATCCTTGAGAAATCGAGGGGACTCCTTGAAATTTGTATGGAAACATATAGTGATTTTGATTTTTTCTGAAGCCTTCAAGGTAAATGCTACCAAAAAGTAGAACTTCGCACCAGGTTTATAAGCTGGATCCGAAGATACCGAACAGAACTTTTGAATGCTTATAGGTACAGATTCGGGGATTACGGCGTTGTTTAAACAACTGAAAGCATAAGCCAACACATCAATCTGATTGATCATCGTATGAACCGCAAAGGTCATTTCATTTCTTAAAATGGACCCCGAGCGAAACTAATTGGTGACCCCTGCCATAGGTCATCACACTATGACCCAATTATTGATACTTTTCGTGATATTTTGCATCGAAGCAGATGTTTTTGATGATGATTTCGCTGTTTGTAAACCGATTTTCAAAATTCTCGTGTTGTTGTATAGCAGGGGTCACCAAATGGCGGACCGCGGTCCGCATCCGGACCGCCAACCCATTGTGTGCGGACCAAGCATGTTCGAAGATTAACTTCGTTAAAAATTAATTTCGGTCTCGACATACTGATGAACTAGTAGCAACAAAAATTGACACTTTTCTCATTGATACAAATACCTTTGTAATTTCCGTAATAATTACATTTCTTAAATTTTTTTAAAATATGCGGACCGCGAAGGTCGTTTTCTTTCTTAAAACGGACCCCGAGCGAAACTAATTGGTGACCTCTGTTGTATAGGATACAATCTTGATTTTGTATAACAAGTATGAAAGTGGTGACCTGATGATGGGATCTATGAGCAATCGAGGGAAATCCTTAAAATTTATCAAAGCACTCATAGTGGTTAAAATATTGTTTCTAGTAAGTTAAACATATGTTAAGAATAAGAGAACTTTCATACGAAGGTGTCTCTTGGTGCAAAGGGACTGAACAGAACTCCTGAACCTTTAAAGATAAAAGTTTGGAAATTGCAGCATCGCTTAGATAACTGCAAGCATTTACCACAATTTTGCTTATAGTAACATAATGTGAATAGTTAACATTCGTATAGGTTATTTTCGCATAAAGCCTGATTTTGTAGATAACTAAAAAGAGTGAAATTATTATTTTTAACAAAAAATTAAAACCGACTTCCAAGGTAAAAACAATAGTTATATGAACTAAAAAGTAATAACTCTTACTCTTTAATAGTGCCTTTTTCAGAATTCGTCTAAATCTCAACTATTTCTGTACATACTACAGTCTACATTACTTCGAAGTCAGTACCAGTCCTAAAAGTTTCAGATATTCTGACATTGACTGAACTCACGATTAAATTAACTGGTACATAGGCTGGTACCGACTTCAAAATAATGAAGACTGTAGTATGTACAGAAATAGTTGAGATTTAGACGAATTCTGAAAAAGGCACTATTAAAGAGTAAGAGTTATTACTTTTTAGTTCATATAACTATTGTTTTTACCTTGGAAGTTGGTTTTAATTTTTTGTTAAAAATAATTCCTTTTATAATCACCTCATAGTCACTGTCCACTGAGTACTAAAATGTCGAGAAATAGCTTCCGAAAGTTATCCTAAAAAACACTACAATTAATGGACACTACACGCGTCGCCCGCGCCGCCCGCGCGTGCGGCGTGACGTGCCCCCGCGCGCGGGCCTCCCCTCGCGTTACCCCCGCTCATACCCACCGCCCCGAGTGACCGTTCTGCAACGATTTTAAATGGGATAAAATATGTCATTAAAAAACACTCAATTTTTTTTAATGGACTCTCCTAATGATACCTAAGCTCTGGAAAAAAATTTGGCAGGTAGGTTTAATTGCACCTTGTATAAAGGGTCTCACACTCGAGTGGATCTGTCCTCGAAAATCAATTATAACTTCATTTTCTAAACCTCATATCCAACAAAACCTTAAAGTTTAGCTTTTAAACGACAAAAACGCATATATTTTACACGCTGAAAACTGGTATGTAATATATTTTATTCCGTATTGAGCATAAATGAACAACATTTTGGCATTTACGATATTACAAGAAAATTTTACTTATGTTCCATACAAGGCTTTCCGGATAGAAACTGTATTAACATAAGGTATTACGTAACAGACAGACACACACATCAGAAAGTATGTCTGTCTGTCTGTTACCTCTTCACGCCCAAACCAATGATTTGGCTGGGAATGGAGATACTACTAGTACTTACTATACTTAAACCGGAACTCTTTACACCGGAAAAATGTTCTGTCATCTATTTAACAATATCATAAAAAATATCATATAATTATTATTAAATACCTATTTCAGCGGTACGTAGCGTAATATTATTTCAAATAACTCGACAACTGATAAAATTCATATTAACTTCGAAAACGCGCAGAAAATATTTCCACTATCCATATTTCCATATCATAGGAATAAAATTGTTTTACTACAAAATATGCTACACGCAGATTTTCGAATTTTGTAGTAACTTATACTTATTTGACAAGAACAAGACAAAATTCGTATATCATTCTGGAACCGTACATGTTTCGTGAAAAGAAAACTGTATACTTCCAGACAGCCACGTATTTCCTCATAATATCAGTATGGAAGTCTGGATATAAAGGACACATTGAAGAATACATACCTGAATTTAGAAAAAAACTGTTGTATACTTAAGGTTTTTTAAGTGAAAACTTCCTCGGCAGAAACTCGCGTCAAAACATGTGATCCGATCAAAAATTCGTAGGACTGAAGGAAGCTAGAGAAAATAATTTTACTACTCAGCTTTGTCCACACTGTTTTTTTTTTGTTCATCAAGGGCATGCGTTATAGCGCAGTCAACTCGAACGTGAGGCGTGCCCGGGAAACATGCCCTCTGACCGTATCCAAAACTTTCGCTTTGTTCTTTAATAGTCCAATCAAATTACGAAATAAACAAACATAAACGAACACAGTTTGGGGATTTTAAGGATCGATAGGGGGGTGTATTCTGAGCATAAATTCCAATTTGAGGGGTTCTACTGAGGTCAGCTCAAGGTCATTTCGATAGAAACGCGTTTAATTCGATATCTCGAGAATGATCAGTGTTAGGCAAAAAATTGTAGAGACATTTTCTCTTTCAAACTGAATTTATCCGAATCAAATAAATATTATCTGAAACTTTTTTTAACATGAATATTTTTCAACTTATTACTCTCGCAAGGTAAAAATTTTACTTTTTTTCTATTTTTCGTCGTTTTCTCCCCAACCATTCAATTTTATTAAATTTTACCGATCATCAAAGTCTAGATATTTTAATTATGAACAATTTTTTTCTTAAACTCTTTTTTGTAATGCCAATACATTACTTTACCGAGCGAAATCCGCGCCATTGGCGCAATATAAAAAGGTCAATCGATTAAACAATTTAAAAATTGTACTTCATTCAAATATTAAATATTGCAATAATTCAAATATCATTCAAATATTGTACTTCTTTAATTTGGATATTTTTTTCTATTCAATGAGATAATAATGTGAATGAGGATTACAAAAAGAAGTAAATGAATAATTATAACTGTTTCACACGTTTATTGATAAAAAATAGGTTATAAAATTCTTCAAGTCAAGCACCCGAGGTCGATGGAAGTGATTCCTCAATATTGAAGGCTCTGACGGTATCGGGGCATACGTCGTCCTCGTCCATTGCGTCACCAAATAATCGTCGACAACATTGGCGATATTAGAACAATAGTTCTCTTAGCAATTAGTGCAAATCACTGAGCAAAAGAGGCCGGCCTCTCTGCACCCGCACGCTTTGCCGCAGTTGGTTTTGCATTTGCAAGAAATCGATCTCAGTAAATTATCCGGAGCTGGTTTCAATGACATTGTTATCGGCTCCAATCCACGGGAGGTGCGACACCAGCCCCACTCCTCGGGTTCCAGATAATTTTCCAGCCAGTATTGAACTTGGTAGAAACACCTCAACGAGTGAAAAAATGGCGGATCATAAGTAGGAGGAAGGGATTCCAATTTAACTCTCCCACTGCCGGTAATTTTTTTATATCCCTTATATCGGAGCTCATTGAGATTCGTGCAATTCGTGTCACCTGCCTGCGATACAAATTCCAAATGAATTGTTCGCCGTTTGAAGCGAGCGTTGTTTTATCTGCTTTGTATTGTAGAATAATTATTTTTAAACAAAAAATTGAAACCGACTTCCACACTAAAAACTACGGTGAATAAACTTAAAAGTGTTAAATAATTCTAATTTTATATAACTGGATTTTTTAGAATTGGCCTTAGCCTCAACTATGTCTGTACTCAATCTTCATACTATTGAAGTCGGTACCAGCCAGCTAACTTCTATGTCGAAAATCTCAGAAATTTTAGGAGCTGGTACTGACTTCAAAAATATGAAGATTGAGTACAGACATAGTTGAGTCTTAGACTAATCCTAAAAAATCCAGTAATATAGAATTAGAATTATTTAATACTTTTTACTTTATTCTCCGTAGTTTTTAGTGTGGAAGTCGGTTTCAATTTTTTTGTTTAAAAATAATTATTTTTCTCTTTTTAGTTATAATAATATGTCCATTACGCATATCATACGCAGTCAGATGTATATCATATCTTAAAATTTAGTTTGTTATTATTTTTAGCAATATTCCGCGAAAAATTTTCTAAAAAAAAATAAATTTTTAGCAATTTTTCGCGGAATATTGCTAAAAATAATAACAAACTAAATTTTAAGCTATGGATTTCCGCAAAGTAACGCCTGATTCTATTAACTATGTATATCATATTTTTCCTTATTTGTGTATAACTACTACAAAAGTTACTATACCTAGGTGGATTTCAAAAAGTTACAAATCTAGGTCTTTTAAAAAGAAAGACTACGATTTTTCATATATTTTACGGCTATATTAGTGTAATGATAACTTGCAGTAATTATCAAATTTCTAAACTTATAACATCTTTAAAGGCTCCGGAAGTCTGTGCTGTGCCAATGGATTAAATAACACCTTTGTATGGGATTCTACATAGTGGCAAAATATTATTATGCTTGAATTATTTGAAATAACGTCACAATTACTATATTCTATTAAATTTCATATCCCTCTATCGATTGATATATCGATCATTGCTGCATTGATATGAAATGTATTATTATGGTTTATGACCTTCGGAAACATGGTACCAAATTAAGATTACATCTTGAACAACAACAATAAAATTTTCAAAATCAAACAAGAAACGGCGGGAAAATACCATGAGAAGTAATAGGGTCATAATATGATGGTGCGTGGCATAATAATTATGGTGATGATGATGATGATGATTGATGAAATTCTTCTAGTTGTTTAAATAACTCCGAAATCTCCGAACATCTATCTATAAGAAGTCAAGAGTTTTCTGTACAGCACCTTCGGAACCAGGATGTATACCCTGGTTCCGTTTTGGTGCATTCTTTCCGTTTGGTGCAAAATCTTACTTTTTGGTAGCATATACTTGAAATCCTTCAGAAAAAGTTAAAATCACTATAGGTTTCCATATAAATTTTAAGGAGTTCCCTTGATTCCACATGGGTTTCATCATCAGATCACCACTTTTGTGAACGTGATACCAAATTCCAACTGTATCCTTTACAACATCAAAAGAATTTTAGAAATCAATCCACAAACGACGGAGTTATCCGCGAACAAACGTAGAAAAAAAGAACATATATACGGTCGAATTGAGAAACCTCCTCCTTTTTGGAAGTCGTTTAAAAACTGCAGATAAAGAAACCAAATCCGAAGATTTTTTCAATACGGTCATTGTTTTATCTTGCTTGATCTTGCCTAGGTTGAAAGGAGCCGAAGTTGTGTCGCAACCACTAATCGCGTGCAAAACTAAAAGGTTTTTTTGCGGCATTCGGGCCATATATCGGTTTGAGGCAGTATGAACTATATGTAGCTTATATTAGGTAAAGTAATATATAACACCGACGGTATTGGCATTACTTACAGAAAAAAATGTAAGAAAAAAATTGTTCATAATTAAAATATCTAGACTTTGGTGATCGGTAAAATTTAATAAAATTGAATGGTTGGGGAGAAAACGACGAAAAATAGAAAAAAAAGTAAATTTTTTGCCTTGCGGGAGTAATAAATTGAAAAATATTAATGTTAAAAAAAGTTTCAGATAAAAAAAGTTAGTAAATTTAATTTGGAAGAGAAAAGGTCTCTACAATTTTTTGCCTAGCACTGATCATTCTCGAGATATCGAATGAAACGCGTTTCCATCGAAATGACCTTGAGCTGACCTCAGTAGAACCCCTCAAATTGGAATTTATGCTCAGAATACATCCCCTTCGATATCGATCCTTAAAATCCCCAAACTGTGTTCGTTCATGTTTATTTAACCCATTTTAGCCGTAATTTTATTGGACTATAATATCCTAAGATCCCACCGTAAGTCCTGCATGAATCGTTTTTTTTCGATCAAATAAATTTTAAAATAATCTGTAGAACGTATGGAGTGGATTAATGTTGGGTTGCCTTGTTAAAAGTAGCCGCAAGTACCTCTAATTGAGCAAAATGAAAGCCCGTAATACAAACTTGCGTATTCAATAGAAAAGTAAGAACTAAGAAGAAAACTATTGCGTATTCAATAGAAAAGTGAGAACTCAGAAAGAAGGAATGACATTGAGGAATGACAGGACACTACGCATAAAAATAAAAACGCCTGTTAAATAAAAATAGCAATCTTGCGGGTTCTCGACGTCCTCAAATCCTGCCAGGCATAATAATTGTAGGCCTGAACATATTTTGTCAAATACAAAAGTGATGGCAACCCCAGTTTGCGGCTGTCGTGCAACTGGCAACCATGGATATTCATGTACAAAATGCATAAAACTTCAATTTTGTATCAAAATTATTTAAAAAATCGATGCTTCAATTTTGATGAAGAACTATGTTTGTTTACGGGCTGGCAACCCTAGGTTGCGGCCGACTTAGAGCTGGCAACCATTTATACCTTATTTTGTTACGTCATTTTCTTTCAAATTATGTAAAATTTATTGAAAAAAATATACATGCAAATTAATGCATTTATCTCATGAATATTAAACTTAATTAGAGGTACTTGCGGCTACTTTTGACAAGGCAACCCAACATTAATCTATTCTATACGTTCTAAAGATTATTTTAAAATATATATTTGATCGAAAAAACGATTCATGCAGAATTTTACGGTCGGATCCAATATTATAATAACAATGGTGGCGTTGCGTTCGTTGACGCATTCAATTATTGAATGCGTCAATACGAAAGTTTAATGAAAGACGATGACGAAAATTGAAGACGAAAGCGCATAGTGTGGACATAGCTATTAGCTAATGTACTATGCTCTCGCCTGCTATTTCGCTATTACTTCCGCCAGTACTCCCGTAGTGTTAACATGTTTTATTTATTTGTAAGACAATTTTCTTATAATCCAAAGAGTATTTATTCAACAAACGAATTATTATTATTATCTTGCGGTCGCAATCCTTGGTACTGAAATTACCCTTCAATGAAGCCAAGAGAATACAGCAGCAAACTTGATATGTAGGTTAATGCTTAGAGAACAATTCAATACGAACTCAAATCTGAATATGGGTATATTATAATAAGTTAGATGTATAATGTAATATTATATTATTGCTTAATTAATCCCGTTATTAGCTTGTACAAATATTCGGTATTTTATAATATTTACCTTCCAAACACAAAGGGGAATTTTGTAATATTTTTCACTATTTTCGATCATTTTCAATGATTCCTATGGTGTGAAGGTGCTCCCTCACTGGAAGCATTCACGTGTAATGTAACATTATAGATTCATTTTTAGCATTGCATTACAAAAAAGCCTCCCTGATCGACGAGCATTCACGGTTGGCTGTTGCATATTATAAATATACAGTGTGTTAGTGTAAACACCGTTATCCTTGGAACCATCAAATGAGCCCGTCAAAATGAACAACTTTTTTCTATGAGAACAATACTGGGAACTCAAAAAAATATGCCGTCTTCATACCCATACGGATGCCCGGATCGGCAATTTGTATGGGTATGAAGACAGATTTTTTTTAATTCCCAGCATTGTTCTCATAAAAAAAGTTGTTCATTTTGACGGGCTCATTAATTAATGGTTTCAAGGATTGAGGACAACGGTGTTTACACAAACATACAATATACATATAATTTGCAATTTAAACTAGCTATGGAATGCTCAAAGTCGAAAACACGCGAACGCTCGTCAATTAGGGAGGTAATATAGTAATGTAATGCTCAAAGTCGAATCTTTAATGTTATCAAGATTATCAAGATTATAATTATATTTAAAGTAATGCTCGACTCTGTAACGTTACATTACAACTTACAAACAACTCACGGTGAGGAAGCACTAATATCAAAGATCTCTGTTTAAGTCTATCTAATAAAAGATGACACGGTGAACTTCTTATCACTTTTCTCCTAACATACCTAAACCTTTCCTGGACTTCCGCGAATATTTCAAGACTAAAATTGGCCAAATTGACTTAGGCGTTTTCGCCAATTTTAAATACGTTTTTATTTTATTAGATTCTGTGGGTGAAACTTATCAAAATAAATCCTAATGGAAGTTACTGTAAGAAAAGTTGTTGAAAAGAAGCTATCTTAATAGCTTCTTATTGAATAGGCTCTTTTAGGGACCATCAATCAAAATAGATTTCAATCTTATGTCGTCTTGAGCCTTGGGAAGTCTATAAGGTTCACAACGACTGAGGCAACGAGGCTACTACCTACTACTTAAGAGGGCGACTAACCCAAAAAATCAAACATCGTCCTTCTCTCCTCCCACTCACGTGCGTCTTTCATATTGCCAGGTGAAAAAGGACGACGCGGATTCATCGCCATATTAGTTTTTCTCATGTAACTCGATAAATATACAACATTTTAAAAATCCGCTGGGTCGATTTCTCAATGATCGAATTTTATACAATGTGTTAAATTAAACTCAAAGGTGACTGACTGACATGGTGATCTATCAACGCACAGCCCAAACCACTGGACGGATCGGGCTGAAGTTTGGCATTCAGGTAGATGTTATGACGTTAGGCATCCGCTAAGAAAGGATTTTGATCAATTCAACCCCCAAGGGATTAAAATAGGGGACAAAAGTTTGTATATAATAATACTTCTAAAAGCGAGCAAAGCCGCGGGCAATAGCTCGTATATTATATTATAGAGGAACTTAGTTCAATGCACGGTTATGGCAATAAATGAAAAAAATCGTGAAAATTAGATGCATCTTTGTGATTTTTTTCTATCGAGAAAATTTTAAGATACTTATCGTGTTTTTGCTCAGATCGGATTCTTGCAAATATAATGTAGTATCTAATTTTAGAAAATGAAACAATTCGGGACTTATTTTCAAGTATAAGATGAATTATAAAATCGTCAATTTTCAATTTAAAATTTTTGCTACTTTCAAAGTGAACTCTATATACATTATACAGTGTGTTTGTGTAAACACCGTTGTCCTTGAAACCATCAAATGAGCCCGTCAAAATGAACAACTTTTTCTATGAGAACAATGCTCGGAACTAAAAAAAAATATGCCGTCTTCATACCCATACGGATGCCCGGATCGGCAATTTGTATGGGTATGAAGACGGATTTTTTTAATTCCCAGCATTGTTCTCATAGAAAATGTTGTTCATTTTGACGGGCTCATTTGATGGTTTCAACGATAACGGTGTTTACACTAACACACTGTATAATGTATATAGAGTTCACTTTGAAAGTAGCAAAAATTTTAAAAATTATAACAAGTTTCATGGATAAGTATTCTGGGGGGGGGGGGGGGTGTTACAGAGAGTCCTTGCACCTTAAAAAGTACGCCAGGGCCACGAAACAAATGAGTTTGGGAACCTCTGCTCTAAAGTATATTTACCACTTTGTTTTGTAGCCTGTATACATTGTCGCACGTGTAACTTTCACGCTACTGTAAACTCAATAATAATTAGTTATTATAATTTACCTTATTGCTATATAAATCAAATGAATTCAGCGAGACGTTGTGGTTTAAATAGTCACGTGTAGTATAAATTATATAAAGTAGATCATAGACATCTCGACGACCTCTGTGGCTCAATGGGCATTGTCCAAAAAAAATCACATGTACTTTTTATATTTTTTTTCGTTAAAATAGGGTATTTTAAGAATTTAAATTAAATAATTTTGAAATTCATTGGCCAGTTTTTTCTCAATAAATTTTTAAAGTTTTGCTCTGACGTTATCATCGGCGGCCAATTGACTTCTGCAGTATGTTTTTTTTCCTTTCAATCTTATTTATAATGGCTGGTTCGTCAAATGCGAGTTCTCATTATGTGAAAGCTGATACGAGAAGCTTACCAAAAGTTCGAAACGTAATGTTGGTCGAATTTATTGCTAATTTAACGCCATTGAAGGTCAAACTAAGGTTAGACATATTTGTTTAAAAATATAAGTAACTAATGGGTATTTTTTTCGTTTACATACAGAAAAACGATCACTGACCTTATTCCTGGAAATGTTTTTGTAATGACCAAAATTTAGAAAAAATTGACAATCCCCATTGGTTGCGTGTGTGGCAGCTTAAGGTGACGCCGCGTTAAAGTAAAAAACTGTGTTGGATATGTTTTAGATTGCTTGTTATAACAATATACATCCAGATCCGGGAACATTGAAAACTTTATGTTCCGTCGGCGGGATTCGAACCTGCAACCCCCAGCTTAAGGCGACGCCTTGATAATTTGGCTGTAGCAATATCGTTTTTCTCAACAATGACTAAAGCTAAAAAATTAAAGTTCATTGTCAGTATTCATCATGTCTTAGCATAACACGACTGGTCAACTTTTATAATATAACACAGAATAATAAATCAAAAAGACCTCTGTAAAAAAAGGGATTCCGATTTTGCCAACAGAGGAGAGGGATTAAAACTTCCAAAATTTGTACATAGATTGGTTCAGGCATACAGTTTAATTTGCTCATAGCTTATATGAAATGTATTTATGGTTTTTAAATTACGCGACAAAAACCATTTTGTCACTACGCCCTTTCCATTTTTTGCTGTTCCATTCTTGTTTTCTATGAGAAAAACAAGCAATCTAAAACATATCCAACACAGTTTTTTTACTTTAACGCGGCGTAATGTATAGTTTGAAAGCATTAAATATATTGCCGTTGTCTGGTACCCGTAACACAAGTCCTTCAGGTACTTAGCACGGGGCCAGACTGACGTGGTGTGAAGCGTCCATAGACATTATTATTATCTCATCTAGTATTGTTTAGCTAAGCAGGTTTGATTTTCAGATATTTTTAGGAAACCTTGTAGTAGTCGCCCATCGCGCGAGCGTGTCATGTCAATTTTCAAGGACACGTTACTTTACCGTATATATTTACATTGTGTGTTGTGGTCTCGTATGCGGTCGGGGTACAAAGTCATTGTTAAAGCGAACGTCAGACGGTTCGGCAATAAACATAGGTGACAGTGGGTGGATTACCCTACCAACGATAGGCAGTGTGCATACCGCACTTGATAACCTTCAGTGTAGCCTCCAGTCTTCTATTCATTGATGTATCGCCTGGAAACCTAGACTCTAGAGCAGGGGTCACCAATTAGTTTCGCTCGGGGTCCGTTTTAAGACATGAAATGACCTTCGCGGTCCACACATTTAAAAAAACTATAAACAAAGGTAATTACGGAATTTACAAAGATATTTATTTACATAATATACTTAATATCAATGAGAAAAGTAACAATTTTTGTAGTGTTTTCTGATGTTTGGAGTGAAATTAGTGCGTATTGGTAATAAATACTGGAGATGTTCATCGAGACCGAAATTTATGTTGAACGAAGTTCACACACAATGGGTCGGCGGTCCGGATGCGGACCGCGGTCCGCCATTTGGTGACCCCTGCTCTAGAGTAGCTATCCTCAACTCGCGGCCCGCCGTGACAAATTTTGAAGAACGTTATTTTTCACCCAAAAAATTATGGTTGCGGCTCGCAACACCACGTGTTTGTGGCCCGTATAGAGAAAAGGTTGGGGACCACTGGTCTAGACTGTAGAACTGAATTATATAGTCTGTTTTAATAAGTAATGGCTGCCATAAGGTCTACTGGAGAGGTCCACCTGTGCAGTCAGTCAGTCGAAAGAATTGAATTTCGATTTTGCGCCGGTCGCCTGTGCATTGTTCAGGTCCAAAAAACTGCACAGGTCTATTCCCACACACATTCCGGTCTACCTGCGCGGGCATACCTGCACAGGTCGACCTCTCCGGTAGTACCGTGTATGGCTTATAGGTATGTACCTTATCTCCATATTTTGTAAAATTATCTTTATGATAATATCTTGACTGATGGGTGGACAATGACAGAAAATATTTAAAACTTTAAACACTTGCTCCTATTTTGGTGTAGGAATTAGGCATAGCTGGGCATTAACTAGTTAATCCGTTAATCGTTAATTAAGGATTTCACATTTAGATTAACGGATTAACTTTAAAGTTAAATTTAAAAAATCTTAACGGACACGTTAACTTCCGTTAATATGTAGAAGTCCGTTAATCGTTAATCCAATGCCTAGTATTAACCGCACAGCGACGCGGCGTGGTGCGAAAAATTGGTGACGTACAGTCTGTCAAGATAGAGTAGACAATACAAAATTTTCTAAACGTAATCAAGCTCAAAAGGTGGTCTGTATAATGCATATTATAATTTTATTTTATAATATTTGTGGTTCCGGATAATGATGGAGGATCGACTCACGAGTTACGGCGCCCCTCTTGCCTTTCTACGGCGCGGCGCACCAGGGCGCCGCGGCACATACTTTGGGAACCCCTGTTCTAAAGGCTGATTTATATTGATACAGTAGCTGGCGCCAGCATTATTGGATTCCGTCGCTGGATCAGCACTGTATCAATGTAAACATGTTTCAATCCAGTCCGCCAGCTACAGCTGTATCAATGTAAATCAGCCTTAACCTGTTAACTTCCAGAACGCAACGGTATACACAAATTAACGGATTAACGATTAACGTTAACTTGCGTTAATGCTTTCGAAATATAACGCTTTAACGTTTAACAAAGCTAACTTTTTTTGTAGCGACTAGCGGATTAACGATTATTTGATTGACGGTGCCCAGCTATGGAATTAGGATATTTTAATGTAGGATACATTTCTCGGACGACAGGACGACCTCTGTGGCTCAATTGGTTGAGTGTGTGGCAGCTCAAGCCGGGGGTCGCGGGTTTGAATCCCACCGATGGAACAAAAAGTATTATACTAATAATTCACGACATTTAAAAAAACAGCGAATATTAGACATCAACTACGATAACATGGCGGGCCCCTCCAAAATTCAAAACTTTTGAAGTGCGTTGTCAAAACGTTTGAAGTGCGTTGTCTTGCGCGATAGGCTAGTTACGATTAGTTGACCAACAAATCTTGGTAATGAGTGACATTAAGTGAAATATTACGTGTACTGTGATTGGTTGAATACTTACTACATACAAACTCTTTCATAAGGATGTGACTACACACATTGAAACAGTCATTTGGAGGGGCGCGCCAAGTTATCGTAGTTGATCTCTACCAATAATAATAATTAATAAGTAATAACAGACAATATGTGTGGTCTACTATACAGCTAATATAATTACTGTAGAGATCAACTACGATAACATGGCGCGCCCCTCCAAACGACTGTTTAATGTGTATAGTCACATGCTTATAAAAGAGTTTGTATGTAGTAAGTATTCAACCAATCACAGTACACGTAATATTTCACTTAATGTCACTTGTTACTAAGATTTGTTGGTCAACTAATCATAACTAGCCGACCGCGCAAGACAACGCATTTCAAACGTTTTGACAACGCACTTCAAAGGTTTTGAATTTTGGAGGGGCGCGCCAAGTTATCGTAGTTGATCTCTATCCATACTTCCATACTAATATTATAAATGCGAAAGTGTGTCTGTCTGTCTGTCTGTCTGTTACCTCTTCACGCTCGAACCGTTGAACCGATTTAGCTGAAATTTGGCATGGAGATTCTTTGAGTTCCGAGAAAGGACATAGTATAGTTTTCATCCTGGAAAAATGTACGGTTCCCGCGCGATAAACGAATTTTGGCGCAACGGAGTTGCGGGCGTCATCTAGTACTAATATGATTTATATACAGTGGAATTTCTGCTTTGTTTTACAGTAGAAAACTGCTATTTTTCGCCAACAGCGCTTGTTATTTATTTTATCATATTATTGTAACAACCAGTTTATTTGTACAGCTAAAACTAGTATTATGTAAGCATTTTATAGCCCGAATCTGGCGAGCGCAGTTACTATAGTCCAAACCGCAAGGTTAGTCACAAAATTTTATTTTTAATACTAAAGGCAGGGATTAATCTCAATCCAAAACGATAATCTTGCACACAACCAAAGACCAAGCGTATACGCATCGCAATAAGATTCATTTTAGCTTAGCATAAAACTGTAGTTACTAGGGGCGGATCTTCTCTATTTTTCATGTTTTTTTTTTTAAATATCTTTGGAAATAAATATTAAGAAACAAAATTATTCGGTTCAGAAGATTTTAATATAGATTTACTAACAATTTATTTAAATAAAATATATAATTATCCTAGTTAATACTTATATTTCAATGAATTAGATTTTTGTCGGAGGTGAGTTTGTAAATTAATTACAGCCAAAGTATTACGTTTTATTAAAATGTTTATGGTTTAAAGTCTTTTTATCTCATATTTTTTACATTTCGTTATTATATTGGAACTAGGTAAACCGGGAGTCACGGAATAACAAATTGGGGTTTATCCTCGCCTTAATATAAAGTTTTGTGTCTCGTTTCGTGGTTTAAATTGCTGTTAAAATAAGATAAGAGTTTCGTGAGCGATGCAATTTCATACAATTTAGTTGCCACTATAATTTTAGCTAGGAGTGCTATCACAATACAGTCCGAAACAATAGCGATTAAAATCTAGGAGCAGACCCCGAATTCTGCTATTTTAGTGCAGCATGAATGCTGCTTTATTACTTTCGTAATGTATAAAGTTTCTTATTATATCCTATTCCTATCATATTCCTATTTCCTAAGAAAAAATATTGTCATACTTCTAACAAACGTCAAACGTTTTAGATCTGACTAATCAGAACGCCAATTGGCTTGAGATGTTATCCATACTTCCATATCCATACTTCCAATATTATAAATGCGAGAGTGTGTCTGTCTGTCTGTCTGTCACCACTTCACGCCCAAACCGCTGAACCAATTTTGCTGAAATTTGGTAAAGATATACTTTGAGCCCCGGGAAAGGCCATAGGATACTTTTTATCCCGGGAAAATGTACGGTTCTCGCGCGATAAACTATTTTTGGCGCAACGGAGTTGCGGGCGTCATCTAATAACAATATTATTTTAAAGTTCGATAGGAAACGCACTACAACACGCGTTATTTCTGCGATACAAGGAACTTGGCTGCATCGATGTTGAATTGAATATTGATGAAATAGAAGAATCCGTGCACATCTTACAAATATTTAGTTACAGCTACCGTACAATATATATCTGGTTTATTAATAGTGTTTGAATGCCTTTTTCATCAAGGTAGGCTCAAGTTAACCATTGCTAATTGCTTATATCTGATAATCTCTCTAAAAACATAAGACAAGAGCGGACATAAGACAATAATATATTGGTGAATTTGGTGAAATAGGTACTTAATATAGAAACTAATTTCAACATCTAATGCCCATTTGAAGTTAGATTAGAAAACGCTACCAAACCTCCTGTGGCAAGTGGAAAGCACGTACAGTATTATGTAATGTCCCTGGCGAGAGGCCAACTTCAAGAGATAGGGTTATCACCTCCTCCCAGGTTGTAAGGAATGGGAAGCATTTCTTTTTTTCTGACGCTCGTCCGATAAATAGAATAGTTTTTTAATCCCGAAAAATGAATGGTTTCCACGCGATAAACGAATACCTATACTGTACTCGGCGAAACATGGCGGTAGCGGTCATTGACTCTTGAAAACTTGTAATTTTCTATATAAACCGTGATTGACAATGAAGTGTCAGATGTTGTCAATACAGTATGGTCGCTATAAAATTCAGCCCGTATTTGGTAGTTTCTCTACTCCACGCTAAATTTCATCTCAATCTCTTCAGCTATTTTAACTTGAAGATATAACAAACAGATAAATAGAAAGACATATAAACATACTTATTTACATTTACAAATTATAATTTTACTATTTTACTTTTTTTATTGGCCATTTTAATATAAATGTCAAAATGCTAACTTCATATGCAAAAAACACGCGCTCAGGGATCCATTTGTAATTTTTGCAAGAATCTACCCGAACAAATAAATGAAATATAAACCAAAATAGTGTAAAATGTGTCCTAAATAGCCCCACTTTACCGGTACGTATTTATAAGCTGAAAAAAAGTTAAATTGCTTACTACAAAGCTAGCTCCATTTTTTACGCGATATTTCCACCATTTTTGTCTCCTACAAAAGTGATGTGCGAAATATACACGTCAACAGGATATTATTAATAAGCTGAAAAAAAATGTTATATTACTACAAAGCTAGCTCCATTTTTATACGCGATATTTCCACAATTTTTATCTTCTGTAAAAGTGATGTCCGTAATACACGTCAACAGGCAACAGCCCTAAAAAGATTTCATGTTTGATTTCTCCAATAATGAAACTTCAAAGCTGGAATCTTTTACAAATATTTCTTTGAATGTTACTTATTATTTTCTTTTATTGTACTCCAAAAATAATTTTGGGTACTCTTAAGAGGCTTTGCTTGTAAAAAATTAACACGATACGATACCACTTCATTACACAAATAAAATACTTTGTGGAAAATTCGTCAGATTTCATGTTGACAAATATAATTAATTTAAATATATTTCGGGTAAGGAAGGTCGTTCCGAACTTTTTTTGTTTTACGCCATTGAATTTATATTTTACAAAGAAATTTATTTCAAAACATAATATATAAAGAGTATAGAGTACTAAAGCTAATTATTTCATTTGAAGTTTGAACTTGGATGTAAAAAAATGTACTTATAATTTTTTAATATCCCAGTCATCTAGTTTCCAATAGTTTACTTTAAAGTATACTATATAGTTTACTATTGGAAGTCCGAAACTAGATGACGCCCGCAACTCTATTGCGCCAAAATTCATTTATCGCTCGGGAACTGTACTTACATTTTGACGTGACAACGTCTTATAATTCGATACGGGCTGCGCGTACGAAAAAACATGACGCAATATGCGGCGTCACCTCGCTCTGAGGCGTTCCATTTCAGGCTATGACGTTGTCACGTTCAACTATCGTCAGTAAACCGACTTTACAGACAACCGAGTTCGAGTCGAGTTCGAGTCGAGTTCGAGTCGAGTTCGAGTCGAGTTCGAGTCGAGTTCGAGTCGAATTCGAGTCGAGTTCGAGTCGAGTTCGAGTCGAGTTCGAGTCGAGTTCGAGTCGAGTTCGAGTCGAGTTCGAGTCGAGTTCGAGTCGAGTTCGAGTCGAGTTCGAGTCGAGTTCGAGTTCGACACAAAACACTACTCTCCAACCGTCTTTTTTGCAGGATAAAAAGTATCCTAAGTATTCCCGGGACTCAAAGTATCTCCATAGCAAATTTTAGGATAATCGATTCAGCGGAAAAGCTATCCGGAAAAGTATCCTAAGTATTCCCGGGACTCAAAGTATCTCCATAGCAAATTTTAGGATAATCGATTCAGCGGTTAGGACGTGAAGAGGTAACAGACGGACAGACAGAGATACAGACAGACACACTTTCATTTTTATAATATTGGTATGGATAACACATAGCCATTGCTTGGTTCACACATAATATGGCGATTCTTCGCAGTCAAAGCTAACGAATCTAATTTGTCATAGCACCCCACTCTATACTATACTCGGCGAAACATTGTGGTAGCGGTCATTGACTCCCTGTCAAAAACTTGTCATTTTCTATACAAGGCCGCGATTGAAAATATCTGACACTTCTTTGTCAATCGCGGTTTATATATAAAATGACTAGTTTTTGACAGGGAGTCAATGACCGCTACCGCCATGTTTCGCCGAGTGCAGTATAGCGCTCGACAACTCTCGAGCAGCAAGGTCTCGGTCGGAATGTGGACCACGCATGTGTAAGGGTTCCATGGCCTGAAAAGGTCAGCAAAACCGCCTGTAACCGGTGCTGAAACACTGGAAACGTAACTATAATTGTGATTAGGGTAGACTGGGTACGTTTGTGCCAGGTTACGGTTGTGACAGTCGTCATAACAGCGAAACTATGCGGAATATGGGGATGGGTGCTAAGAGCAAAAGACGCGTCTTGCAAGTCTGAATGCTTTTCCTAGCATTGCTTTTGCCAACACTTGACGATAACGTTATCAGGGGTCCACATTGCTTTTTAACAGTCAAAAGTAGGTTTTCTTGTTTGATTTATTGTAACGTTTACTATTTTTTGTATACAAATAACTTATGTCGTTTATTTTCTTGTTGTAAGTTGATCATTAGTAGTTAACTGTGAGTGATTATTTTTTACGTAAATCATTTAGCCGATTCGTGGCGATAATTTAATAATTGAAATTATGTGTTGGGTACGGTTGTGACAAATCTTATGGGTTGTTGGGACATACATTTATCCTATCTTTTTTCTTAGATGTCCTAAAAACACTTGCAGAAGACCAAACGAGTGCATAATATTATTAGTCAATACGAAAATACTTACAAAAAAGTTAAATGTAGGACTTATTTAAAGAAAACGGCGAAATTCATCAAATTAATCGGATGTCGTTGTCTTGGTCGATAAATATGTTTCAAAATAGACTATGTTTTCATATGCTAGATGAATTTGTTTAGAATAAGTTTATGGTGTTTTATGGTACAATTTTATTGAAATAAAAATCATATCAACTATTTTTTGTAGATGTCACTACTGACCCCAACCACTGTCACAACCGCCCTTGGGTTGTGGTCGGTTGTGACAATTTCCCTCTTTCTTTAAAATTTGATTACATGACTAATACATCGTATTTTGGCATGATATAATGGTATTTTTATGTAGCCAAATAAATAAACTATGGTTTGTGACAAAATTTTCCCAGCTAGCTGTAAAACTAACAAAATTATTGGCCTCCAAACCAAAATTGTCACATCCGTACCCAGTCTACCCTACTCCATTATGATGGAACAAAAGGAATGAATAATTTGTCAGTCTATTTATGGTCGCTCTGCATTTGTGTACTAACCCCAAAAAAAAGGTTATGATGCAGTATTATTCTAAATGATCCTAAGAACATGACTGCATTAGTGACTCAATACATACGTAATTTTTTGTGGGATGAAACACAAGTGCTTAACAGCACCCATTATATGTGGTTACGTTACCACGTCTACCTTATATCTTTATACGAGCAATTCTTGTATATACGTATATAATATATAATTGGAATCTCGGAATTGGCTCCAAGGATTTTCATGAAGTTTAGTATATAGGGGGTTTCGGGGGCGATAGCTTGAAATATTTTAAGATTATTATTTTTAACAAAAAATTAAAACCGACTTCCAAGGTAAAACAATAATAACATCCTTATAATATGAACTAAAAAGTATTAAATAATTATTCCTATCTAATAGTGCCTTTTTCCGAATTCGGCTAAAACTCAACTATTTCTGTACTCAATCTTCATCATTTTGAAGTCGGTACCAGATGAATCTTCTGTGTTCTGACAGAATATTTGAAACTTTTGGAATTGGCACCGACTTCAAAATTACAACAAAACAAAAGTTTCGAAAATCGGTTCACAAACGGCGGAGTAATCGTTGAACATACAAAAATAAAAATAAAAAAATAAAAAATATATATCCACAGCCGAACATATAACCTCCTCGTTTTTTGGAAGTCGGTTAAAAATGACATTTTATTCGTGTTTTATCGAATACCGAGCAAAGCTCGGTCAAATAGCTACTATAGACTGAAACCCCATTGCACGTACCTAAATAATTTGAAGTCCAGCATTGCGATGGGCAATTAATGGCAATATTGACCAAGGACCATCATGGACGAATATGATTCGCCTCCACACGCTCGCAAAATTGCTTGTGCTAATCCATTCTAGGGCTCATGTCCCTTTGTTCCCTTTAATCTTTAAAACTACGCAACGGATTTTGATGATTCTTTCAGTGTTAGATAGCCCATTTATCGAGTATATAGGCTATAGGCTATATTTTATCACGCTAAGACTAATAGGAGCGAAGAAATAGAGGAAAATGTGAAAAAAACGCGGAAAATTATTTGAAAGGGCTAACTTGAACGCGCTGATCTCAGGAACTACTGGTCCGATTTGAAAAATCATTTCAGTGTTAGATAGCCCATTTATTGAGGAAGGTTATAGGCTATATTATATCAAGCTAAGACTAATAGAAGAATGTGGGAAAAACGGGGGAAATTATTTGAAACGGCTTATCTCGCGAACTACTGGAGCAATTCTTATGTTATTTGGCACAGATAAGAATTAGACCACGTGAAGAAACATAGGCTATCGATTTTAATAAGTTTTTCAGTGGCTATTATATTTTATACCTGTGCGACGCCGGGGCGGGTCGCTAGTCATGGTCGGGGCTAAACAAAATGACAAATTAACTGTCAAGTTTCTTTGTTAAAGTCAATAAAGACAATAATGGACGCCATATTTGGCGACCACCGTAACACAACGCCTCTGGTGCAACCCACCGTTATAAAATAGGACACGCTATAAAGTTATGATCAATTTTGACTTGGCATTTAAAATGTTTGTTTGTCGACAAACTTTGCTGTTATAAACTGCTGGTTTTTTATAACTCCGCATTAAATTTGATTCTTGGCTCCCGTTTGTCCCATCGGACGATTTCATACTCCGCTGCTTTCAAACTGAAAATGTAGCAAAAAACTTAATTCTAATCCATTATATTAAAATACGTGAGTGGATGAACCAGATAACTAAAATTTTATAACATTAGAAGAATTACTAATTTTTCTCCTTTACTTATAATTTAAACAAACCTTGTAACTTACCGACTTCATCATCTGGCTTATGTACAATACACTTTTTTTTATTTTAAATCATTTTCCAGACCCTAAAGCCTTCATTTGTGCAAAAAACGGCAATTCTTTACTATTATTTATCGCTTTCTAACTAATATCTTTAATTTTCTTTTGCAGGATCATCTGGAAAAGCCAAGATGTCGAACAAGTCGCAAACTTTGATGGACATCTTCCAGGAGATTCTGGCGGCATCTGGTAACTCCAGCGACAGCAGAACCATCAATGAGACGAAAATCCTTTCGGTGATGAAGGAGCAGGCTTCGAAGGAGAAGAATGAGGATTTTGGATCAGTTCTGGTGAAGGTGTTCAGTGATGTCCAGAACAAGCTGAACCTTGGGTTGAAGCCGGAGACGTGTGGGTACTGCGAGGGTGACTTCCGGGATGTGGTGGAAGCGTACAACAGGATACACGGATATATTAGTCTTATAGTGAGTATTGTTTTTATGAAATAAGGGGGCAAACGAGCAAACGGGATGGGTGGGTGGATCCATGGGCGACGGAAGTTGCTTTCCATCACCTGATGGAAAGCAACTTCCGTCGCCCATGGACACTCGCAGCATCAGAAGAGCTGCAGGTGCGTTGCCGGCCTTTTAAGAGGGAATAGGGTAATAGTGGAGGTTAGGGAAGGGAATAGGGGAGGGTAGGGCAGGAAATAGGGGAGGGTAAGGAAGGGAAAAGGGTAGGGGATTGGGCCTCCATTGTTTAATCATAGTTATTTTACTAGTGTTGTTTTTCGAGCATGTTCTTTGACATGTTATGGATTCATAAGGGCTTGTTGGGCTTGTTATTAGATTTGTCTTGATTCAGTTCATCGCGCGCGATGTATTATTAAATGAGCCATTCCAAATTGGAACAGGCAGCCCGACAACTATTGTAGGCGGCAAGTCTGTCAGCTCTCATCTTGTTCAGTTCTGATCTAGTTGGTTCGGATCTGGTCCGCATGCGGGTGACAAGATGCTCCTGGCCGCACGCGTGTTGCCCGCATGTCAGAAAAGACATCTATTAAGACGCTGACAACCGCCAATGACCTAGATCTCGCATCACTCTCACACCACTGTCGATTTTTATGCCAGAGAGACAGAAATGTTGAAGTGTTCACTCGGTAGCGTGGATACATTTTTCGTTTGTTAGAGGAAAAAATAAATATCATGGGAAATCTAGATGTCAGAACCGAAAATTAAATCTGGCAGTCTTTGTATTTTTGTAAAAGGTATCAAATAAACAAATTTTTAAAGCATAGATTGTATTATTACTTTAGTTAGAACTGTTTAAAGTTCCTGAAAGATGTGACTTTGGTTTTTTTTCATCCAGTAGGAGTACATTATTTTATATAATAAAACCGATATTTAAATTAGACAAGCTTTTCGAAATATAATAAAAAATCACATATTTTTTTTTTGTGCCAATCAATGAAATACATACGTCTAGAAAACTGCACGAAAATGTCGAATCGGCAGCTGTCTTCGCCTTAAGGTGACGCCGCGATAAAGTAAGAAACCGTGTTGGATATGTTTTAGATTGCTTGTTTTCTATGAGAGGCCGGCCCGGCCTCTCATAGAAAACAAGCAATGGAACAGCAAAAAATGGAAAGGGCATAAGCAACAAAATGGTTTTTGTCGCGTAATTTAAAAACCATAAATACATTTCATATAAGCTATGCACATATTAAAGTGTATGCTTCAACCAATTTATGTACAAATTTTGGAACCTTAAATCACTCTCCTCTGTTGGAAAAATAGGAATCCCTTTTTTTACAGAGGTCTTTTCGATCGATAATTCTGTGTTATAAAAGTTGTCCAATCGTGTTATGCTATGGGCAATTCAAAGACAAAGACATGATGAATACTGACAATGAACTTTAGTTTCTTAGCTTTAGTCATTGCTGAGAAAAATCGGCATCGCTACAGCCAAATTATCAAGGCGTCGCCTTAAATGATAGATGTCTTTTCTGACATGGATAACCCGGGCAACTTTTATGTGGACCCGATCGCGACGCGATGATACGCTTGGCAGGAAAAGCGCCGTAATTGAACTGGAATCTCTTCTCATTTTACAATCAATACTTCAATCCTTATTATTTTATATGTATAAGTGTGTATGTCTGTCTATTACCTGTTCACACCCAAACCGCTGAACCGATTGTGCTGAAGTTTTGTATGGAGATACTTTGAATCCCGGGAAAAGACATAGGCTGCTTTTGTTCCGTAAAAATGTACGGTTGTCGCGCGATAAGCAAATTTTGGCGCAACGGAATTGCAGAATCTAGTATACTAATAAATCTCTATGATATGATAATACATGGGTATATTACCTTGCCAAGCACATTTCATAACATTATGTCACCATGTCACTGCAGATCAAATGCTCCTTTGTATATTATTATGCTATAAACATAATATCATGTTGTTGAAATTAATAGCTTCACAAATTGCCTGTAACTAGATTATATCTGTGTTATCTCACATTTCCAATTATTTTAGTATTTATTAGTTATAAATTGCAATATTAACTAGTTAGAGTGTTTTATATTATGCGATTCGACATCCGATATCCACTAGGAAATCGGATCGCCATCATCGTGGGAAACGGAGTAGGAAACAGAGGTATTATTCATACCTCATTTTAAAAGTTTATCTATGTTATATCTGTATTCATAATAATTTTATCGGTCCAATATTATATTTTGGCAAAATACTCTTAAAACCAGCTTTTATATGAAAACTTCAAAGATTTTCACATCTTTTACTGGCTTAGCAATAAACTTAGCTATACAATTCAAAATCCAACGAAATCTGCGCCGTTTCAGCGTGAATAACAAACTTTCCATTTGTCACATAAGATTATCCGAGACGCATTCTTACTCGCTGGTATGCCAAAGCACTGGAGTGTGCTTAGCAAGCATGCTCGAGTTACTGCAGTGAAAATAGCAATGTTCAATCGGCTTAGGGTGCGTCCACATTTGTATCATTTGCGCGATCAGATCTCCGATCAGATCTCCGTCGCGTATCATCGAAGCGTATCAAAATGATACGCGTATCATGATATGCCCCGATCGCTATTAACCGCGTATCTGATACGTGTCGTATCAAATACACGCATGATCGGCAGAATGATCTAATAGGCGTCCACACTATGATACGCATACTAGATACGGCACGATGATCGCGACGGTGATCTGATCGGAGATCTGTCGTCGCAGTTTACGGTGAGTCCACATTTGTATCATTTGCGCGATCAGATCTCCGATCAGATCTCCGTCGCGATTGTATGGACTATCGAAAATCGCTTAGAGAAGCTACCAGCTGTAGTGTTATTCTATTCGATAATAATTTTAAATTCAAATTGGTCAACACTATATAATGAAAGCTTAACATAAAAATAATATGATTATAAAGTTTACTGTGAATGTGGCAAATTGCTACTTTTTTTAAAAACGTAATTCTGTCAGCGCTGTTACTTTCACAGTACATTTTTCCGGGATTTAAATATCCTATGTCTTTTCCCAGGACTCAATGTTTCAGAACAATTGGTTCAGTGATTTGGGCGTAAAGAGTTAACATTCAGTAGTCAAACAAATAGAGAGAATATAGACGGACAGACAGTCACACTTTCCCGTTTAGAATATTAGTATGAAATGTAGTTTAGATACAATTTGAAGTATATACAGGGTGTAACAAGACTAAGTGATAATACTTTAGGGTGTGTACACTGTACGTGTTCCTTGTAGAGAGTTCATTGTGAAAGTAGCAGCGCTGAAAGACCAAAATTTTTTGTTCACTTTTGTATGAGCAAGTGCCCCAGCGTCACGAGTTTCCACATACAAAAGTGAAAAACAATTGGTATTACATAGCTGCTACTTTCACAGTGAATTCTCTATAAACAACACGTACACACCCTTTAGTATTATTACTTAATTTTATTAACCCTGTATAATTAAGTCATACCGGTATTGTTCGTATTTATATTCTGTTCAATATTATTGTCCTTTGATACTATTTTGTTTATCTTGCTACGCCAAACGTTTGTAAAGCTTTCTAGCAGCGCACTCTTAAAATCATATTGTGTAATAAAATAATATTATATTCTTGAAAAATAATAACGCCACAAATAGCGGCGATCGTTTTGTGGGAAGATCAATAGAATTTATATTCCAATGAAAATATTGATACCGATGGAAATTCGTTTGAAGTTAAACAAATAAGAGAGGAAAATTAATTTTTCGACTTAGGAATAATAGCATAGAGCTGAAAATTTGTAGAGACGTTAAATACACAATTATAAATAAAACCTCAAAAGTCCCTAGCGATCCTCCTAGTGCTAAATAATTTATTCAAGGTCAAATGTACGAAAATGAGTTTTTCCCGTTTTTTTTTTAACTGCATAAATTTTATCATAATATTTTTATGATAAAAGGTATGATAAAATAACAATTGTAGATCATGGAATTCCCTATAAAAATATTAAAATACTTTTTCCGTACGACTTACAATTCCTTAAACAAATAGCGGTTTTAAAGTTTGGGAATATCAAATCTATATTTATATAAGAAAGCTGAAGAATTCATTGAACTACTGGTTCGAATTGAAAAATTATTTTTGTGTTACTTATTTATCAAAGTAGACTTTAGAGCTTAGGATAACATCATGCTGCGACCAATACGAACCAAGAAACAGAGGAAAATGTGGAAAAAATGGAGAAAATTATCTGAAAGGGCGTAGAACAAGTGGTGGGATATAGGTTAGGATAGGTTATGATTTTTTGTGTCTCAGTGTACCGGACTAAAAACATTAGCTGGCTATTTTAACAGCGGCTAGACTAGCGTAGGGGTCGTAGGTTATTTAGGATTTGTTAAAATCTAGATATATTGTGATTTGGGTATAATTATTCCGAATATAGGTACCATCAGAGAATTCATAGACAGACATCAAAATTTTAATAACTCGACGACGAACAACTCTGATGCTCCAAAATTCGATTAAAATCTATTTTTCCCTTTTTTTTTTAAACACGCAACTCTTTGACAACATAACGATTAAATTATTTCATAAAATTTTATTTCGAATTATTAAATTTTGTTTCATTTAATCGTGTTTAATATAAATGGCGCGTCAGATTAATCCTTTATTAAAAAATTGAAGATGAAAAGCGATTTGTGCGGCAAACCATCGGCAAACTGTGACCGACAAGCCTCGTGGCGGGATTTTTCAATAAAATCGTAATGGCCGACGAGTGATTTACGCCTCGAGATGGCCGAATTAATTCACACAATAACAGCTGCCGGAAATGTTTTAAACCTAGTTTTCGAGGAATTTTTGTTTGCAGAATTATGAAGCTTTGAAATACGTGAGTTAAAGAACCACATACCTAATATTTTATAACATAAGGACAATTACACATTTTTTGGCTTTTAATTTTAACAAACCAGCTTGTAACTTTTTTTTAATCTTTATATTTTAGAGAGAGGTACAATTTACAAATAACCTTGTAACTTATCTACTTCATCATCTGGCTACACATAGAATCCACAGTTTTTTTTTTTTATTTCAAATCATTTTTCCAGTCCTAAAGCCTCCAAATCTATGTAAAAAAAACTTATATTTTTACTGTTACTTACCTGGTTCTTCCACTGACGTCCTCAATTATGAGTAAAAGTTGATTTTTAATAAATGGGGAAAAGTTTGAAGTAATTGCTTACACTGAATAGGCTATAATGCCATTCATAGATATAATATACCACCCCTACAAAATAGACACCGACTTGTAATGCTCCCGGTGAGGCACGGGAGCATTCGCGTGTAATGTAACATTATAGATTCGACTTTGAGCATTTCATTACTACCTCCATGACTGACAAGCATTCTCGTGTAATGTCAAATTATATATATCAAAATAATATCGTTACAATTTGCGCATTGCAATGCTCGACTCTGTAACGTTACATTACACGCGAATGCTCCCGGTAAGGGAGACTACCTATGCAGAATTGAGTGTACTTTCAAGATTTTCTTTTTCCCGCTTGACGTCGCAGTACCTCGTTAGATGCTTCCTGCAACTTCAAGAGCTTTTCTGTTATAGGTACTAGATACTAACTATAAAAAGTTATATTCTATTGAAGTGTTCTATTTATTACTAGCTATTCCGGAAAACGTTGCTTTGCCATAATATATAAAGTATTTCGAGCATATTATTATTTTATTGAAGTGACTAAATAAGTATGTTACCATGGTAACGTCCCGTCCCCTCCCGTCCCGTCGCCGTCAGTCTCGAGTTGTAATAATTTACTATTATTTATTCAACAAATGCACTCATCAATATAAAAAGTACCCAGTAGCCGATTCTCAGACCCACTGAATATGCATATAAAATTTGGTTAAAAACAGTAAAGCCGTTTCGGAGGAGTACGCAGCCTAACATTTTTTTTTAAATCTTTATTTAGGACTTGGTTCACAAACAGAGACGACCTAGATAAAGGCTCCGAGAGTACAATATTAACGCCGCCTACGCTATTAAACATAAACTTATTAGATAAACTATCTCTAATTATTATGATGCGTTCCGAAGACATTCCACTAAAATATGATAGACGTCTTCAATAGTCCCACATACAGCACAGTTTGAAAACTCATTCTTCCCCATTAAAAACGCAAACTTATTCAATGGAATGTGTTCAGGTCGTAATCCTAAATCATTGTGACACGAGAATTTTATATATAAGATTTAAAATATTGAATTCGCCTGAAATATTTTGTTTGCTATATTATATTGCTTCGTTATAATGTTAAAATAACAATCATAGTATGTCCTTTCCCGATACTCAAATTATCTCCATACCAACATCTAAAGTCTATAGGTAAATTAGCAGCTGAGGGGTTACAAAACGACACATTAAAGGATTACACAAACCTACGCGACCAAAGCGACTGCGAAGCAGTAGCGTCTACCGCGCGGCGGACGCTGCCCATGTAATCTTATGGCGCCGTGCACACCTGCACGACCGCGACGCGAAATGTTCGCGTCGGCAAGCAAAACGTGCGCGTCAAAGTTGTCAGACGCGTGTTTTGAAGTGTACATATCTAGACTTCTTTTTTAAAACCTTTATTATATTATTTTCTACAACTCTTTAGTTTATGATTTTTTGATTTGTATACGTTTTGATAGATTGTGTCATGATATTAACGTTTGACGGTTCGCACCGTAGTCGCGCAGGTGTGCACGGCCAGTTTCGCGTTGCAGACGCTCCCGTATCGCGTACCGCGACTCCTGTCACTGACGCTTAGGTTTGTTTTAAGTTTTACAATATTAGTAGGAATTAGCATTGTAAGCTCTACTTTATCCGGTGCAATTACGTCTGTATCCTACTGTATTTCCGTTGTCATGTGTGCCTCCTTTCTTTCTCTGGGCCATTAATTTTATCAGGATAGAGCAGTACAGATAGGAGGAAAAGAGAGGTCAGGGAGTGACAGGGAGGGAAGGTCACGTCGACTACAGACCCAGGTTTATCGTGACAGATGAGATTATGGGTGACAGGGTTGCTCATTTGAATTTGTTTATGGAACACTTTACATCTATGTTAACTTTTTTATGGAAAAGGACAGAGAAAAAGGTTTTATTGCATTTTTGTTTTCAACTTTTACACTTTGCACTTTCTTTGTTTGTTCCAATTTCTAAACTTTAACAAAAGAATGTAGTTTATACTTTATAACCTTAAAAATATCATTCCAGTCTCCAGATAACATCGCGTCGTAGCTCGGTGGGTCAGTTCATACCGATACGAACGAATCGCACCGCAATGCATTATAGCAATACTACATTTCACTTTTGGTACCTCCCCTATGCATCCAATGGGGATGATTTTTGACGTGATAACGTCTTATAATTCGATTTGGGGTGCGCGCACGAAAAACATGACAGTTCATGCGGCGTTACCTCGCTCTGAGGCGTTCCATTTAAGGCTTGAAGTGCAAGCGAGAGCGCGGAACGAGCGACAAAGAGGCACGTTGTCTCTCAACAACCGTAAGACTCTTAGGCTGGTATAAATAGTCAGTACTCAAGATGCATCTCGGTCTCAAGATACGGTTCAGGCTCTGTGTGTGCAGACTCGGGGGGCGTCTGCTACAGCCCTGGTGGGGGCCGAGGAGGAGGGCGCACGTGTTGTGCGCCCATCGTGGAGTCTTCGGGCCGCTGGCGGGGTCGCGGATGTGTGTATCGTTCCCGTGGCCCCGTCAAAAGGCGGCGTGGCGGAAGATGGGGGGGGGGGGGTTAGTGGGTATACCGTGGTCTCATTAGCTACGGGAGTCCCACATCACCGCTCGGGTCGCCCCCTGCGCCTGGGTGGTATGCGTAACGCATTTCCCCCTCCGGAAAAAAAAAGAAAAAAAAATACGTTGTCACGTTCAACTATCGTCAGTAAACTGACTTTACAGACAACCGATTTTTTTTTCGTGTGTGTGACACCCTACCATGTGGGATGTCGTTGAATAGGTTTTAAAAAAAATATGAGTATTCATAGATCATTTTCCGATTTAGAGATCCATTAGTGAAATATAAAGTTATAAAGTGGAAAAAATCGTTAGAGTTCAGTTTCCATCCCCTTCTACCAGCTAAACGGTTGCTTCTGGAAATGTGAAAAATTCTCGGGAGTAGGAAATATGCTGAATTTAAAAAGAAAACTATCACGGCTAAGAAGCCTTCATGAGTTTTTGAGTAAGTAATAGTCGATCAACTAAAAAAAATTATTCGACGAGGTATATAGGAACTTTACGTTCAAACTCCTTTGAACGTAACTGAGATGATCTCTTAGTGTAAAAAACGTTATAAATGTAAATTTATTAATCATACTAAAATTTTAAAAAACTAGCGGTAGTAGGTACGGATTCCTATATTGCGCTTGGTACGACACGTACTTGTTTCATTTTTTTCGCGGATAACTTTGTCGTATTACAACGAAACAGGATATTTCAAAGGTTTTTGAAGTATTTTTTTAATTATTCTTTTTTTACGTCTCGTTCTGTTGTAAACTGATACGAAGGAATATTTTAACGGAAGTTTTACCTTTGTTCTATTTAAATAACTAGAGAAAAGTTATCTAATTTTGCGACTTCTGGTCTTCTGATTTCAAAAGCTTTGTCTACAAATCCATTTTTATGAATCTAGTTTTCAACTAATTAGATTATATTATAAAGAAACTCATTTTTTGATGCTTTTAATAGTGGGTATAAAATAGAAGCGGCGTTGGGCTTCTTCAACGTACCTAACTATAACTTATCATTTACTTGGGCAAAAATATTTTGCCTCTTACGTTTTTAGGAGAAGAACTTGCCTTTGCTACTAGCTATCATACTAAATTGGTTTTATTTTAATTGTATAGGAATAAGATAATAAGTTTTGCATCCTCACTAATAGTTAAACTGTGTCTTCCTATTTGCTGCCTCTTCACACCTAAACGGCTTAACCAATTTGGATGAAATTCGGTAAGGAGATACCTTAAGAGATGGGAAAGGACATAAAATAGTTTTTGTTACGGAAAAGTATACAATATGTATGTAATAAACTAATTTTGATGCAACGGAATTGCAGGCGTCTGTAAATAATAGTTACGTCCTATGTTATTCTATTATTGGTTACGTCCAAATAAATTCCTAGTTGTATTTTAATATTAATAACTCGTTACTATCTACTATTATCATAGCTTATCGGCTTATCTACCGCGTTGTAATGGATAGTTTACGATGTGCGTAAATCAGCTCTGTCCATAAAAATAGACGCTGGAATTATGTTAAGTTAGTATAAATGACATAAAAGTAGAACAGTATGTCAGGAAAATTGATCCATGTACCTACTGTGGCTCAGTTAGTGGGCTGTTGGTAGCTCAAGCCGGGGGTCGCGGGTTCGAATCCCGCCGACGCGACGGAACAAAAAGTTTTCAAAGTTCCTGGGCCATGGATGTGTTTTAAATGTGTATAATTATAATAAAAAGTCTTAAATATATTATGTATAGTATAACATTATTAAATATATTGTTTCCGTTTTCTGATACCTGTAACACAAGTCCATCAGGTACTTACCACGGGGCCAGACTGACGTGGTGTGAAGCGTTCATAAATATTATTATTATTTAAATTCTGACGGTAGAGCTACATAATTTGGTTGTGTTATAACATTAAGAACAGCCTGATCATTTTACTAAGATAATATTATCACGATTAACATAATATGGACTTGACATAATACAGCTGTATTATATCGAAAGTTCGCTAATTTCTTTGGTGGTGACTATATACAGCTCGCTTTACTAAGTAGGGCGTAGTTTCGTTAGAACATGTGTTTGTGACGTGTATATTTTATACGTTGCAGGCTTCGATGCAGGCTAAGGGCCAAACCCACACGTACCACAACCGCACTAGAGATAAACTACGTAAACATGGCGCGCGCCTCCAAATTACTGTTTCAATGTGTGTAGTCACATTCGTATGAAAGAGTTTGTATGCACTTAGTAAGTATTCAATCAATCAATCAGTACTCGTAATATTTCACTTAATGTCACTTTTGTTGGTCAACTAATCATAACTAGCCGTCCGCGCAAGACAGCGCACTTCAAACGTTTTGACAACGCACTTCAAACGTTTTAAATTTTGGAGGGGCGCGCTATGTTATCGTAGTTTATCTCTACAACCACACCACGTGGTCGGCCGTATATTTCGTATTGTAAATGAACTGGACCATTCACACGTACCACATTTTGCAGTCGTTGTCGACCACTTGTCAGATAACTTGTCAGATGCAACCACGGCCGACCACATCGCAACAACAACGTTGCGTCGATACAACGACAGTGCGCGCACTCCGCTCCCCCCCCCCCCCCTCCGTTTCATTGACTTTCGTACGTAGCCCAGCGTTGCCAGAATGTTACTTTTGTAACATTTTACGTTACTTTTGACCCTTGCATGTTACATTCATGTGATATGACTACAGATGTTACGTTTTCGTTACTTTTGGTAATAATTGAAAAAAAAAAGATGTTTGAAACCAAAAATGCGAAAACGAAACGCACTAAGTATTGTTGAGTTTTAGTTTTGTTTACTTTGAGTTTAAGTACTACTGTTATTAATACTCTAAGTTTGTTTAATGACCGTCATGTTGGTAGACTAGGAGCCAATGATATTATAATATAAAAAACTCAAAGCAGATATTATGTTACTACCGCGCGCGTAGATTCAAAAACAACCCAATTGGGTCGTATTTTACTTAGCCTTAATATGTTACTCTCTAGTGACTAGTCTCATGCTAGTCTCTACTCTCTACGCACAAGAAACTTTGCAGTTCGACGTTTAAAAATAGAACTGTCTCTTTTATGTTAATGGCTTTCGTATCTTTAATTTCACTTATCTGTCAAAGTCCAATTTTTAATTTGAAAATTGTTCGGAAGAGATTTAAGCCGGAAAATAGTATGAACGTAACAGATCTGTAATAAGTAGAATATCATTGCTTGGAGCTAAACAAAATAAAATGCCTTCGTAAAAATGAAATAAAATCGGCCATGTGTGAGTCTGACTCGCTCAGTTCCGTACTGTGGTCCGTGATAGAGCAAACAACATACACCACTGGCAACACCGACGTAACCACATCGCAATCACATCGCAACCACTGGCGACAACGCAACCACGTCGGTATTTTATCGGTACCACAACGCAACTACAAAAATTCACATGTAACCACACGACATTTTATCGTTGCGATGTCGTGTGGTTGTGGTACGTGTGGGTTGGCCCTAAGATTAATGAATACTGAATAGCTACACCTCGCCCGGGCTGCTCCCAGAGTGTGATTAAAAAAAGTCTGTCTAAATTATTAAGTCTCAATCGTATTATACTTAATAAAATATAAGTAACTTAAATGTTATACAGGGTGTAACAAAACTGAGTGATAATACTTTAGGGTGTGTATGTGTTCCTTGTAAAGAGTTCACTGTAAAAGTAGCAGCGCTGAAATATCATTTTTTTCACTTTTTATGGGCATTGGGCAAGCGCACGTCACGACTTTCCCCATATAAAAGTGAAGATTTAATGTCTTTCAGCGCTGCTACTTTCACAGTGAATTCTTTACAAGAAAAACATGCACACCCTAAAATTATTATCACTAAGTTTTGGGACACCTTGTATATTCATAGAGTTGAGACCAGTCAAAGTATTTTAAATGAAAAACAATACTACAATCTACATAGACACACTGTTTTTCATAATGTATAATATTAGTTACATACTAGACATAATATATAAAATTCTAGTGTCACAATGTTCGTTCCCGTACTCCTCCGAAACGGCGTGACCGATTCTCATGAAATTTTGTGAGCATATTGAGTAGGTCTGAGAATCGGCCAACATCTATTTTTCATACCAAAAATTATTATATGGCAAAACAACGTTTGCCGGGTCAGCTAGTATATATATATATAATTCTCTAAATTATTACATTTGACCTTTTACAAGTAATTGAATGTTCTTAGTACCTAATAATGAAACCTTTATTGTGGGTGTTATGTATAATAATACATTTTCTTGGAAATATATTATTTCGTAATATTGTTGCTATTTAATATTGTTATCCTCCTACACTGTATCAGATGAGAATATAAGACGGCTTTCTAAGCAAATAAGAAAAGATACTTTCTCTTACAAAGGGCTACACGAGTAATGTTAATCCAAATTGCTTGGACACATTCCAAAAACATAACGCTGTTCTTTTATATGACAACCTGCAACCCTGGATTTATAAATTGGCCGTATAGGCGGCGGCCTTAGGGCAGCAGGGGGTTGTCCCAGGGGGGCGGCAGATTTCGTACATGGGGCCGCAGAAACAAAGTGGCCTATACTCAAAAAATATAAATCTGGCACTGGCAACCTGTTTTATTAAAAAATATTTTTTTTTTTTAAATACTATAACTAGATGACGCCCGCAACTCCGTTGCGCTAAAATTAGTTTATCGCGCGGGAACCGTACATTGTTCCAGGATAAAAAGTATCCTATGCTCTTTCCCGGGACTCAATGTATCTTCATACAAAATTTCAGCAAAATTGGTTCAGTGGTTTGGGCGTGAAGAGGTAACAGACAGACAGACAGACAGACAGATAGAGAGACACACTTTCGCATTTGTAATATTAGTATGGATATGAATTAATATCCATACTAATATTGTAAAAGGTCAAATGTAATAATTTAGAGAATTATATATATACTAGCTGACCCGGCAAACGTTGTTTTGCCATATAATAATTTTTGGTATGAAAAATAGATGTTGGCCGATTCTCAGACCTACTCAATATGCTCACAAAATTTCATGAGAATCGGTCATGCCGTTTCGGAGGAGCACGGGAAAGAACATTGTGACACGAGAATTTTATATATAAGATGTCTAGTATGTAACAAATATTATACATTATTCTCCCCGACCCTCTACAATCTCTACACGTCCGATTTGCCCACCCACCCTCGAGTACAAAAAGCGCTATTCGCAGACGACACGGCCCTGTTCTTTGCTCATCGCCAAATAGCTTTCGCGTCCAAAAAACTCCAAGAAGCAGTTACCGAACTCGGTAAATGGTTCGCAAAATGGAGAATCGAACTAAACCCCGACAAAAGTCACGCTATATTATTTAACGGACTAAAACGTAAGAAAATGCAACCTATTAGTCTGCACGGAAAATTAATTCCCGAAGTCACGGCTGTCAAATACTTAGGAGTAGTACTAAACAAGTCGATGTCATTCACGAACCATATATCGAATACCGTACGTAAAGCGAAATTTGTATTATACAAATTATATCCTTTACTCAACGCGAGTAGCAAAATGTCCTTAAGACATAAGCTCACCTTATACAAAACATGTATAAGAACAATACTCACTTATGCGTGCGTCTCTTTCGCACACATAAGTGACAATCAGATGAACCAATTGCAACGAGTTCAAAACCGTTTTTTGCGCATGGCAACAGGTGCCCCCCGTTACATGCGAAACATCGACTTGCATAGAGACTGCGAGCTTATCACTATCAAAGCCTATATCAAAGAACTCTCGGAGAGATTCTTTGAGAAAGGAAAAGTACATCCCAATCCGCTCATTCGTAAGGCTGTGGACTACGAACATGACGCACCGACATTCCGATACCCCTTCAGGCGGCCTAAGCATATCTTAGCCGACCCTGTAGATCCCATCACAGAATACGTAACGTACTGTGTACAGTTACGCAAACACAAATCACACTCACCCGCGTGGTTAGTACTGCACCGGGGACGACGCCGGCGCCTTCCCCGAGGACTCAACACGACCCGAACGACAAACAGACAGACCGACCGAAATCCGGTGCCGAGCTCGATCCCGGGTTCGAGTTCGCATGCGGATAGCATAGGAACACACCTAAATCATGACCGCGACCGCGACATTGTCGTAGAGAGCTCTACCAATTACTTTGACATTAGAACATACACGCGTATGTCACCCCAACCGGACTCGGAAGGGGAGAGGGACGGCCCTCTTTTATGCAATAACATTAATAACTTGAGCTCATCTACCGCGATAACTCGTACGCAGCTAGTTTGTGCTACCGCGCGCGAGCAGCCTCACTCGTCAGAGAGTGAGTAAGGGGTCGGACCCCTTAAGAGCAGGGGGGATCCGTGTCCCCACGTCAGATGAAAATAGCTTATTTTCGTAGCTCTCCCCAATATTGCCCGATTAGAATGTCACACGTGTGACTTTAGGGGAGGGGGCCAGGCCCCCTCATTGTTTATCTCCAAACCAACTAGCAACAGACTAGTTATAGCCACGATTAAACTACCACGGTCTTAACCAGACCAGTAGCTTAGACCCTTTCGAAAAAAAAAAAAAAAAAAAAAATATACATTACGAAAAACATTGTGTCTATGTAGATTGTAGTATTGTTTTGACGTGATAACGTCTTATAAACATGACAGTTCATGCGGCGTTACCTCGCTCTGAGGCGTACCATTTAAGGCTTGAAGTGCAAGCGAGAGCGCGGAACGAGCGACAACTTTGCGTTCGGCAGCGTTCGACATCCGTCTCTCTCCTAAGTCCTACTTGAGTGAGCGATGTCGTGGACAACTGCTATATTATAATATACTATTTTTTAAAGAAAGCGAAAAGTAAAGTATTGCCGCCGCGTAGACGCGATCCTGGAACTCGGCGCTGTGATATCTAGCTTGTCCCGCTGGGCCAACAAGACGCTGACGTAAGTGCTGCAATTGTCGATATCTTGCTACTCGAAGTTGGTAGTGAGGTGACACTGTCTTGTAGTAACTATTGTTTTTACGTAACATTTTAAAATTTTTATTTTTTTTATAAAATGTAGAGGTCCGATAGCAGTAAAAAAATATAATAAAAGTACTTTGGTGATATATTCAAATAGAACTTTGTTCTTTGCATAGGTCGATTTGAAAGAAATACATCGAAATAACTTTAGGTTACAGTCGAAAAAGTTTGTTTCTATTAATTATAGAGATTCGGAAGCGAGGGTTAAGGGGTTAAGGATAGTTGAACGTGACAACGTCATACGTTGTCACGTTCAACTATCGTCAGTAAACCGACTTTACAGACAACCGATTTTTTTATTTAAAATACTTTGACTGGTCTCAACTCTATGAATATACAAGGTGTCCCAAAACTTAGTGATAATAATTTTAGGGTGTGCATGTTTTTCTTTTAAAGAATTCACTGTGAAAGTAGCAGCGCTGAAAGACATTAAATCTTCACTTTTATATGGGGAAACTCGTGACGTGCGCTTGCCCAATGCCCATAAAAAGTGAAAAAATTGATCTTTCAGCGCTGCTACTTTTACAGTGAACTTAAGAGCGCGGGCGGTGTGCGCGCACTGTCGTTGTATCGACGCAACGTTGTTGTTGCGATGTGGTTGCGATGTGGTCGGCCGTGGTTGCATCTGACAAGTTATCTGACGAGTGGTCGACAACGACTGCAAAATGTGGTACGTGTGAATGGTCCAGTTCATTTACAATACGAAATATACGCCCGACCACGTGGTGTGGTTGTAGAGATAAGCTACGATAACATGGCGCGCCCCTCCAAAATTTAAAACGTTTGAAGTGCGTTGTCAAAACGTTTGAAGTGCGTTGTCTTGCGCGGTCGGCTAGTTATGATTAGTTGACCAACAAAAGTGACATTAAGTGAAATATTACGAGTACTGATTGATTGATTGAATACTTACTAAGTGCATACAAACTCTTTCATACGAATGTGACTACACACATTGAAACAGTAATTTGGAGGCGCGCGCCATGTTTACGTAGTTTATCTCTAGTGTGGTTGTGGTACGTGTGGGTTTGGCCCTTAGCCTGCATCGAAGCCTGCAACGTATAAAATATACACGTCACAAACACATGTTCTAACGAAACTACGCCCTACTTAGTAAAGCGAGCTGTATATAGTCACCACCAAAGAAATTAGCGAACTTTCGATATCATACAGCTGTATTATGTCAAGTCCATATTATGTTAATCGTGATAATATTATCTTAGTAAAATGATCAGGCTGTTCTTAATGTTATAACACAACCAAATTATGTAGCTCTACCGTCAGAATTTAAATAATAATAATATTTATGAACGCTTCACACCACGTCAGTCTGGCCCCGTGGTAAGTACCTGATGGACTTGTGTTACAGCCTACTGGTATCAGACAACGGAAACAATATATTTAATAATTTTATACTATACATAATATATTTAAGATTTTTTATTATAATTATATACATATTTAATACACATCCATGGCCCAGGAACTTTGAAAACTTTTTGTTCCGTCGGCGGGATTCGAACCCGCGGCCCCCGGCTTGAGCTACCAACAGCCCACCAACTGAGCCACAGTAGGTACATGGATCAATTTTCCTGACTATAATATATGAATAATATAACCTCCTCCTTTTTGGAAGTCGGTTAAAAGTGCGTAGTATGCAGCCATACCAAATGAAGGGTCGAACCTATATTGCCGGATTATGGTGGTATGTACTGTTTTTATGGGTTTCTTATATTCTTTTCTACATTATGATTAAAAGTGATCCCAAAATCACGTCTCCCAAAGTCGTTTTAAGGTGACGCCGCGTTAAAGTAAGAAACCGTGTTGGATATGTTTTAGATTGCTTGTTTTCTATGAGAGGCCGGGCCGGCCTCTCATAGAAAACAAGCAATGGAACAGCAAAAAATGGAAAGGGCATAAGCAACAAAATGGTTTTTGTCGCGTAATTTAAAAACCATAAATACATTTCATATAAGCTATGCACATATTAAAGTGTATGCTTCAACCAATTTATGTACAAATTTTGGAACCTTAAATCACTCTCCTCTGTTGGAAAAATAGGAATCCCTTTTTTTACAGAGGTCTTTTCGATTGATAATTCTGTGTTATAAAAGTTGTCCAATCGTGTTATGCTATGGGCAATTCAAAGACAAAGACATGATGAATACTGACAATGAACTTTAGTTTCTTAGCTTTAGTCATTGCTGAGAAAAATCGGCATCGCTACAGCCAAATTATCAAGGCGTCGCCTTAAATCCATATACTTACTAATATTATTACAAGTGCCAAAGTTTGTCGATCTATTTGTTACATTTTCACGCCTAAGCCAAGCCTAAGCCACAAGATAAGATATTATTAAATAAATAAGAAAGAAATATTTCAGAGTAATTATTTTTACCTAAGTAAGAATAGGTATCATTTTGTCAGGCTATTCAGACTAAATAGGTTAGGTACAGTAAGTGGAAGAGCTGAAGGTACTTACTAAATATTTTATTATAATTTTAATAGCATCAGTCATAATGAAAGAAAATGCCTGGCTTTTTATGAAAGTAGGTTATATTTACTTAGTAACGTCTTTAATAATGATTCTTTGTTCAACAAATGTTTTTGTTGGTATGAAGCTATGAACGATATTAAAAATACCGTAAGGTTTTAATAATCCATGCCGGGAGGAAGATATGTATCCCGTGTGTGGTATGAGCAAATACTTTTTACATTAAGGCCGTCCCCCGAGCAAACGACCTTGACCATACATTTGCCGCGTTGCCGAGATCGCACAAAAACCCTATTTTTTTACTTATCTTAATTCAAAATTGACCTAAAAAAAGTTAAAACGGGGAATATGTAGTTAATGATATTGTCGATCTATTGGCATGTGTTTCAAATAAAAGTAATTTGTAAATACTAAGGAGATGCTGAATGTATGCTTGAATTTTAATAAATTGGTTTTACTTTGGAAGCTGATATCATGAGTATAATAAACAATTATAGAACATTTAAAACGTGGAAACGAATGTTGATATACTGAAGATTATTGCTGTATATTTTTAAATTACTTTGTAGCTTTCAAATTATAAGTTTATAAGGCTCTAAATACGGTAAATAAGGGTCTAGACAGACGGACTGCATTTCAACTGCAATTCAACTGCAAATTGCAGTTCAAGTGCAGTTTGAATGCAGTTGACACGACTGCAATACGACTGCAATAGAACTGCAAACCAAACAGTTCACACGACTGCACGCCGACTGCAGCTGAACTGTAATCCGACTGCAGTCGTGTCAACTGCATTCAAACTACACTTGAACTGCAATTGGATTGCAGTTGGATTGCAGTTGAAATGCAGTCCATCTGTGTAGACCCTTACGGAATCTCCATATGGAACTATTACTATAGTCCATAACGCTCCTGTGAGATCCTGTTGAATCCATAAGACGTAGAAGACGGACATATATGGCTGGCTTATGATAAGTCAATGTTAGTTGTCATTTAACTGCTGAATTTGATATAACACGACTTAATTACGAAGGTCCAGCATCTATAAATTAATTTCTTAAATAATAGAGATCAACTACGATAACTTGACGCGCCCCTCCAAATGACTGTTTCAATGTGTGTAGTCACATCCTTATGAAAGAGTTTGTATGTAGTAAGTATTCAACCAATCATAGTACACGTAATATTTCAGTTAATGTCACTTATTTCCAAGATTTGTTGGTCAACTAATCATAACTAGCCTACCGCGCAAGACAACGCACTTCAAACGTTTTGACAACGCACTTCAAAGGTTTTGAATTTTGGAGGGGCGCGCCAAGTTATCATAGTTGATCTCTACCTACCTACAAACTCCCGACCATATAATTTCGCAATGAAGATGCCGCGAACGGGCGTTGGATTATTTGCTTGATATGTGCTGCTACCTACTCAAGCACGTTCCTTATAACCAGTATTTTTGAATCTGTGGCGGCTTGGGCATGCGAGGGAAGCAAAAATACACCTAAAGCCATTCCTCTGGTGTTCTAGGTATGTACAATAGGCGTGCTGGCCAACACCATGAACGTGGCAGTGCTGACGCGGCGCGACATGGCTGCGGCACCCATCAACAGGCTGCTGAAGTGGCTGGCGGTGGCGGATGTCTTCGTAATGCTGGAGTACGTCCCTTTCTCCGTATACAAGTATCTGGTGAGTTGGAATACCTTTTTTTGTCGAGAGATGTCGTTCATCATTCCGTGGGATTTAAGGCTCCCACAAGAGATATGTAGGACTTGCCGCGCCCATAGTAATCGTAGAAGACGCAGCCCAATAAAACTTGGCGGTACACTAGCGATATCCTCATAAGTTATGGGATTGTAACAAATTGCTAAAGATTCGCGATTATACATCTATAGCTTTGTCCACACTATGCCTTTTTCTGGTCAAGGGCATGCGTTATAGCGCAGTCAACAGCGAACGTGAGGCATGCCCGCGACGCATGCGCATGACTCACCGTCAGTAGACAGATTGTTATAATAAATCTAGAAAATAACAATGGACTCTTCAAATACATAATATTTATATTTTGGTAAGGGTCATATGAGTACTCCGTAAGACACCTAAACTTATCGCTTTTTTTCGGAGAATTATATGTGAGCCAATAGAAAGGACACTTTCTGAAAGTGCTAAAGCGCTTGAATTATTGCAAAAAAAAGGACGGCGGCGGCGCCCCAAAGCTCTAAACCTAAATATAATCTATATTTTCGCGTCATAGTTACTTTCTTTGCTGACAAATATAATTTTATTGCTATTGCAGTCTATTCGCGCTACGACCATAGACTTTTAATATACGAGCATTTGCCCGCGGCTTCGCTCGCGTTAAGAAGTATTATTATATACAAACTTTCATTCCCTATTTTAACCCCTTGGGGTTAGAATTTATCAAAATCCTTTCTTAGCGGATGCCTACGTCATAACATCTACCTGCATGCCAAATTTCAGCCCGATCCGTCCAGTGGCTTGGGCTGTGCGTTGATAGATCACCATGTCAGTCAGTCACCTTTGAGTTTTATATATATATATAGATACTGTCGTAAGGTGGTCGTAAGCTACGATTGACTTTGATTGGTTTATTTTTCTTGGATTAAGTGTCATTGGTACTTAAATGTTTACTTTTGCATTTATTTTCGCTCTAAAATTTTTACCCTTTTGGTAAAATCTTTTCCATCATCATCCAAAATCGTATTTGAATATATGTGAGAAGAAAATAAGGTCGGGGTTGTGGAATATATTGCTGCGACTTTAGAATGGTCTTCGTTTCAAGGCATTGGGCACTAAAAGTGAAATACAGCAATACGTGTTTTGAATTATTGCTTGAATTTGGGCGCACTTGTGCCAAATTGCCATACGACCAAGTAACGGTAAAAATGAATGATTTCCTGTAAAAACCATGGTTTTTATGGTTTTCAGTTTTCACCGCCCACAATTGCAAGATTGCTTCCACCATCGAGGTGGAACTATCATTTTTAGGTATTTTACTAGGACCAGTCCCGTACTAGTACATACTACATACACCCCATAAGAGTAACCTTAAAATTTAACATTACTCTTAAGTCTTATCTTTCTCCTGCCACATCTCGTGCTTAACTACCTCTTTCCGTCTTATTCTCTTACAATCAATTCCAGCAATTACTTGCAAGGCAGAGCCCTCGGCCGAGTACCTACTCGGTGTGTGTATCATATTATAGTTATAAAGGCTGATTTACATTGATACAGTAGATGGCGCCAGCATCACTGGATTCCGTCGCTGGATCAGCACTGTATCAATGTAAATTTGTTTCAATCCAGTCCAGCGCTGGTCGAAACATGTCAGCTTTTAGTATGACGTGCTCAGGCGAGTATATTGTCACCACTCTACTTATTTGTAATCAGGCCTTTACGCATAAACCTTGGTGTGGATAATTTTGCCACGCAGGTAATTTTTTTGTTACATTTTTATTATTTTTTTCTTTGAACCCTAAGAAGTTACGTGTGGTAATTAAAACGATCTATCGACATTCTTCACCGTTGTGTGCCTCCCCAATATTAAAAAAATATATGTGACATCATGATGAGAATTTTAAAGAGGCGCGACATTTCCAGAGTGCAATTAAACTGAGATATGAGCGTAATATGTTATTAACGGTCGCATTTCTGCTTCCGTAACGTTTTTTTTTTTACGTGAACGAGATATTATTGTCAAATTATTATAATCTACATAATTTATAGCATATCTGTTAACATGGTCTTACTTTCTGTATATGGGGAAATGCTTTACGCATCATCAGCGGATTGAGGATATAGGCCACGGTATGTGGGACTCCCCTGGAGCAGGGTCTACCCACTAACTCCCCATGGTGTTCCACTTCTCGCTTAGGGCAGAGTTGCGGCCTGCGGGTACGACTACGATAGAACCTACCGGAAACTCGTGTTTTATTACGACGAAGAGATTTTGGCAGTAATTTTGTTGATTTTGACGTAAGCCGTCTGCCAAACCCTTCATTATTAATTATAGTTGGGGAGGCGAAGAGTGGATTTCGGGATCAGTGCCGTAAATAGCCTTTTTTGCGCCCTGTGCGAGCTTCTATAACTGCGTCCTTGTTTTTTAGGGTTCCGTAGTCAACAAGGTGAAGGAACCCTTATAGTTTCGGTCTGTCCGTCTGTCTGTCTGTCCGCGGTTTTGCTTAGAGACTATAGGACAAAGCTGTAATTTGGCATGAATGTACATATTAGTGATGCCGACAAAATGGTACATGAAATCTTTAAAAAATATTTTTTATAGTACCTTCCCTACACATTAAGCGGGGACGATTTTTTGTTTCGCGTCAATTCCCCCAATCGTGTGGGGTGTCGTTGGATAGGTTTTTTAAAAATATTACGATTATTTATAGATCGTTTTCCGACTTAGGGATCCATTTGTGAAATATTAAGTTTTAAAGTAGAAATAATCGTTAGAGTCCAGTACATCCACCCCCTTCTACCAGCTAAACGGTTGCTTCTGTAAATGTGAAAAAATTCACGGGAGTAGGAAATCTGCTGAATTTTAAAGGAAAATTATCACGGCTAAGAATACTTCGTTATTGAAAAATGGTCGATCAACTAAAAAAATGTATTCGGCGAAGTATAAAGGAACTTTTCGTTCAAATTCCTTTGAAAGTAACTGAGATGATATATATTATAGTAGTGCAAAACACATTATAAATATTTACATTCATTGACCAAAATTAAAAAAAAAACTAGCGGTACTACAGAACCCTATATTGCGTGTGGCCCGACACGCACTTGGCAGGTTTTTTTAATATTATAGGTACCCAGATAATCTCCCGGCTCTCACACCGGTTTCGGTGACGGTGGCCGGTTTCATTGAAACCAGGCCAGCTACGCAGGAGTAATTTTATAGTGCCCAAGTGTGTGCGCAGTACACAAGAGCACTCTCTATTCCTTTTACTCTCATAACCCAGTGGGACGGATGACCGACACGACTGGCGAGAGATCAGGTGCAGGACCGACTTTTTACATGCCCATCCGACGTGCATGGATCATCTTTATTGTCAGACAATCAGGTGATCAGCCTGCATTGTCCTAACCAAACTTGGAATTAATATGTTTCCAACGCGAGAATCGAACCCACGACCTCCGGGTCATGAGTCGCGCTCTACCCAGAGCAATGCTTCCAGGGCCACAGGCCTCCCTGGTCTGGCCATTCTTGCGCCCCCCCAGAGTCTGCGCCCTGTGCCTGGGCACCGGTGGCACCGCCCTATTTACGGCACTGTTCGGGATTAGCTCGAGCGTGTCAGATTAAGCTTGTATACTGTATAGGCTTCCGACATGTGTCTAGTTATCATGGTATAGAAATCAGATTTCTCACGTGGTGGGTTAAATTTTTTTTAAATATTGAAATGTCATCAGATCTGTCAGATTAAGATGGATGCTTAGTATACCCCAAAGAAGCTTTCATATAAAGCACTGACAATTCAAAGTATCAGCAGAATGCTAAAATTTGGTATGGGTCTGCGGTTTGTGGGTGAAGAGGTAACCGACAGATAGACAGAAACACTATCACATTTAGAATATTTCTATGAATCACAGATAGATCAAGATAGATACCGCATGTGTATGTACTTCCCGTGCCATATCGCGTTATCAAACGACGAGCAATGCTCATCTTTCGAAAGTCTGTTCTTTAGTCTGCTATCGGAATCGGACGTCAATCGGAATTTTAAAAATGCCTTAATGCCTAAAAGTGCCGTATTGAGCTGTAGAAATTCAAATAGATACGTCGGCCTTGATAATGGACACGTTTCTTATCATCGGTACGTCACAGTGGTAGGAAAAAAGTGACACGCTCGTTTTCATACAAATGGGGCGACATGCGGTATCTATTTTTATATATGTCTGTGGTATGAATAATATGAAAGCATGGATTTCCTTATAAACATTCTAACTCTTCTTCTGTGTTAAATACAGCGAGCTCCCATAACAAAATGTATGTCATTCATAACTATCCAGTGACTTCATAACTCCATAAAAGGTGGAAGTTCGGTGTTCGATTGTATATATTTTTTATTTACTCGCCCAACACGCCTTATGACATGAACTAAATATAACCGAATAATTTTCTACGTGAGTTACCTTGAACTTATTAATATTAATGCTTTCACTAAAAACTATTAATATTTCGCTCGAGTATTCGATATATACGTGTTTTTCTATTTTCTGCTTTGATTATATTTTGTTCCGCAATAAAAACTGTCCTATGTACTTTCCAGGGACCCAAAGTATCTATGAAAAAAATTTCATCCAAATCGGTTCAGGGGCTTAAACGCGAAGCGCCAGCAAATAAACTGGGTCACTTTTGCATATTATGAGCTGACCCAGCAAATGTTATTTTGCTACTTATGTTTTACATGCTTGAGAGCCTCAGAGACCAAGAGAGGAGTGGAAGAGAGGTCATTCTTTACACAATTTTGCTATTAAAAAATTAGGTATGGAAGTAGATACTAAATATGGATTATTGCCATTTCTATTACATTCTTAGCTCTTCGCTTGTGTTGATATACAGCGTGCTCTATTAATATCTTTATCTTAACCATAAATCTACCTGACTTCTGGGCGCGTTGATTTAGAGCACCGCGCCGTTAATTTTTGTTTACACGACAGGGTTTAGATGGTTTAGACGCACGCCAGCTGAATGTATACTATATTGTGGCTCAGGGGTAAGCCGTATTGCTCCGCTGCGTTGCGTTGTTACAACGGAAAATATGCTAAATCGTTGTGTTACCGCGCGAAATTAATCCTTAATGTCGTTGTGACAAAATATCTGATGCGACGATATAACCCATCGATGTGGCATAATTTTAACATGGCAACGCAACCCATAAAAGAGTAGGTACTGTTGAGGACAGCGGCCTCGCACCTGAGATACACATAGTGAGTGCATACAAACTCGTAACAGTGAAATATGAGATATAAACTCAGTGTAAAATCAGTGTTTTTACAAATAAACTTTAAAAAGTGAATTGTGATAAATCTGTGCCTCCCTAAGAGGTAAAAAGTAGTTAATTTATTAAAGTAGTACGTTATCTAATAAATACAAGAAAAACTAGTTGCATAAAATAAGTAGTTCGGAAAATATTGAGAAAATTGTGTGAAAATGTATGTAAATTGTATTAACTTTTATGTTCGCCTAGCCGTAATTATGTAAAATATAAGTTTTGATATTTAGATTAAGTTAAATATTGTAGAACGATAAATAAAGAATTTCCCGAAATGCGCTTTGGTGAAAACCACTTTCGCCACTATTACTACATTTTTGACTCCTTAAGAGCTGTCCTGACTCAAAAAATCAAACATCGTCCGTCTCTCTTCACACTCACGCCCGTCTTTCATATGCCAGGTGAAAAAGGACGACGCGAAATCATCGCAAAGTTAGTTTTACTTGAATAAAAGACGAACTATAATGATTATGAAAAAAGTATTTTGAACAAATTTAGGTTTTATCAATGTCTTTTTTAAATATTAAAAAATATTAAAGAAAATACAGCAAACTTCGAAGATCCAAGCAAAAATGTGTCTAAAACAAGGTTTTTTGTAAAAAAGAAACTATCGAGCATTTTTTCAGTAATCGTGTTTTCGTCTTGAGCGTTTAATCTTCATGAACTGAAGTTACTTGTGTCAAAAAATCAGTTTACTAGACCTTACAGATTTTGAGACCTAGGTTTAAGTATGTAGTCAAGTTAGGGTCAGGTGCGCTCTTTAACCAGGGGCTCCCAATCTTTTTCAGCCTGCGGCGCACTTACAAGTCAGTATTTTGTCACGGCGCCCTACTCTACCTAGCAAAAATATACATAAATAGACACCTTTAATAATTATTATAGTTAGGTTAAGCAGGTAAATAATAATAAACAAATATATTTTAATCATCTACCTGCTTTGTATAACAATTCGTATTATAATTTTATTTTATAATATTTGTGGTATGGATAATGATAGAGGATCGACTCACGAGCCACGGCGCGGCGCCCCTCTTGCCTTTCCACGGTGCACCAGGGCGCCGCGGTGCACAGTTTGGGAACCCCTGCCTTAAACAAAGGTGATAATGTTTTTTTTTTCGTGACCCCAAAAGACTTTCAGCGGGGTTATAAAACGGACATAACTGCTAGCTACTTTTTGTTTCATATACAGAATGTAACAAAAATAAGTGATAATACCTTAGGGTGTGGACGTGTTCCTTGTAGAGTTCACTGTGAAAGTAGCAGCGCTGAAAGACCAAAAAATTTTTTTCAGTTTTGTATGGGGAAACTCGTGACGCTCGGGCCCTTGCCCATACAAAAGTGAAAAAAAATCGTCTTTCAGCGCTGCTACTTTCACACTGAACTCTCTACAAGGAACACGTACACCCCTAAAGTATTATTACTTATTTTTGTTACACGCTATAGAAGTTATCACGTTATTGTTAGATGAAATGTATATACTGCAAATACAATAACAATGCAAAAATCTTCCTCTTTTCTTCGTCGCTCCCTATGTAATTTCAAATGCGCTATCGGCTATAACAACACCAATAAAATTGTGTTCCACGTCAATAAAATGGAAAAACCAAAACAATGTTATTTGATATCTTTGGTAGATCATGCTATTTACATGGTGTTGAATGTATGAAAGGTTCCCAGAAACGCATAAACGATTTAACCAGAAATAAAATAAAAAAACATTCACAAAAATTCTCCGAAAATTTCATTAATGAAAAAACAGAAATACTTTTTCTAATTTTACACCTGTTGCGTCGATAAAAGTTTCAAAAGTTCAGATGAACTTTTGAAGGGTATGATAAGTAAAGAGCAAAAATTATTTCGAAGTGTCAGATAATACTTTATGGTCCAGGAGCCAGTGACAGCCAGACTTTCGTCATTTTATAAAAGGAAAGTTTACCTGTCAAAAATGTCTGGCGGTGGAAGACGAGATTACTACAGTTACCCCGAAGAAAATAATTAGGTTAAGTTAGAACTGACACCTCCTAAAGTAATCGCGACCGAAACTCCATAGTTGCTGGTCGTTTTTACCTCTTGAGAGCTCATGTACCTAATATATAAAATCAAATAATTTTTATTTAGAGTTAATTTTTTAACAAATTTTTTTCTGAACGTTGGAACTATGGTGCCTACCATCGGTATAGGAAAGCTTTCAGCTTTTTTGAAATGACGAAAGTCTGGCTGTCGCTGGCTCTTACTCTATTACAGTAAATTAATGATTTCGCGAGAAAATTGGACTGTCAATTTAAAAATAACGGACGAAATTAACAAGGCCGATAAATCTGAAATGAACACCACACGCCATTCACTAATTAAGTCATTTTCTGTTCAATTCAATTATTACGTCGATTGAATTAAAATTTTAGGTACAAACTGTTTTTGCCACTGCCAATCAATAGTTTTTTTTATATAAAATAAGGGGGTAAACGAGCAAACGGGTCACCTGATGGAAAGCAACTACCGTCGCCCAATCAGAAGAGCTGCGGGTGCGTCGCCGGCCTTAAAAGAAGGAATACGCTCACTTCTTGAAAGTTTTTATAGAAAGAAGAAAGAAGAAGAAAGAAAATTTTATTTTTAGTACACAAAAGACACAATTACAATATAAGCAGTACAAGAGCAGGCAAACTAGTATAATAATTGTTTTGTTACTACTAACTACTGCTTACTACTGCCACTGCTACTACTTACTAGTATAATAATTATTTAATGAATTGTGCCTAGATGTGTCAAAAAAAGGGTTCAGTTCGGCTTAGGCCATGTACCTATGTTGGACACGTGACGTCCCGTGACGAGAAAAACGAATAGCATATAAGCCACGACACGAATTTCGCGTTATGGACTTTTTGCGATTGCCAGAACGCGTCGTGGCCGTTTTCATTAGAGCCACGACGCGAAATTCGTGTCGTGGCTGTTTCACTGTGACCACAACGCGTTGTGAGCCTTTTTTTCGCTCATTGAGCGATTTCGGTCTTTGAGCGTAACATTTACACTAGATTAGGTACTAAAATAATCTAATGATGAACTTTAAACAATTAACTTCGTATCACTTTCCCTCTAACATAAACCTTCCCTAGACTTCCACGAATACTTAAAGACTAAAATTGGCCACATCAGTTTAGTCATTCTCGAGTGTTAGCGAGAAACATTTAAATTTTAAGTTTTGTTTAAAAAGGATTAATGTCGTATTGGTTAAAATCGCTTCGAAAATTAACCATTATTTGTAGTAAAAAGAAAATGACAAAAAATGTTATTGTGGGATATCCATAAGAGGTGACATATACCATCGCGAAGTTTTCTGTAGACCTTTTCATTGTGTACAATACTTAGTACATTATTTTGATAAATCTCGTAGTGAACAACCTACGTTTTGCAATGTAAGCGGAAAAAATGTAATTATTTACGACATCACATGAGAAACCCCAAAAATAACAGTATTTCTCCACTATTTAATGATTGTTATTATACTTATAAACCTTCCTCTTTAATCACTTTATCTATTAAATAAAACCTCATCAAAATCGATTGCGTAGTTTTAAAGATTAAAGGGAACAAAGGGACATGAGGACAGAAAAAGCGACTTTGTTTACTATTTGTAGTGATGTAATTAAAATTTAATACAATACGATGACAGCAGGAGTATAATTTTATTTATTTTTAGTCTCGAAAGAGAATAAATTATTATATGTACTTATAGAAAATGAAAATAAACTTAACATCCTGATTTAAATATCGCACAATTCACAAAACACTTGCTGGTGAATAAGGGTTGTATGAGGTTTATTTTACTATCTGAAACTTTATTGTTTTAGTAATTAAAAGCCGCTATAAATTAATTTCAGATAAGAAAATTAAGGTATACTAATTTCAATTTAGAACGAGATGTTATTTTATGAATACTAATCTAGTTTATTAAAACATTAACTGAATAATAAACTTCTTAGAACTTTAAGGGCCTGGGTATTTGAAGTTCTTAACAATAGTCCAAAAAGGTTTCGAAATAACTAAGTTTGTAACATACGAGATTTAACTTTCATATTTAATCTATACCTGACTTTTGTTGTTTCATGTTTGAGTAGAGATCAACTACGATAACATGGCGCGCCCCTCGAAAATTCAAGCCGTTTGAAGTCCGTTGTCAAAACGTTTGAAATGCGTTGTCTTGCGCGGTAGGCTAGGTGTTATGATTAGTTGACCAACAAATATTGGTAATAAGTGACATTAACTGAAATATTACGTGTACTGTGATTGGTTGAATACTTACTACATACAAACTCTTTCATAAGGATGTGACTACACACATTGAAACAGTCATTTGGAGGGGTGCGCCGTGTTATCGTAGTTGATCTCTATATTGTCACCACTCTACTCGGTTGTTGTAATGGTCTTTACGCATACCTTGGTGAGGATAATTTTGCCACGCAGGCAGCCGCCACATATTCAAAAATACTGGTTATAAGGAACGTGCTTGAGTAGGTAGCAGCACATATCAAGCAAATAATCCAACGCCCGTTCGCGGCATCTTCATTGCGAAATTATATGGTCGGGAGTTTATAGGTAGGTAGGTAGAGATCAACTATGATAACATGGCGCGCCCCTCCAAAATTCAAAACCTTTGAAGTGCGTTGTCAAAACGTTTGAAGTGCGTAGTCTTGCGCGGTCGGCTAGTTATGATTAGTTGACCAACAAGTCTTGGTAATATGTGACATCAACTGAAATATTACGTACGTTACATACAAACTCTTTCATAAGGATGTGACTACACACATTGAAACAGTCATTTGGAGGGGCGCGCCAAGTTATCGTAGTTGATCTCTAAGAGACTTGAATTTAATAGGTGTATTAAAAATACCATGTAGAAATGATTTTTCCTTTAACTATTACTTTTTTTCTGATAACTGAACACAAATTTAATAATAAAAAATTTTATCTGTGCAACGGTGTTAGTTTTAAGTTTATAAAAAATCTCAAAGTCGCTTTATCCGTAAAATATTAAAATAAATATAACAGTAAAATAAGAATTGTTTTATTTCTGAATGGATTTGAATTAAATACATTCAGAACGTGGCTTTCTAAATAGGGGCTCCAGTAGCCGTAGCACTGCGACCAGCGGAAATGCGAAAGTATAGACAAACTGCGGAGATAAACTTAAGGTGCGGTTCCGATCTTTTTTCGTTCCGAAAAATTCAATTAAAATGCCACTTTGTGACAGACTATAGTCCTAAAAATTCAAATAATATCCTACTTTATGACATATTCTCTAGTCTGTCATAAAGTGGCATTTTAATTGAATTTTTCGGAACGAAAAAAGATCGGAACCGCGCCTTAAGTTTATCTCCGCACTTTGTTTGTTCTCTCGCATTTCTACTGGTCACCGTGCTACGGCTACAGATACCGTATTATTCAGTTTTCATGAAAATATGCCATCACAATAAAAAAGCTTTCTTTATCCAGGCCCCTAGCTATGATCGAATTAAAAAATATACTCTTTGTACCCAGATTCTCCCAGAGAAGCTGGACTTCCCGTACTCATGGGCGATGTACCTGCTGTTCCACATGCACTTCGCTCAGATCCTGCACACCGCGTCCATCTGTCTCACCCTGTCTCTCGCCATCTGGAGATACATCGCCATCAAGTGAGTATTGAGGTTACAGAATAGGGATCTACCGTAGTCTGCATTAGAGGCGATTTTAAAGTGTAGTTTTTATTGTATTTTATCAATTTGTAACGGAAATATATGTATGCATTTATTCAAATCTTTCATACACATGCTTGTCATAATAAAGTATATAAAACTTTTTAAACAAGTAAAAATTGTTATTTAACACTCTGAAAACGAACATTATAGTGACACCTCTGAGGCTAAAATCCTTAAAGCCATTCACGCTGCTAACCAAACAAAACCCTCTTTCTGGCGCAGTCGGGTTATTAAATTAGCCTGAACTGGCATTCTTATAGAATTTTTGGACGATTCAAGCACTTCTAAGAAACATATTTATAGTATTGTTACGTGCTAGGGTTCGAGGATTCGGAGAGAAAAACCTGGTGACTCTCTTGAAGACTTTATTCACAAACACTAGCTCACACAAATCACTAAGTCCAAACACTAAGCACTAGATCCAAATCACGGAGCACTATCACTGTCCTAGGTCGTAGCCGAGTCGTTAGTTCACTATCACAATCACTCACTATTGATCACTTGTCTCACTTTGAAGTCGCCTTGATGATCGCTCGGATCGAACTGAACTGCCGGCTGGACTGTCTTCGACTATTTATACGGGCCGGATCGAATCTCAGAAAATTCCGGAACATCCCAGAATAAACCCGATATGCGTAAACAAGTATGAGACATTTCTAGAAATTACTCGTAGGTACACCTAGCGCCATCTAGTATCGAGTAGGGGATTTATGTTGCCTGTGTTCCCTTGGTAAGTTCCACTGCTTCGACGCTAGATGGCTCTGTGTGTCCGTAACAGTATGTATCTTCAAATTATTATTCGTAACCGTTACATAAGACATACCTGAGTAGTGGTGATATGCCCTTGTTTCAAATTTTCAGTGAACTAGCTAGCTCCGATTTCCAGTTAAGTTTGTAATTGGAAGCTGCACTAATGCATTATTATAGGGACGGCTTTGCTGCAGCGAAACTTCAAATGGCCGGGGTAGGGCGGACCAAATGTTGTTATTAATTATTATTTTAAGCCGACTTCCAAAAAACGAGGAGGTTATATGTTCGGCTGTAGATATTTTTTTTTCATAAATTATAATATAAGTAGATTCTTACGTATATAGGAAAATCACGTAGAAATCACACACTCTTGTTACACGTAATTTAATACCGGCAAATTTTTCGTGTATTCAAAAAATAGTACATTAAGAAATAGCCTCAGATCACATGTTTGTTGACCTCGGCTTCTTATTTTCCTGCCCTAGGTGCGTGATGTACAATTTCCTATTTAATAATAATAATAATAATAGACATTTATTCAACAAAGTTCACAGTACACTACAATAAAACAAAGCACACAACCATAAAGACAGAAAAAATTTAAAAAAATAAAAAAGACAAGCATACTAACTAGGTAGGTACTAAGCCTAACCACATAATTATATAACAGCAAAAAAAAATTATATTATGAATGATGTTTGAATAAAATTTATCATCTGTTCTTTGCGTAACTTGTTGTTAGTTTCAAAATCGTTTAACCTGTGTAAATTGTAATGCAAACAAACTATTAAAACTATACTCTACATAGGCTATTGCATATTATTATGAATGGTGTAAAAATTTTGACGAGCACTTTTTTTAGGTACTCAGACAGGAGCCATATTCTGTGCACGGAGCGGCGCTGCAGCATTGCCATACTGGCGAGCTTTCTACTGCCTCCTATACTTTGCATACCTACGTTTATGGTAAGTACTTGTTAAGTATGTTGTAGTAAGTCCAGACGACTACTAAGTATAAACAATAATATACAATCTTCAAACTAGACTGCACTGTAAAGCGTCTTCCAGACAGACGCGGCCTGCGGTGGCGGTGGCGGTCAGTTGAATGGCTTGGCCGCGTGGCCGCGTGTGTTTGTGTCGTTCCTAGAACTCTCAAGTCATCCAACTGACCGCCACCGCCACCGCAGGCCGCGTCTGTCTGGGAGGCGCTTAATGCACATAATATTATAGTTAACTGTCATTTTAGTTAGCCTTATAGAGTAAAGTACCCCGCGAACGATCAAATTGATTGTCAAATATTACGTGTTTGTCAAACAGTTTGAAAGTGTGTGCTTTGTTTGAAGCGTTTGTCAAACAAACTACGTGTTTGACGTGTTTGAAGAAAATTGTAATTGGCGTAGCGTTTGACAAACGTGTTTGAACGTGTTCCGGTGTATTTGTCAAACAAGATCTCATGATCTCAAACCGATTCTAGCAAATTGTTTGACATACTTGTTTGATGCACGTTTGTTGGTCTGCGCTGCTGTTTGATGAAAACGTAAATTACGTCAAACATGTTTGTCAAACAAATTTGATCGTTTGCGGGGTACTTAAGGGCCTTCCCTACGGAGATTCCATAATTTACCGTATTTAGAGCCTTATAAACTCATAATTTGAAAGCTACAGGGTTATAATAAAAATACAGCAATAATCTTCAGTATCTCAACATTTCTTTCCACGTTTTAAATTTTCTTTTTTCATTTATACGAACCTACTAACTACATATTCCCCGTTATAATTTTTTTAGGTCAATTTTGAACTAAGATAAGTAAAAAAATAGGGTTTTGGTGCGATCTCGGCAACGCGGCAAATGTATGGCCAAGGTCGTTTGCTCGGGGGACGGCCTTAATGCATCACCCGTGTGTAAAACTTGTCTCAATGTTGCAAGAATTTATTACTACAACATGACAGATTTACGCTACTGTTTAATTGTGTATTGCGTAACTGCGAATTACATTAATAACGAAAAGTTATCTCCAATTTAACTAACATTCTACAAATAAAATAAAACAATCGAATCAAACGTCCTTGAACCGCATAATAACTTGCAAAATATTCGTTTGAATACAATAGTGAATACTTTGCAGGTATTTGACATCCACACCAAAAACGTGACGGACGCGTATGGCAACCCAGACATCGCTTATCACGTGGACTCCGACAGCCAGGGCACGCTCTACCAAGCCAATTTCTGGGTCCACGCCGTCCTCATAAAACTGCTACCTTGCTCAATCCTCACCGTAATAAGTCTGTGGCTCATCCGAGCTCTATACAGTGCGAACCAGCACCAGAGGAATTTACGGAACTACAGCACATGTCCTGCAGCAGAGAAGATGGTGAAGCGACAGCATAAGGCAGACAAAAGAACGGATAGGACTACGAAGATGCTGCTGGCTGTGCTGCTTCTGTTTTTAGTGACGGAGCTGCCTCAGGGCATCCTTGGTCTGATGAGCGGCCTCCTTGGGCTCTGCTTCTTCAAGAGATGCTACGGTCTGTTCGGGGAGCTGATGGACTTCTTGGCGCTTCTGAATGGTGCCATCAACTTTGTGCTGTACTGCTCCATGTCGCGGCAGTTCCGGCAGACCTTCAGACAGCTGGTGCTGCAGCAGAACCTCGCCCGGTTCATGCCAACTACAGCATCGCACTCCGACTCACACAACCAGAACACGTAAGTACTGAACTATACTATTAGTGTCATGCGGAATTGCCTACGCACGGTTTTCTCTTTTCACCTCTCGTGCACTAGTTTTCTCTTTTTACTGCTCTAGTGTGATAACCTTACTTATTACAAAAGACTTTAAATCATTCCAAATGTAACCTTACTTCTCGATTTATATGTGTCCGCGAAGACCAGCGGTTTGACCGCTACACCGCGAACCGACCCGACCGCTACGTGGGAGAGCCATGCTTCGGCACGAATGGGCCGGTTCGATCGGAGAAATACCACGTTCTCACAGAAAACCGGCGTGAAACAGCGCTTGTGCTGTGTTTCGCCGAGTGAGTGAGTTTACCGGAGGCCCAAATTCCCCTACCCTATTCCCTTCCCTTTCCTCCCCTATTCCCTTCCCTTCCCATCCCTACCCTCCCCTATTACCCTATTCCCTCTTAAAAGGCCGGCAACGCACCTGCAGCTCTTCTGATGCTGCGAGTGTCCATGGGCGACGGAAGTTGCTTTCCATCAGGTGACCCGTTTGCTCGTTTGCCCCCTTATTTCATAAAAAAACACAATTGTATGTAAATGATAATAATAAAAATATCTATGGACGCTTCACACCACGTCAGTCTGGCCCCGTGTTAAGTACCTGAAGGATTTGTGTTACGGGTACCAGACAACGGAAATATATTTAAAATACTACACCATATATTTAAGATTTTAATTATATCATACACTTATTTAATACACATCCATGAGTCATGGTCCAGGAACATTGAAAACTTTGTTCCGTCGGCGGGATTCGAACCCGCGACCCCCGGCTTGAGCTGCCACAAACTCCATTGAGCCACTGCAGAGGTCGTCAATAGGGGCGCGACTGCTATTTAAATAAATCGTTACGTATTTGCTTGTGATCTCGATAAAAATAGAGCCTAATTGCGTATCATAAAACCGCCCATTTAGGTCTATTATTCACAACGAAAGTACTTTATTTATAGTACCAAAAAACCCTTAATTTGTATAATAGAATAAAATATAATGTAAATTATGAAACCACACATGTTTTTCATTCATGAAAGTAAAACCTACATTCAATATTTCGACAATGAATTAATCCTTTCTATTGTGGCGGTACCCACAATCGCCTAACATTCCTGCATCGCGCTATCGAAGTTTTCTGAGCGCGTCGGTATATATACGATAGCTGAAATGTATCACGTGGGCTTCGGCCTGACCGGGCATACTACCTCGCTCGGTCGGAAGATCTTCCTTTGACCTCCACGCATATTCCCGCACTATTATATTCCAAAATATTATATTACAAAACAATAATATATTCCCTACAACCCACAACGCTATTGTAAAACTAAAACCTACATTTTCATTTCAGTTTACTCTGTTCGCAAATTTTCTCTGAGACTTACAACATAATCTCAATTAAAGTTTTATTGCATTTAGTTAGCACAAATTAAAATATTGCGATAGTTGGCGTTGGCGGGTGCGCGTGCGGGAGGAAGATAATCTGTGCAGGGTGCAGCCTGACTGCGTCGCGTCGTCGATGTTAGTTCTCAGTATATATACTGTATTATCTATGATGTTAGTGTCGGAGTCTGTGAATTGACCTGGGAATCATTTTGCTAGTAATAAAATAAGAAAAAACCAAAATCCGCCTGCATGGATAAATCCAATATTAATGAAAAATTAGCTGATATTAAGCTAAAACAAGATGAAAATTCAATGACAAAGTATTAAAAAAAAAACAATGATTTGGTACTTAAAACTAGAAACATACAATGAAACAGTACCAAACTAGGTACCTATTATAACATATTGTAGGTACACTTTTCTAAGTTTACCTACGATATAATTATGGTTATATCAGCACGGTAGTTTTTCAATTTTTTATTAGATTGATTCAGTCGAAATGGTTAGATGACTACAACTAAAAAGTCGCAAATAAAATAAATTAATTAAAAATCAAAAACCCGACTGCAAAAAATGTTACTTAACTAAAAAGAACGAAACAAGACCTAATTCTGCCGGAGGCATCGAATCCATGTTTTAATTGATACGACTCTTGCTTAGGAGTTTCATGCCAGGATAAATAGAAGGTTACATAGAAAAATGTAGAAGAAGAAAGTGGATAATAAAATGCAGCCGGAGGCATAATATTTTATGATTTATGAATTAACTAGCTGTTGCCCGCGACTTCGTCCGCGTGAACTTCAGTTTATAGCGCGCGGTGTCAACAAAATTGGTGTCAAATTTAAAAGCTTTTTAAAACCCTGGTACCCCTTAAGTCAAAATACCCAAAAACAGCAGCTGTGTAGTGAGCACATAATATTTCATTTTTTTAAATTAAACTTTATACCGTTTGACGTGGGAGAGCCATGCTTCGGCACGAATGGGCCGGCTCGACCGGAGAAATACCACCTCCTCACAGAAAACCGACGTGAAACAGCGCTTGCGCTGTGTTTCGCCGAGTGAGTGAGTTTACCGGAGGCCCAATCCCCTACCCTTTTCCCTTCCCTACCCTTCCCTATTTCCTTCCCTACCCTCCCCTGTTACCCCTTAAAGGGCCGGCAACGCACCTGCAGCTCTTCTGATGCTGCGAGTGTCCATGGGCGACGGAAGTTGCTTTCCATCAGGTGACCCGTTTGCTCGTTTGCCCCCTTATTGCATAAAAAAAACCAAATTTAAAGCTTATTTAGCCCCCTATTAAACAACTTTAGCTTTACCAATAAACTATAGTTTTTTTACATTGGTATGTTTAAGGTTACGTCACTACATAGATAAGTACTGAGTAGTGAGTAGTGAGTTATTTCATAACGTGTATAACAATCGAAAGAATCGAATAATAATCGAAAAGTGGCCTATCATGCAGGCTTAGTAATGGTTTGGGGTGGCATACGATTTGGAGCCCGCACAGAGCTGATGATTGTTAATGATGGTACTTTGACAGTGCAAGGCTATAGCACAGACATCCTAGAACTGCATGTTGTGCCTTTTACACAGTTTTAGGCAGTAACTTCAATTTTATGCGCGTCCATAGAATAAAAAAATCGGGCATTATTACCTAAATGATGCTGGCGTAGCCCAGCTGGAGAGGTCAGCACGGTCTACGGATGTGGATCCGATTGAGGACGTGTGGCACATCAATGGGTGAACGGTACGAGTTAAAACTCCAGCTCCAAAATGTGTTCAGGAGCTAGAGTTGGCGCTACTGGAGGAGTAGAAGAATATCCTATAATATCATGGAATGGCGTATCCAGACTCTCTTGAGATCCATAGAAGGCATTGCACGCTTTTAACATGGCATTTCTTAAGTAAAAATGAAGAATTTAACTTAAAAACTTACTACTGAAATTTCAAAGATTTTTCTTAATTTTTGATTTTTGCAGATTTTTTCTATTTTACACGTTTTTATGCCCTAAATTTATATAAGTTTTATTTTTTAATCATCAATTATGAAATAAATAAATAAATATATAAAAAACAGCGAATAATTTCCAAAAAAATAATTATTTTGTTATGTTCCTCTAATTTTGCCGGTGTGTTTATTTTTAATTTGACTCTTTCACTCGCGCAGCAACACCTAAATTGTTTTTCAATTATTATATTACTAGCGACCCGCCCCGGCGTCGCACGGGTATAAAATATATAGCCACTGAAAAAATGATTAAAATGGATAGCCTATGATCCTTCACGTGGTGAGTGGTCTACTTCTTATCTGTGCCAAATAACATAAAAATTGCTCCAGTAGCTCGCGAGATAAGCCCTTTCAAAAATTTCCCTCGTTTTTTTTTTCACATTCTCCTATTAGTATTAGCGTGACAAAATATTGCCTATAGACTTCCTCAATAAGTGGGCTATCTAACACTGAAAGAATTTTTCGAATCGGACCAGTAGTTCCTGAGATTAGCGCGTTCAAGTTAGCCCTTTCAAATAATTTTCCCCGTTTTTTCCCCATTTTCCTCTATGTCTTCGCTCCTATTAGTCTTAGCGTGATAAAATATAGCCTATAACCTTCCTCGATAAATGGGCTATCTAACACTGAAAGAATCATTCAAATCCGTTGCGTAGTTTTAAAGATTAAAGGGAACAAAGGGACATGAGGGAAAAAAAAGTGACTTTGTTTTATAATAAGTATAGATATAGATGTACCAAATTTTAGTAGCAATTGCGTTTGAGTAGGAAAAAAAATTGTTTAGAGAACTTTAGATCTGCAGCAATAAAACCATACGAGATACTAGGGTACAAGTATTTCCCCTCCTGAAAAAAAAGGGTACATATTGTCCAGTACGTATACAGTACGTATTTTTTTCATATTAGCATAGAGTATGGAAGTATGCATTGAGTAAAATATCATTATTAGACTCCATAAATATTAATATTTACAAATAGTCCACCTCCGCAGCTTTCATAAAATAAAATATTCAAGGGGAACAATTTCTAACCACTGTGATTAAATTTAGCCAATTTACCCGAACTATAAAATTGTTTTAACACGTTTTAACTAACTTTAATTGACATGAATTCCACATAACATGAAATAGTTATAAATACCAGACATTTTATCAAATGTGGCCTCTTCACGTTGGCCAATAATGGAAAAATATAGACGATTATAAACGTGGGAAGATTTGTCTCAAATTGGTTATGTTCGACGTCGATTGTGTACGCTATAGTTTCGGTATCATGGCTATAATAATGGCTATCCATAAAATCCCAACGTGAAGAAAAACCACTGCATTTAGTATTTACTATCAACTTCATAGTGTGGTTTAGACAAACTTTAAAAATACAGGGTGTAACAAAACTAAGTGATACTACTTTAGGGTTTGTATGTGTCCCTTATACTATAGAGTTCACTGTGAAATAAGCAGTGCTGAAAGTGCACATTTTTTGTGATTTTTGCTTTTTGTGACTTTCAGTGTTGCTATTTTTCAACAACAAACTTTACACATGGGACTCATGTGTGTTACAAAACGGTAATACACTTCCTAAAGTATTATCACTTAGTTTTGTAACACCCAGTATACAAAATACACTTTTATAATCTGTAGCCTGCTTTGTGCTTTTTTCCAATTGTTGTTCTACTTTGAAAAACACTCAGCGCGTTTATTGGTCAACGTTTAGTCGTGTGTCGACGTTGACTAATAACAACGCAGTATGCTTTTGAATTCGAGTCGAATGGGAATTGTAAGTCCCTCTGCAAGTGTGCCACAAGCTCCGTGAGTGTAAAATTTCTATAATCTGAAATAATTCGCATTTATAATAATATTTATTGTATCTAAACATCCCTCTCCCAACTCTCTCCACGTTGAGCAAAACGTTGCTATTCAAATATTATTATTATTGATTCACATAATATTAGAAAATGAATTGCAACAGTAATTGTTGTTAAGTCATAATTTCATAAATTATATAGAAATATACCTCTCTTTAAATGCATTTGTCCATCTTGGGCCAACGTGGAGAGGCTGCTTAAAATTTTCGCAACCAAATTATAACGGCCGCTTGTGTGCAGAGCTCTTATCTTTTTTATCAATCTTCTTTATCTTTTTAATATATCTTTTATAAATGAACGTGGCTAACAGCAAGGCATGATGTTATTTTCCTCCCTGCAGGTGCACGGAAAAGATTAAAAGATAACTGCAACGGAGCTCCAGCGATAAATAGTGAGTACGGTGTTCATTAGTGGCATTACGCTTTATAGTCAAAGTGTGTAGCAGTCATCTGGTTTAATCCGCTACTTGATTGAGTGACTAGCGCGTTCATTGAATGACGACATTTAATTGAATTGGAAGAATGTCGATTGAACAATCGTCACTAAACGTCCAACTAGTTAGCGGATTGTAACATAGCCTTTTACCAGAGCGGCCTTCTAATTGTAATCGGTTGGGTGATTAAAATTTTCTTAATTCAATAAAATAACAGATTCATCCAGATAACAGCAACATATTCATAATCGACATCAGTCGATGTAGATCTATCGCAGTTTTGTTCAATCTGCTATTTAATTGAATGACTAGCGTGTTCATGAAGGACAACTCTTCAAATTGACGGTAACAATTATATTCGTTTTGACTGAACGTCATAGCGGCATATGCCCATCCGACTTTATAATGTTTATGATGACCAAATTTTGTTATTCAACGAACGCGCTAGTCATTCAATTAAATAATACTTACTAGATTAAACTAGATGATTGCAACATCTACGTAGTCAGCATCAGTTGATCTACAACGATGTTTATATTGTGTTGTCATTATCATGGGAAACCGCTTACTGCTTATGTGTGGTGATTAAACTTCGTGCAAAAAAATAAAAAAAGAGACTTAACAAGATGGCGTACTTATATTTTTCATTTCGGGCATGTGCTAAAATATTCTTTAAGACATCTACATCCCATTTTATACTTATTTTATTTTATTAAAATTTTGACATAAGCTTGACATTATCTGTCAAACTCTTCATTAAATTTAAGTTTAATCGTCATTAATTAATATCTCTGAGTGTTCATAAAATTCTAAGCTTAGAGACTGTTTCACCACTTCCTGATATGTACCGGATAGACTATGCAAATCAGAATCTGTCAAAAAAGTTGTGGATAATCTATCCAGCACTTTATCAGTAAGTGGTGAAATAGGCCCTTAGTGTACTTACAGAAGACAATAATTGTACCTGATACTAGTTGCAGTCAATACCAGTGTGCAATATTGCATATCAAGGAGATATCCTTGTTGACTGACAACAGTACAAACGTCTATTTCTAGAAATGTGGAAGTTAGACATTTTGTAATAGTATATGTAGTTCACGCATATTAAAAAGGGATCTTGAAAAAGCATATTTTGATAAAAGGAATGCTTATAAAGCCTTTGCTCACAATTTTGTACCTAAAATATAAGCAATATCAATCAATCTAAAAGGTGTTCAAAATATTAATTTTCTATTCATTTTAGCAAATTGATGTTTGCGGAAATGTCATTTTAAATAAAACCAATTTTAATTGGTTTTGCATTTTATTTCATATCACCTATCAAGACGTGTTTAATTAAATGCCAGATTAAACAAACACAATATTAGACTAGAAAGCGGTTAAATAAACACTATATCTAGGTAGAGACTAAATAAACACAATTATTGTGTCCATAGATATTATTATAAATTACTAGCTGTGTCCCGCGGTGTTACCCGCGGTTTAAGTGATAACATATTGCCCGCGTAAGCATAGTCCACATGCTTAGCTATCAAATCAGATCTTTTTTATCTTCACAGGATATTTACATGAGAAGTACTGGTCAGATTAGTGTGAAAGCCCGAGAAAAACTAAAATGGCTGCCATTTTATAACCGTGAGAGAGAAAAAAAATTTGAGAGTCAATTCGTCGATAGAATGTGCCATAGATCATGAGATTAAAGGATCTGACACCGGTGTCGGGACACATTGTATAATAAGATACGATAAATAGAACCAATAATAACAAAACGGGGCAATATAATGGTTTATGGTAGTTATGATGATGAATGCAATTTGTATAGTAGCATAAATTATGCTTTCCGTTCTTAGAACAATGTTAAAACTCCCAAACTTATATCTACAAAGAGTCAGGAGTTCTCTCATCACCTTCCAAAACCTTGGTATACCTTGGTGCAAAATCTTACTTGTTGGTAGCATATGCTTAAAATACTGCTCACGAAACCGAAGTCACCACGTCATATTTCCATATAAATTTTGAGGAGTTCCCTCGATTTCTTATGGATTCATTCATCAGGTTACCACTTTTATGTATATGGTGTCAAATTGGGATGATAACCTATACACCAAAAAAAACAATTTAAAATCAGTTCACAAACGGCGGAGTAATCGTTGAACATAAAAAAATGAACATAACACCTCCTCCATTTTAAAAGTCGGTTAAAATTGTAGCCTATGTGTTATTCTGATGTATAAGCTATATTATTGTAAAGTTTCATTAAAATCCGTTCAGTAGTTTTTGCGTGAAAGAGTAACAAACATACATATTTACATACATCTAAACTTTCGCCTTTATAATATTAGTAGGATATTGTGTTTAAGTCCCAAGTGACTGGTAACCGCACAAGACTATTTTCAGTTGGACAGTTTTTCTCCACAGTTAGTTTTTCTTGACACAATAATTCTACAGCTGCGGCTGACAGAATCGAGGGCTTAAAAGTTTGCAGGCTTTCGGTAAACAGGGGGGTGTGCCAAAATGTTTTCGTTTTCGCTTCGTTATAGAATCGCCGATGAAAATGAATGGAATTGACTTAACCCTCTATTGCATGAATTATGGTAGAATGAAGAAAAAAAATATTGAACTGGCTAATATTGCTTTAAAAGGGGTAATTTAGAAAATTATTAGGAAAAAAAAATTTAGTACCTTATTTTAGAAAATAATTTCAGAAGCCATAAATGGCTTCGTATGCATAACAAGTACATAATTTAGCTTTATAAAAGGCTTTGAGCAGTTTATTTTCTCGTTTATGCCTGAGAAAACGTAACAATTTTTACATTTTATATGCGATCGAAACATAATTATTAATTTTGATGAAGTAGGAGCATATTTGTCGACGATAACCAATGTGGTAATATGGTGGAGGGCGCAAAGGAAGACCTTACAACTGAGCTAGGGTGTTTTTTCGGTCTGGCCGAAGTGGTATAATATGTAAGAACACTATAATATTATCCGACATGCTTAGAAAACTTCGATAGTGCGATGCAGAATTCTAGCGCTAGTTGGTTTTCCACATATCACCACAATAATACTTGATATAATTTGTCAGCCGCACGAGAAGAATCTAAAAACTCTACACATTAGTCAAAATCGGTTGCCTGGCCATTTAGTTGCGGCTTATATAAAAGTTATTAAGTACAACAGAAAAGTAGTTCAAAGCTCATAGCATGACCAATAACAAAATGGCCAAGCCACCCATTTTGACTAATGTGTAGAGTTTTTAGATTCTTTTCGTGCGGCTGACACATTATATCAAGTATTTTGCCACGATCCATGTGTAAAATTAAAGTTTTTAGATTTAGGGCTGAGTGTGTAAGGTTTGAAACTTGGCTCTACATGAGATCTCACTACTTTTTGACACCTCGAACTATTATGTTCTCATCTTGGCAGCATTTTTACATGAAAATGTTTTTTGGTGGGATTTCATTTCTTTTTGTAAGTTTAAGGCATACGAGCATGTGCACTCGCATTATTAGAAAAGTTGCAAGTGCTTTGCCAGCTTTAAGGAGGGGATCGGTTGTATAATATAAAATTAGGGGACAAACGAGCAAACAGGTCACCTGATGGAAAGTACTACCGTCTCCGAGTTGCCATACTTTCAGACAGAAAAGGCTTAATTGAGGGAATAGGGAAAAGGGGTATCCCTATTCCCCTGTTCTCTTTCCCTTTTTTATGAAATTAGGGGGCAAACAAGCAGACGGGTCACCTGACGGAAGGCAACTGCCATCGCCCATGGACACAGTAATATTAGAGGAGTTGCAAGTGCGTTTCCGGCCTTTTTATGAAGGAATAAGCTAAGGGAATAAGCAGAAGAAAATAGGCACAGGGAATAAGGTATTGGTATAGAGTGCAGTTGGGCCTCCGCTAAACTCACTCACTAGACGAAACACGGCGCAAGCGCTGTTTCACGCCGGTTTTCTGTGAGTCTGTGGTCTCTCAAGGATAACACGTATTTTTTAGGGTTCCGTAACCATAGGGTAAAAACGGGGACCTATTACTAAGACTTCGTTGTCTTTCCGTCTGTCCGTCTGTCTGTCTGTCTGTCAGTCTGTCTGTCTGTCAGTCTGTCTGTCTCCAGTCTGTAACTCAATAATAATAGCTAGAGACTTGAAATTTTCGCAGATTATGTATATTTGTTGCCGCTACAACAACAAATACTAAAAACAAAATAAAATTAATATTTAAAGGAGGCTCCCATACAACAAACGTGATTTTTTTGGACTATTTTGCTCTATATCAATAATGGTAACAGGTAGGTACTTGATTTTTTCTCAAAGTCCTTAATAATATGTCTACTTTAATATTTGATAATAATATTAAAAAAAAATAAAAAAAAATAAGGGTAATATCCCATACAAAAAACACAATTTTTGGCCTAATTTTGCTCTATAAGTGTACGAATATAGGTTAGGTTGGATTTGATATTTTTTTGTTATTTCTGTACTAATAGTATGTTACATACCAAATTTCAGCTTTCTCAGACTTCAGGAAGTACCCTAACAGTTTTGATGATAGGTTGAGTCAGTGCCAAAATTGTGGGTTTTTGGACACCTATAAAATCTAAAGTATAATAGCTACGATATTCAAACTTTGCGCATTTCATTATTTCACTCATGTCATTATATCCTAAAAATTTCAAGTATCTGGCATTATCCAAACCAAAGTTACGAGGGATCAAAAATACGACGAAACGTTTCGAGAAAAGGTAGGTAGTGCCCTTGCGCGGCATCTTGGCGGGGGCACTCCCGTGCCCCCAGATACATTTGATCGGCGATTTTATAACGAAGCGAAAACGAAAAACTTTCGCCTAAATGACCAGCACATTTTGTTCGTGTATAAATATTTAAAGAGTTAGTATTTAGTTATTTGATTTCTTGTCTCATTCTCTTTTTAATATAAATTATATATGTACTCTATATCTCCTATCCTTGTTTATTTGATCAAGATATTTCAATGGACTCCTCTAGATCTTTGATTTGTAATACATTTGCTTTTGCATTGCTTGCTCTTAGTAGTTTGTAGGTAGTTGCATCTTGCAATGTCTTGGGTGTTGGTAGTTTGTTTTGAATGTATTTCTTTTTAGTAGAATTCTTTAGCGATAGTAATAATAATAATTCTAAAGATAGAAATCATTGTAGTGGGACGTTAAAAATGCTGATATCCGTGCAAGGCGCCACACCCACGGCAAATCCGTGGGTGAGGCGCCTTGCACGGATTTGCCAACATTATTGCTTGTGTGGTGGTGGTGTTTGCAAGTTCTTGCATGCGAGTGTACGCATAGGCAGTGTGGGAGGAGGGAGGTGCTGTACGCATGCCTATGCGTGCACTCACTCATTCACTTAAATGTTGAGGTTTATTTCGCGGAATATTGCTAAAAATAATAACAAACTATTATTTTTTTGAGGGCACGTCGCTTTGTTGCGTTTAACGTGCGTCGTGGTAAACGTTTACCACGACGCACCGACGGCACATTGAGCTGCCTCTTCACGAGACGACGAGAGGACAGGGTATCAGGAGATGCCAAAGTCTACCGATATGAGAGGGGGCTTTTTATAATAAATGTTTAAAATTTAAAAAATATGCTAAATTACCACAACACAAAATATTATAGGCGCAGCGATGACGCAACGCAAGATTACAGACAGACAGACACACTTACGCATTTATAATATTAGTATGGATAGATGTCCATACTAATATTATAAATGCGAAAGTGTGTCTGTCTGTCTGTCTGTCTGTTACCTCTTCACGCTCGAACCGCTGAACCGATTTTGCTGAAATTTGGCATGGAGATTCTTTGAGTTCCGAGAAAGAACATAGGATAGTTTTTATCTCGGACAAATGTACGGTTCCCGCGCGATAAACGAATTTGGGCGCAACGAAGTTGCGCGCGTCATCTAGTACTTAATATTATAAAGCGGAAGAGTTTGTTTGTTTTGTAGTGACTAGTGTACATAGCTAATTTCTTTTATAAAAACCTTTTTATACTATTTTGTACGACTCTATAATTTATGATTTTTTGACTTGTTTACTTTTTGATAGATTTAGAGTGGAGATTAAAAAAGAATTCAACTGGAATATCGAGTGTGCTATTTTATCATTTTCTCCGACGCACCTTCTAAACAAGAAAGTTGAGCAAGCGATTCACCTCGCAACGACGCGAGGACCTTGCTCACTTCATTGGTGACCCCGGAAGGAACACAGGATGGAGAATCTGAACGAGAATGTAACCAGCGAACAAAGAGACGGCGCGGCGGGAGAAACATTTCGCGTTGGCGTACGTATTCCCCCGTTTTACCATGAAAAACCCGGGTTATGGCTTGCGCAGATGGAGGCGCAGTTCATATTATCCGGCATAAAATCTGACGAGACTAAATTTCACTACGTCACCGGCAACTTGGACTCGCAGTACGCGGCCGAGGTAGAGGATATAATAGCTAACCCTCCACCAACGGCTAAGTACGAAAGATTGAAAAGCGAACTAATTAAACGACTTTCGGCATCGCGGGAAACGAAAATAAGACAACTTCTTATGCATGAGGAGCTCGACGACAGAAAGCCTTCGCAGTTCTACCGCCACCTACTCAATCTTGCTGGCCCGGGAGTACCCGAAGAGTTCCTGCGGAGCATCTGGAGCAGTAGTCTTCCTGCAGGCACCCAAGCCATCGTAGCCTCGCAGTCCAAGACTGGTCTTCCTGAGTTAGCGGAACTAGCCGACAGGATCCACGACGTGGTCGGTCACCGGATGCCGTCGTCTTCTGCTGTAGCTGCTCCACCACCGTCTTCGAGTGCCCACCCTGAGATTGCCGCGCTGACCGAGCAGGTACAAAAGCTGACAAGCCAAGTGGAACGACTGTCCCGCCCCAGAGGACGTTCTAGCAGTCGCAGTCGCACCCGTCAGCGGTCCCTTTCAACCAGGTCGGAATCTAGCTATCGAAGGTTTCCACTATGCTGGTACCATCAGAAATTCGCAGACCGTGCCCGGAAGTGTATGAAGCCGTGCGACTACCACAAGTCGGAAAACTCACGGGGCAATCTGTAATGGCGGCCGAGGATTGCCCGAATACCGGTCGCATATTTGTCACTGATCGAAGGTCGAAGGTGCAGTTCTTGGTCGACACCGGAAGCGACCTCTGAGTCTACCCCCGATCGGCGATCCCTAGACGACTGGAGAAGACCACCTACGTTTTGTGTGCGGCCAATGGGACACCGATACCTACTTACGGGTTTATTAATTTAAATTTAAATCTAGGTTTACGCCGTGAATTTGCTTGGCGATTTATTGTTGCCGACGTTACAAGGGCGATAATAGGCGTAGATTTTTTATCTTTTTACAATTTAGTTATTGATTGCAGAAATCAATGCCTCATCGATAACTATACAAGCCTTTCCTCCCCGGCGTCGCCTGCCCGTCATTGTGGTGATGTGTCTTCGGTGAAGGTGAGTCTTGGTGATTCCGCATATACACACATACTACAGGAATTCCCCGACATTACACGTCCACCCGGAGTACACCGCACTCCGAAACACAATACAGTACATCATATACGAACTACACCTGGACAGCCTGTATCGTGTACTCCGCGACGGTTAGCACCTGAAAAGTGGAAAATTGCGAAAGCTGAGTTTGACGCCATGTTACAGGCAGGTACATGTCGCCCCTCAGAGTCATCATGGGCATCGCCGCTCCATCTGACTCCGAAAAAAGACAACGGCTGGCGTCCCTGTGGTGACTACCGTATGCTCAACTCCCGCACGGTTCCCGATCGCTATCCCATCAAGCATATTCATGATTTCACCCATACATTAGCAGGTAGTACCATATTTTCCACCATCGACCTGGTTAAAGCCTATAACCAAATTCCAGTCCACCCAGATGATATTCCGAAGACCGCTATAACAACGCCGTTCGGCCTATACGAATTCCCGTACATGATGTTCGGGCTTCGTAACGCCGCTCAGACCTTTCAGCGTTTCGTGGACGAGATGCTGCGGGGACTCGATTTCACGTACGCGTACTTGGATGACTTTTTGGTGTTCTCGAAGGACCAAAAAACTCACGAAGAGCATCTCCGTCAACTTTTTGCTAGGTTACGTGAATATGGCATGGTCATAAATGTTTCCAAGTGTGTTTTTGGAGTTACGGAGGTAAAATTTTTAGGATACCAAATCTCGGGCGCAGGAGCTACCCCTCTTCCAGAAAAAGTAGAGGCTATTAAAAACTTCCCAAAGCCGAAGACTGTAAGGGAGTTACGCAGGTTTTTGGGAATGGTAAACTTTTACAGGCGCTTCATTCCCAAAGCTGCCCAGCACCAAGCTCCACTTAACGAGTTGCTTACGGGTTCGGTCAAGGGTTCCCATCCAGTGGACATAACAGGCGAAGCATCAAAGGCCTTTGAGGCTTGCAAAGAAGGTCTATGTCAGGCCGCCTTGCTGGCCCGTCCCCGATGCGATGCCAAACTGTCGTTGGTGACGGACGCATCCGACAACGCTATAGGTAGTGTCCTCCAGCAACACGATGGGGATGCCTGGCAACCCCTCGCCTTCTTCTCACACAAGCTAAGTCCAACCCAAAAAAAATACTCACCATATGACCGAGAGCTGCTAGCAATATACGAGAGCGTAAAATACTTTAGGCATATGGTCGAGGGACGTGACTTTGTGGTCTATACAGATCACAAGCCACTGACATTCGCCTTTCGAAACCGGAAAGAAAACTGTTCCCCAAGGCAGTTCAGGCACCTAGATCTGATCGCTCAATTTACCACAGATATCCGGCATATATCCGGAAAGGATAATGTTGTGGCGGATACACTTTCACGTGTAGAGGAGATTTCTCAGCCTGTGTCCGCTGAAATAATCGCAGCTGCTCAGGTTGAGGACCCCGAACTGAAGCATCTTTTAAGTGACGCTACCTCACTACGCTTACAGCGTCTTAAGATCCCAGGTTCGGGTAGCCAGCTCTACTGTGACATTAGCACCGCTACGCCTAGACCTTATGTGCCACAAGAGTTACGCAAAGCTATTTTCAACAGCCTGCATTCTCTTAATCACCCAGGGGCAAAGGCTTCCATTAGACTAGTTTCCGAGCGATATGTTTGGCCTAGTATTCGGAAGGATTGTCGCGAGTGGGTTCGATCATGTTCGGCTTGTCAACGATCGAAGATCACTAGGCATGTGTACTCTCCGGTAGGTAACTTTAAACTGCCCTCATCGAGATTTGCTTTTATTCATATTGATCTCGTGGGTCCTTTGCCACTGTGCCAAGGTTTCCGCTATTGTCTCACTGCCGTCGACCGTTTTACGCGATGGCCTGAGGCAATACCGCTTGCTGACATAACTGCAGAAACGGTGGCAAAGGCCCTACTGAGTGGTTGGATCGCTCGATTCGGCTGCCCATCTGATATCGTTACTGATAGACGTAGGCAGTTCGAATCGGCATTATTTAAGAGCTTATCTACGATCGCTGGCTTTCAACACCGCAGAACCACTGCATACCATCCTGCCTGCAATGGACTGGTGGAGAGATTTCACCGTCAGCTCAAAGCCGCAATCATATGCCATGCAAATGACAGTTGGGTGGAATCTCTCCCACTAGTATTGTTAGGCATTCGCAGTTCTTTCAAAGAGGATGCTCAGGCTTCAGCAGCCGAACTGGTGTACGGTTAACCGATACGGCTTCCGGGTGAGTTCTTTGACCCTCAGGCTAATGAGACTGGCGATATGACGGAGTACTTGTCAAAACTTCGAAGTATCGTCAGGAAACTCCGCCCATCACCTGCAACTAGGCACAATAGTAGGTTCAAAACTTTTATTCACAAGGACTTAGTTTCCTCTACTCATGTATTCTTAAGGGACTGTACTGGCGGTGGTTTAAAGCCAGCATACTCTGGCCCGCATAAGGTCGTGGAAAGAGGAGACAAAGTTTTCAAAATTTTAGTAAATGGTAAGCAGGTAACCGTATCAATTGACCGGATCAAGCCGGCCTTTATGTTATGTGACCCTAACAACACTCAGACCACATCTAACACTAACATGCGCCAAAACTCACTACAGTCACTACCCAAAACGAACACTCTCCATAGCACTCCAAATGCGGATAGCCATGATTTGCCTTCTGCCGATGAGAATATCGTCAAAAGGACGAGGTCAGGCCGTCGTGTCAAATTTACTGACTATTATCGCCCTTGACGGTCTCTGGAGGGGGGTGATGTAGTGACTAGTGTACATAGCTAATTTCTTTTATAAAAACCTTTTTATACTATTTTGTACGACTCTATAATTTATGATTTTTTGACTTGTTTACTTTTTGATAGATTTAGAGTGGAGATTAAAAAAGAATTCAACTGGAATATCGAGTGTGCTATTTTATCATTTTCTCCGACGCACCTTCTAAACAAGAAAGTTGAGCAAGCGATTCACCTCGCAACGACGCGAGGACCTTGCTCACTTCAGTTTGTTTGTTTGATTGAACGTGCTAATCTCAGGAACTACTGGTCCGATTTGAAAAATTATTTCAGTATTAGATAGTCCATTTATCGAGGAAGGCTATAGGCTATATTTATCACGCTAAGACCAATAGGAGCTAAGAAATAGAGGAAAATGTGGAAAAAAACAGGGGAAATTATTTGAAAGGGCTTTTCTCACGAACTACTAGAGCCATTTTTCTGTTATTTAGGCCAGATAAGAAGTAGACCATGTGAAGGATCATAGGCTATTTTTGTGGACTAATTTGTCTGTGAAATATCTAATTTACGCGGGCAAAGCCGCGCGGAACGTCTAGTACAGTATACAACACAAAGTGTAGGAGGTAATTCGTTCCGTTAATGCAACGCACTGCAACGCAACGATGAAGGGCGCATTTTCATGTCGTACTCATACGGTATACAGCATGCGGGGAAGTCTTTGACAACTAATTGACAACTAATGGCGCATTGTCATTGGTCGTGGCATGCGTTTCAGAAATCTCACGCACCCCGCATGCGGGCCCTATCGACCAGTAAAAATGCGCCAGAAGTGTGGCTTTAACTGACAGAACCGTAATTTCAACCATTCTAAAGCCCGGTTTTCACTATAGGAGTACGCTCGGACCGAGTGCACTCGGATTACTACTCGGACGCTACTCGTACTGTATAAACAGGTAATCCGAGCGCACTCGGACGATCGCATCCGATCAGAGTGAACTCGGACGCGGTCCTATTTTTCCGAGTGCACTCGGATGATTTTATAAAAACAAAATGGCGTCTTGAAAAACAAATCAGAATTATTAATGAAAAAGTGGACAGAACGGGAAACAGTGAAGTTTTTAAAATTATACGAAACCAAGGAAGTATTGTGGAACGTGAAGCAACAGATCAGTTGTCACCATCTTTAATGCATTGAGAATATATAACCTCCTCCTTTTTGAAAGTCAGTTAAAAATGTTACTACTAGGATGTAAAACCTATAAAGGTGTGAAAACCAAAATCCGAGTGGGCTCCTATACGATCTAGCTCGTACGAGTGCACTCTGTCCGAGCGTACTCGTATAGGACGTATAGTGAAAACCGGGCTTAACCGTTCAATCTTACGTCAGGAATTTTCAATATTCGACGCAAGACGCACGCTTGAGTAAGAAGTATGTTAATAAAGTATGATACACGTTAATATAGGTACAGCTCAGACTCAATTCACAATCTATTAATAGTGCCTTTTAGAATTATTCAAGCACATAATGTGGACAGACGTTGCCTTATCAAACTATTTTATGGTAGAGAAAATTGGTTTTTATTTTCAATTGCAGACAGTATTCGTTGGCACAATGTTGGTCATTCGATATGTGATTGATAAAAAGTTTTTAAATAACTAGCTGTTACATAACGTAAATGTAACGTTATTTTGCCATAATATACATTATTTCTGGTATAAATATGAAAATTAGATAAAAACCTACTCTCAGGCCTAACAAATGTACATACACGTTAAAATCAGTTGAGCTGTTTTGGAGGAGTTCGCGCACAAACACTGTGACACGAGAATTTTACATATGTTACGCTCAAAGACCGAAATCGCTCAATGAGCGAAAAAATAACTCACAACGCATTGTGGTCACAGTGAAACAGCCACGATGCGAATTTCACGTCGTGTCTCTGATGAAAACGGCCACGACGCGTTCTGGCAATCACAAAATACTATATATTTTACCTATACTTACCTTATACTATTACCTATTACCTTATATAAATAAGGTATTACAGCGATTTGTAAGTCCAAGATACGATGTGATCACTAGCTCTATTAATATAGCAAAATGTTATATTAAATTCATAAAACCCTCCACAAGACAATAATTTTAAAAATGAATTATTCATTTTAAATACAGACGATAGAGCCACGACGCGGATTTCGCGTCGTGGCTCTAATGAAATCTGTTTCACTGTGACCACAACGCATTGTTTTTTCGCTCACTGAGCGATTTCGGTCTTTGAGCGTAACATATATATATTGATACATGTGGCAGATGGGCATGTACAATGTCGTTATATCCCTTGCCAGGGTCCTCAACCAAGATACTTGCGTTAATTTCAATGTCGATAGGTATTAGGCACTGTTTTACATCTTACATTTTGGAATTTACATCCAAATCTCTTGAATTATGGACTGGTATTGAAGGTTGAAGAGAAATGAATGAAAAGAGAATGAAAAGAACACGAAAGACTCTATTGCTACATCAGGTCCACTTGACATAAAAACTACCTGAAAATATCGGATAATTCCTACGATAATTTTTATTAACAGTTTTTGAAAAGTTTGGGATCTGCCCCTAGAGGCAAATATAATATCGAAAGGTGTAACACATTTTAAATTACAAAGCCGCCGGTCGTTAATACCCAGATGGCAATACTAATTGGTAAATTTATTTGCACTCATTAAATATATTACAACATACAATATGTTATTATGTCCGTTAACGCTACGTACAATGAGCTTATAAATATATATAATTTATGTAATGAAATTAATAAGTTCAATACAACTAGGTATTATAATCGTAATATCGTTGACCGCAACTCCGTTTTCAATTATTTTATATCAAATCAATAAAAAACTATATTTTGTCCTTATCCTAACTCAAATTACCTCCAAACTAAGTTTAATCGAAATTGGCTCAGATGTTTAAATGTGAAAACATAACAGAAAGATTGAGGGCCTGTTTCACCAGTTCCTGATAAGTGCTGGATAGGCTATCCACCACGAAAGATAGAGGGCCTATTTCACCGCTTCCTGATAAGGTACCCGATTAACTTATTTTACAGATTCTCCATACTCTATGTGTCAAGTTAAGTAATAGATAGCCTTATAAGGAAGCGGTGAAACAGGCCCAGAGTATGGAGAATTTGACAAAAAAGTTGTGGATAGCCTATTCGGCACTTTATCAGGAAGTGGTGAAACAGGCCCATAGATTCTTAAATTGATTTTTAAATCTAGCGTTGGATTGGAATTTTATCACTGGGCTGGAACAATGTAAGCCCGGAGTCCGTATACGAAATTTTGCCGATTTTGCCGAAATTGCAAAGGTTCGCTACAGAAATATTATTAAATTTTTTTTCCCTTATTAGACTAAAATATATATATATATATATATATATATATATATATATATATATATATATATATATATATATATATATATATATATATATATTAATTATTAGATTTAAAATATATTTAAACGCGGAAAGCCGACTCGAACTTGCGGCGAGAAATATAATGTGAGATTTAGGTTGTTTAGAATCGTGTTTTTTGGCACAATTTGTTTTTTTTTTTTCTTTTTTCTCGAATTGGAAAGAATTTTATATGTAGATTATTTCTGTCGTTTTCTTTTTATGAATTACAGCTCCAAGTTGCCGAAATTAACAGCAATTCTTTGCCCATTTTCTCTAATATTTTGCGGAGTTACATATTTTTTTACTCAACTATTTCATATTAAAGTGGTAAAAGGTAATTCCAACATTTTATAGACGACTTTCTCAACAGTACATTGTATTTTTTTCATACCGTTAAGACGTCAATACAATCCATAAACAGGTGATATTCTAAACCTTTTACAGCAAAAATCACAAAACTGTCGCGGGTTTGAGTTGGATTATTTAAAAATACTTTAAAAAACAAAAAATCTAGCTCCAACATTAGATTATATTTGAAATAATTTTACATGTTGTGCATTAAAACTTATAGAAATACTGTATTTTAACTGTTAAATCACGTCTGTAAAATCAGCGAAATCGACAAATTTCGTATACGGACCCTTAAAGACTATTACATAAATTATTTCTGACGGTTTAAATTAAATTACAAGATATACAATTGCTAGATATTCTGCTCTTGCGAGTGTCCATGGGCGATTGTGGTTGTTTTCCATCATGTGATCCGCTTGCATTGCACGTTTGCCCCTAATTTTTAACCGACTTCAAAAAAAGAAGGTTATCAATTCGACGCGTATGTATGTAATATTCCCAGAACCATCCAGTTTTTATTGTATTGCAGTTGGTCTATTTCAGTATCTGAACAAATGTGCCAAATTTCAAAAGTATATGTATGAATGTATGTTTTTATGTTTGTGTTCGTATATCTCCGGAACTAAAAGTCTAATTTAATTATTTCTTTTTTGTTGTACTAAAGAATTGTTCAACTTAGGGAACACTACAAGTTTTATCAAAATCGGTTCAGTAGTTTTTGAGATGAGGCAATTTTGAAGTCGGTTTTATCTTTTTTTTTTAATAATTAAAAAATTCAATTCAATTGTTCACGAAAATCTGACTAAAATTCAGACAGACAGACAGCAGTAACCACTAAAATCTAATAACAGGACCCTTCCTTACCCTTAAAGTACGTGACCTAAAGGAGAAGGCGAAAGTTATAGTGATATAAAATATGACTTACTTATTGAACCTTTTTTCCATGGCAGCTGTTTAAAATGGCGGCTCTGTCTATAACAATGCTCGAGCTATTTTTATCTGTGAAAGTGTGTTTATGTACTCCATAAATTGAATTCTTTTATGTACTTTTTAGTAGAACATCTTTATAATTTGTTTATTAGTCGTTACTTGTTATCTATTTATTAGGTCTATATTTAAGCGTAATTCTATAAATACGCGTATTCTGAATTTTTTATTAAAGATTTTTTTTAGGTAGATCTACCTACACCACAGACATAGATCAAGATGATCTATGTCTGTGATGTACACGGTTACAACAGCAAACTGCAAAACTATAGCTGTAACATAATATCATCTAGTCTACTCTTATTTTGGACAACATCCATACTTCCATACTAATACTACAAATGCAAACTGTACTTCTTTTTGTCCATATATAATTTCTTAGCACTTACATCTAAAAGCAATTTTGACGTTGGTATTCATATTAAGAAAAAAACCTCTACTTTTGAAACTTTGAAAGTTCTGTATAAGAAAAGTGTAGCGTTAATTTGAATTCGGTTTGAACGTAGGAAAAAAGGCGGACGGAGTCTTATTATAGTTACACAGAACTGTGTCTTCAGAGTCGGCCACGCACACATTCTTACGCCTGTCAAATGGTGTGGGCTAGCGCAAAAATGTGTGCGTGCGGACCGTGTACATGCTCTAAAGGTTTTGTGTACGGTGGGACTCCATCCGCCTTTTTTATACGTCCATGTTCCCACGCGACAATTTAATTTCGATGCAATAGGCTTGGCTTCTATCTAGTATACTGTAATTTAGCTAGCTGTTAGCAGTGTCACCGGTGCCCAGGCACAGGGCGTAAACTCGGAGGGGGGGGGGGGGGGGGGGCATGACCAGACCAGGCAGAACTATTATTTTTTTAGCTTCGCTCGGTATTCCAAAAATTCAAAAAACACACATTAAATGACATTCTATGAAAATGATTCCTAGCTAGATCGATTTATCGCCCCCGAAACCCCCTATATACTAAATTTCATGATAATCGTTGGAGCCGATTCCGAGATATTAAAGATATAAGATTGCAGCACTAGGAGATTTTTTTACCACCCTGGGTGGACGAAAATAGGCCTATATTTAGCGTTGCTCTCAGTACTTATAATATTAAAAAACCAAGGGCGTTGTTATAGAAGCTCGCACAGGGCGCAAAAAAGGCTATTTACGGCACTTGCTGTTAGCAACCAACCCAAAACGTATACATTTTTGCGAATTATATTTTAGTATTAAAAATGCCAGCTAATAAAGTAAGGTAGACACTAGACACTTGAACATAATAAGTTAAAGGTGCACACTTATATACAATACTAGCGACCCGCCCCGGCGTCGCACGGGTAAGTATAATATTTTATATTTTTCGGTGGCTATATATTTATAGCCACTGAAAAAACGATTACAATCGATAGCCTATTCCTTCACGTGGACAACTTCTTATCTGTGCCAAATAACATAAAAATTGCTCCAGTAGTTCGCGAAATAAGCCTTTTCAAATAATTTCCTCCGTTTTTTCCACATTCTCCTATTAGTCTTAGCGTGATAAAATATAGCCTATAGCCTTCCTTAATAAATGGGCTATCTAACACTGAAATTTTTTTTCAAATCGGACCAGTAGTTCCTGAGATGAGCGCGTTCAAGTTAGCCCTTTGAAATAATTTTCCCCGTTTTTTCCACATTTTCCTCTATTTCTTCGCTCCTATTAGTCTTAGCGTGATAAAATATAGCCTATAGCCTTCCTCGATAAATGGGCTATCTAAAACTGAAAGAATCATTCAAATCCGTTGCGTAGTTTTAAAGATTAAAGGGAACAAAGGGACATGAGGAAAAAAAGCGACTTTGTTTTATAATAAGTATAGATTAACATATTATATTTTGTTACAGGGGGAAGACTTCTGTGCCGTGAGGTCGGCTTACACAGCGGGTGCCCGCGGTGTGCGAACATTTCCTATAAGACACATACAGCATATTACATAATATATACTATATAGTAATAAACTATATATTATACTATAAATACTATATGTAGGCCGCGCACCTAATGGCTAATCTCTAATGATCGTTCGGCAAAAACGAAATATTCGATATTTGGTCTCTTTGGCGGGGTGAGGTGTGACCGGGCGCGTGGAGAAACGCTATTGGTAGATTAAAGATGACGCGTTATTGGTTGTTCTGCAACGGTGATATTGTTATTGGTAGTTATTTTTATGAACGTCGGGTTCTGCTGGGAGATCTTATATTTGTGCACGGCCTGCACTCAACACAACACTGTACATATTAATATAAGTAGATAAACAAATAACAATGAAATAGAATTAGCTTTGTCTAAGGCAAGCAATTAACAATCAACTGAATTTTATTATCGGGACATAGCGACGAGAATGGATTGAGATGAAAATCATGAATTTGTGTGCTATTCTATTTCATTATTAGAATCTATGGCATAGATTATTATTATTATGGCTGTATGACAAGTGCTTGCATACTATTTAATATTTTAAGTGTTTGTTTGACAAGGTTATGAATGTTAAAAGAGCCAAATATTGTACTACTATAGTACGATATTTGGCTGGATCAAGTCAATATTCGTCAAACAGAAGGATTAAAGGCTAAACCCACAGGAATGAAACAGTGAAGTCTTTGCCTCTTCGCTTTTTTTCTAAGATTCTCCCAGTTTTGGAGTCTGAAAATAAATATTCCTGCTAATTTTGAAAGTAGCAAATTTTGACTGTAAGTCCACGAATCAATTTATTTGATAGCACATACATATAATATATTACTACTCGACCAAGTCAACTAGACGACTGTCAAATCATGCTCTCTCGCACTTATGCATAATCGCGAGACGTGTGACGTGCGTAAGTGCGAGAGAGCAAGCTTTGACATTCGTCTAGTTGGCTTAGTCGAGTACTATATATTATTACTACATATTACATAGTTCATATTATAAGAGTTGAAAGATGTGCAGTGATCCCTAAAATTGCTTAGGCTTCAACCATTGAATATTATCGAAGATTGTTTCTTTTGTTATACGAAACGCTGCATATAACTTTTCAGATTGTTTAAGAAAAGTAGAAACAATAATTTTAGGATAAAGGGAACATTTTTTCTTACCAGAAGCCCAATAAGGGTATATATTATAATATTCATCTATTTTGTTTGGTGCTTGCTTTATTTACCATCAGGCAAACTATCTGCTCGTTTACTAATTTATTTCAGAAACAAAATGGTTTTTGTGCCTCTTTTTTTTCGGGAAAATGATTTTAAAATACTTTTATCATATTCAGATGAGCTTAAGACTCATAAACTGTAAGCTACAATATCAATTTCTTTGTAAAGAAAATTTTCTTTTTTTTGTGTGTCTTTCCTATGTGTCTAAGTTTTAATTTAACCACTGCACTGAGAAACATTAATTATGATTAACCTTCACGTTAATGAAGAGTTTGACAGATAATGTATGGAACTTATGTCAACATTTTGAATCAATTAGGCGGGATTATAGGCCACTGACATTTTAGAATTTGAGACAAACTAGCTCAATAGATGGCGCTCGAAAGGTACATAGTATTTACCAAGCCGTCGTCGATTTTAATATTTTCAGAAATATTGTAATCACGTGGTAAACTCGACATACAGAGTAATGATTAACGGAGAGGCCATGTTCACAACTTGATGAACGAAATCTTTAATGAATTTTGTAATATAATAAAATTATAAATTAGGTATTTAAATATGATGTTTGTTCTGTACTCACGAACATAAAAAAAGTATTTCCTCATAATAATACATACCAAAATAAAGTATTACCCATATATAGTTCATTGTATAATATACTTATGCATGGAAAATACGTCAACATCATGAGTATGCCATAAAATAGTTATAAAGAAATACCATATTCATGATATTGGCATATTTTCCATAGAAACATGAAACTCAAAAGTAACTTTTTTAGCGCTGCTATTTTCGCAGTGAATTTTATATTATAAGGGACACATATAATATATACCCCAAAGTATTAATACCGAAGTAGATTTAAAATTCGGTAAAGTAGATTCATAAGCTACAATAATTTCATCATAGTCAGCTCGCTCACTGCTGGAAAATATGGAGCTTATTTTATGACCTCAATGAGAAGGGTTCAAATATTTTGTGTGCTTGGATTTATTGCAATAGCTTTAATAAATAAGATGTAGACCCATGATGATCACTTGTACCTGACGCTGCAGCATCACCAGGAATCAATATAAAACCCTACACAAGTTTAAAAAACGATAACTCTACTTGCAATAGAGGTAATGTTTTTGACCTGCTTTACAAGTTTTTAATGTACTAGATTATATTCATTAGATTTTTGCAGATCATATTCATATTTTCTTTGTCATTTTTTGGAATCTGTTCCCAAAAGAGATACCCGTCTGTCTGTCTCCAGGGTGTACGCGCGTAACGCGGTAGCTAGAGAACTGGAATTTTGAAGAATTATGTATTTTTGCTGTAACCATAACAACAAATAGAAACAAAATAAAATGAAAATTTAAGAGAGGCCGAAATATTCAAAACAAAAACGCATTTTTAAGCCTATTCTGCTCGACATCAATAATGGCAACCGTTTATTTACGAATTTATTTACGAAATATGTACCTTATTAAATTTAAAGTTTAGTAATAATTTATACTAATATATATTAGAATAGTCAGTGTCACCTTTTCATGCTGAACCATTTTTTATGAAATTCGGTGAAGAAAGGACGAAGGATACTTTTTATCCCGAAAAAAATTTACGGTTCTTATAGGTACATTGCATTAAATTGTCGTGAGTAAAGAATTAATAATTTCATAAATTCAATCTCTTTACTATTTACTTTTAAATGCTGTCGCGATTTTTGTTAATAAAATATATATTTTTTGATAAAATCTGATAAATGTTTTAAAGCTTTTAATTTCGATCACATTATTTTTTTCTGTAAAGAATCCTTTATTTCCTCCCGAGGTGCACCAAAATCATAGTGTAGATATCGTTCAATCTAGATCTATCCGCATTATAATATCATTTTTACGATTTCTTGTGCAGATTTTATTACTCCAGTGCCTTAGTACATTGTTTTCTGACTTAGCTGTAATGTTTACATTTTTTGACTTTAAAATCGTAAAAATGGTCATTTGGAGAATGTAAATTATCGAATAGCATCTTATTAGGTAGACTCTCGTCAAATAATTTAGGTTACAAAGCAATATTGTAGTGTATTTTGTAAATCAAACATGTGAACTAGGTTCCGAAATAAAACCCAGTCTACTGACGACCTCAAATTACGGCGCTGTATTGTACTGGTATTCCACTACAGTCAGGGCATTTTAATAGGCCACATTTGACATCTGTCAGATTAATCTCCATAGTGAGGTGAGCTGCGTAAAAACATCGACCAAAACGAATAAATCGATACGGACTTGAAATAAAATATTTGAATTTTATACGTTTGAAACAAACTCCTTTCCCATTATTGCTTTTTCTTTTGCAAATTCAAGAAGCAAAATAAGACAAGTACATAATTTACAAAAAAATGAATTTATTCGCTTAAATTATAAAAACTGTTAAAAGTAGTATTATCATTATTCATTTCACATAAATATGTGTTACTTTTCACAACGTGGTTACTAATTTATGAGGATATTTCGTTACAAGTAATCAATGCATCGATACTATTTATTCGCTTTCGATTTTTAGGGTAACTTCCCTAGAGTTTAAAAAGAAAAAAGGTCAGCTGACGTAACATTGTAACGACGTGCAATTATTAAGATCAGAATTTGTTTATTACGTTTAGAATTGTTTATCAGTAAAAGCAAATCGTTAAATAATTCGTATCGGTCATATTTACAATAAATATGTAATCGTTATTGAAAAAAGTTAATCAATTGTGCAGTTATAACAAAACGAAAATATTTATTTTTTATGTACGTCGCTATAAGGTTACCAGGTACAATTTTGATGAACTGTCAAATGTGGCCTATTAAAATGTCCCGACTATAGTAAGATAAGTATGACGTATTTTAATTACGTTACAAAAAATACATATTCAACAACTCACTGGCAAATATTTTAAAATGAATCAACGGTATGGGACCACGGCGATTCTAGACGTAAAGAGCTCTGGCCAGTATACTGGGATATATTTGTGAACATACTCTAGGTTTTCTATGATAGACAATTAGCCTCTGACATACAGATTTGACTGATGTCATTCAATCATTATCCATCGAAGTGCCTATGGATTTTTGTACCAAATATTCATGAGCGAGGCGTTGCTTTCACATATCAACAGATGTTGAAATTTTTAAAGAAAGCGATTTATCTTTATAATTGGTATATTATATCAAAAACAAAGCTGAGGGGTGCCCTCGGAATCATAATTTAAACATTTTGGCGTAAAAATATTTTTTTCTGTATTTGTTTTCGCTGATTTCTAGAAGAAATAAAAATTTAAAAGTATTATTTTTAACACATTTTTTTAGTGTTAAATGGATTTAAATCAAAATTTTAAGCTGACCCTAACCTTGGCAAGGAACGTAAGAAACCTACAAAAAATGTTTGAATGCTTATAATTACTTCTGCTTAAAGTTCTAGTGAAAATAATAAACACGAAATTTCACTAATTCTCGTTGTATACGGCCTTAAGTCATTAATGTTCCACTCTTCTAGACAATTTGAACACAAAATTTATTTGTGTTCAAATTGTCTAGAATTTTCTATTCTCTCTAAACAAAGAACAACAGTACAGTAAAAGCAATTGGCTTTTAGTTTTGTTGTTCTGTTGAAATATCAAACGGTGCATAAAAACGATCTCTCTCAAAAACCGTTTCATGTGGTCGTGCTGTATTGACTGCGCTCGTTCATTACAATTTGCAAAGACTTTCATTACAATTCACGAGTAATATTTACAAAGACTTTCATTAGAATTTCCAAATGTATGTTAGTTTCTTTAATCCTTCAAGCCCCATAAGGACACCGGTGACCGCGACAACAATAGAATAGAGAATCCCCGATTGAAGAATAAAAAAACTAAAAATTCAAGAGGAAACATATGCTAATGGATTCGATTTATTCTTGTGAATCTAAATTGCTTCCTCTTTTGAATCCCATCAATTCTTTCGAAGTAACAATGGGTCACGTCACGGGACGTACACACATAATATTATATCTTCTAAAACTATTTAAAAAAGTAAAATATTATACTCCTACTTTAGTTCCCCGTACTCCTCCTTTGGACCTTGTAGTAGTTGGGTAAAAAATTTGTTAGGTTTAAACAGAGTAACTAACACATTTAGCGTAGCACGTAGCGGCAAGAGTACGAGATCAAAACTATATGTACCCCAATTCTTTATTCTACTAATTTGATGCAGCAGCAATGCAGCTTTGTTCTTGTTGTTCAGTTTTCTGTTAAATTACAAAATGGTACTCACATAAAATGAGAAACAAAGCACAACGAACCGAAAGTTAATCTTAGATATTAAAACAAGAACGAATTTCAATTTTTTCTAACCTTTTTCTAACCGATTTGGCAAATTTTGGTCTTGTCATATTCGTGGATGTCCAGGGAAGGTTTAAATATTAGAAGGGAAGTAATACGAATTTCACCGAATCATCTAGTAAAAATAAAACATACCCGTTTGACGTTTAGGAGATAGTCGACTTTTGCTGTATTATAACAACAAAAGACTATCTCCTGACGAACGAGGAACGAAGCTAATGTGACATTAATATAGTAGAATCAGTGTACTGCCTTATCTCGTGATTATTGTGTTACGTGGGGTCTTGTTTCCAAATTGAATGATGCTACGGCGTAGAAGTTACCTCGTAGAGGTGCTACGCCGACGTAGCACTGCTACGCTTTCCGTAGCGCACTAAAGTTTTAGTAAGGGTGCGTTTCCACTGAAGCGGAGCGGAGCGGAGCTTAGCGGTGCCCGAATTGACCAATCGTGATATTCCAGCGGAATGACAGCGAAGCGGAGTGAAGATTTCGAGCATGGTGATTGGTCAATTCGGCACCGCTAAGCTCCGCTCCGCGTCAATGGAAACGTGGCCTTTTCGACCCCCGCGGTACGCGGCCGCGCAACTTTATGAAGTAGGCCAGCGGTTCTCAAACTTTTTTGGTAACAGTAAGATTCAATAATGTTTGTACAATGTAGTTTGTGATCTCTTATAAGTGCCATGCATTTTTTAAATATTTTAATAAACGTTATATATATATATATATACACTATTTTCTGCATTACATTTAAATATTTAATAAATACTAATATTACTTTGTTTTAGTTTCAAAATCTGTAAACATTTCTGAAACTTCGACTCTTAAATATATTTTTAAAAATTAAAAATAAAAAGTTACCATTTCCTGTAAAAAATATACTAAATTTATTTACTAACTCGGTATTTAGAATATTTATATATTTGATTGTCGATTTATAATAGCTATTATAATTAATTAATATATTTTATTTAATAACGACTTGTGTGTGTAAATAAATATTGTAAATTCAATTTTATCTATCAAATAATTCGCTGGAATTTTCTTTAAATTTCATAAAATTTATTTGTATTAAGTACTAAGAAGTTATTGTACATACCACTTGATAAGTATGTTAATAGAAATTAATTTTAAGGCTGATTTGACGTTAACTTAAGTTTAACGGTTGCTGTAACGTTGTAATCAACGTAATTACTGTTTAAGAGTTTTTTACCCTAGTATACAGTCAGTAAGACTAAATTTAATTTAAGATTAAGGGCCTGTTTAACCACTCCCTGATAAGTGATGACATACCGGATAGGCTATCCACAACTTATTTGACAGATTCTCCATACTATATCTGTCAAGTTAAGTGGTGGATAGACTATCCGGCACTTATCAGGAAGTGGAGAAACAGGTCCTAAAGGTTTAAATAAAAAAATGTACATAATAAAGACAAGTCAAACATAGCAAAGATATAGTCAAAACCGTAGTTGTGACGGAGAAACACACAATGAAGATTTGTGCTTCGTCTCATGGTTTTGGCTATAGTCAAATAGATATGTAACCAAATTCTAGTATTTTAAATTTTATTAAGTATATCGGCAAATGATGTACTATCAGCGAAATACCTTCACAAATTGTTTGCATTATAACGCCGTATTGTTATGAGGAAACTCGACCAATTCAAGAAGTCAATGTAAATACTGAATAATTTATTTACCAATAATAATTTATGTTATTATTTTTATTATATTAATGCCGAAAATAGCCCTAGAGTATATCTTTCTCTGGTTAATATAATAAAGCTTAATTAAATGTGAAACCTCTAAAAGTTATTAAAGGAACATTTTTCAGATAACTTCTTTCATTTAAAGTATAACCAAATATAATATAGCTAATTATATTTTCAATATAATAGCAATATTATATTTGGAAAAGGATTCTTTATATTAAAACTGAGATGTACCCGCCCACATTATCACTTATTTTGTTTACTCTAGCATAATTTTCATGTTAGAACAATTCACGTTTTAGAAATTACTTTAAGCATTTTTCTAATTTTGTTTCACTATTTCTCTAACCTTTTTTTATCCAAGTTGATAATAATAATATAATAATAATAAAGCCTCGTTTATTCCTTAGTAATATATATTTTTCACAATTGTTTCAACTTAAAAATTAGCATTATTTATTTCCTACCAATTTATTTAAAAATATTAATATCCAAGTTGATAAAGAGCTTTTATTTAAATCCTTCTGTGTCTCCAAAGCTATTTAGACTTGCAAAGTAATGAGTTGGGTAAATTGGGCTTCGGTCTAGCCCCTAGACAATGCAGATGTTACTTAAACGCTATCTGCATTCAAATCTTCTATAACAATACATTAGATGTTAGTCCGTCTGTCTGTTTATGCTTAAATCTCTGAAGTGATAAAGACGAAAGTATATCTCTATATGTGTGTGCCCGCGTAAATGATTTACTCCTAGATCAGGGGTTCCCAATCTTTTTTAGCCTGCGGCGCAGTTACACGTTACAATATTTAGTCACGGCACCCTACTTTATCTAGATATTAGAAAAAGATACATAAATAAATACCTTTAATGATTATAGTTAGGTTAAGCAGCTAAATAGTTGTAAGCAAATATTTAATCATTAACCAAAATATTATAATTTTATTTTATACTTAATAAGTATTTGTGGTTTTGGATAATAATGGAGGATCTATCCGCCTTTCCACGGCGCACCAGGGCGCCGCCGCGGCGCACACTTCGGGAACCCCTGTCCTAGACAATGCAGATGTTGCTTAAACGTTATCTGCATTGAAAATCCTCATATACAAAATTAGATTCTCGATCCATACTAATTTTATAAATGAAGATATGAGTGGAAGAAGCAGGTAAGTCAGTTAAAAAATTGCCGTTTTTTTTGTATAAATGGAGGCTTTAGGGCAGAGAAAATGACGTGGTTTTTTACAGGATGTTTTTGATGGCATAGTTTTTTTGCTAGTTCTCCAACTGCTAGACTAATTTCGATATAAGTTTGCATGAAGATGACAGAGACGAAAACATAGCCTAATTATAAATACTATCGTATTTTATGAATTAAAGTTGTGGCTCGAATATTTGACGGTAATCATAATTACTGAATACAAAAGCACAAAGCATTTTTATGACATTCTCTCAAGATATTATATCCGCAAACAAATTAATTCTCACTCAAGATGTAATATTTCACATTTGTGTTTCCCAACAGGCCCCATTTATTCTCAAATTGAGAATTATTATGCTTACAAGCTATTCAGAGCTATTCTACCTCCGGAGTCATAAGAAACTGACTCTTACGCAGTTGATACTGGGCCCTTTTAAGAGCAAAATGATCCTGAACGTAGTAACACTTGCGAAACGTGCTTACTGAAGAAAATGACTTGTCATTCCAACTTTCGCTCATTTAACACCATAATGCCTACATAATATAAAATCAAACAGTAGACAAACTCAGATGTGATCTTGAAATCAAACTTGCTCAACACAAAGACAATAATTTTCCTGTACGGCGTGATACTGCATTTTTCTGAAAAGCTAGTAACCAGCAGAGTACACGTTGGAACCGAGCGACACGCGACATTACTGCAGTCGACGTGTCGTCGCGACACTACTGGTTTCTATGCGCAGCTAGGGACACGTCTTATTCATAGAAACACATCGCATAGAACGTCTGCATTGGCGCTCGGCAGGGCTATCACGTAAAAATAGCAATCAACAATCCACCAGCAATAATCGCGCGAGCGATTGCTGGGTATAAAAACAATGGTGTCATGTATAGCGATCGATTGCAATGGTATTGTTTTGGCTGATACGTGATACGAAATTGCGATTTTGGAGCAATTGCTATCGCATTGCTCTCGCAACATGCGTGATACGGCTGCGGTTCCAACTTGTACCTTAACTATATCGTGTACGCGAAATCAAATTCGCTTAACACAGAGAAAAGTTTCTACTCATTTTGTTTCATTCCCTCTTTCCCTCTTGAATTATTTCAAGTCAAGTACTGTGTGGATGAGCCCTAGCGGCTTAGCATGGAGTTAGGAAGGTAATCTACTGTGTATTAGTTATATTGTGATACCGACGTCTAGGAAATATAAAAATATATTTCCACCAATAAAAATACTCTCAACATAAAAAGAGATTATTGTAATTAGGAACTTTGTTAAGAGAGCTTTAACTTTCATCTTTGAGGTTTGAATAGGGTATTTATTTTATAAATTATTTTGATTTCTTGGAGCTTTTAGCACTAGGAATTGGATCCTGTAAATAAAGCTTATCTTAATATATATAAATCTCGTGTCACAATGTTTGTCCTCAATGGACTCCTAAACCACTTAACCGATTATAATAAAATTCGCACACCATGTGCAGTTCGATCCAACTTGAGAGATAGGATAGTTTAAATCTCAAATTATAGTCGCAATTTTAATTTATTGCTAATTATTTGTCTGTAAAGAGCGACCATTGTTTATGCGACGCGGGTCACGGGATAGCGATGGACGTTGCCATGGTGATATACTTATATTTTATTCACTAATTCAATAAAATAATACGGGCGATATACTTAATATAATATGGCAAAGAAACGTTTGCCGGGACAGCTAGTTATATTCTATTTTTATTTGACTTAAAAATATCTAGTTACTTTAGCATGTACAAAACATTTGTGTTACTCTTTAGTAAAGAAGACTGATAGAATGGCAGAAACTTTGAAAGCTGATAAGAAGAAGACGTAAGTAACTATAATACAATTTATTATTAACGCCCGTAACTTCTTTGATTATTTACTGTACGTGCTAGTAGCACTGCTCCGATCTTTGTGTGATATTATTGCCTATGTTCAGCCTGTAAACCTGTGAACTTCCTGCCTACAGTATACATGTAACCGACCCTAAGCATGAAATACGAATACGTAACAATAGGAATAATTATGATTCCGAAATTGGATATTGTGGCCGGCCGTCCATTAGCCACTCCTTTGTTTGGCCTTCTCATCCATACCCGTCATTACTTGTCATTCTCATTTGTCATCAACATCACGTGAATGTGATCATGACGGGTATATTTCATCAAAATTGTATAGCATAGTGAGTGTGATGTGTGGCAAAGCGCGCCACCACGGCAAGTGCGCCATATTATAGCTACTAGCTGTCCCGGCAAACGTTTCTTTGCCATATTATAATATTAAGTATATCGCCCGTATTATTTTATTGAATTAGTGACTAAAATATAAGTATGTCACCATGGCAACGTCCATCGCTATCCCGTGACCCGCGTCGCATAAACAATGGTCGCTCTTTATAGACAAATAATTTGCAATAAAATAAAATTGCGACTATAATTAAAGATCTAAGCTATCCTATCTCTCAAGTTGGAAAAAAGCACACATTAAAAAACAAAAAACATTAAAATCGGTTAAGTAGTTTAGGAACCCATCGCGGACAAACATCGTGACAGGAGATTTATATATATTAGATAAGCTATAATTCTATACTGCTGATTGTAAATCTCCTATACGTAATTTACTCAATATACGCCATTGAAATAAAAATAGCTGAAATAGATGTTGTGTAGTAAAGATGATTGTAAACTTTATCCCGTCCTCCGGGACAAACAGCCTAGAGTAAAATACTCTCTAAAATATTAAATATGTGTAACTAGTACGAGATTTCCGACGCATCAGATTGTTTCGGGCGGTTAATAAACCACAAAACTATTTAAACTATTATATGAATCTCAGTGATATGGATATAAATACTATTATGTTATATTATTATAGAACAAGTTGCGTATATTTATTCTGCAAAGTCTCAACACGTAATAAATATAATCCACCCCAAGTTATAACTTATTAATAGCTATGTTACCGTTAATATGCATAAACCAGTTAGACTGCAGATTAACGCGGTATTCTGCAGATTATTTGGGTGAGTCAGTAATCTGCGGACTAACGACCATGCATACGGTAAATTGCATAAAACAGGTTCCTGTTTGAATAAAATATATTCACTACATATTTTCATCTCGTATAATTTTTTCGCATACGCATTACGCACGCTGTACTTCACCTATCATTAGAACTCATTTTATCTGTAAACAAAATGCAATGCTGTTCTGTTCGTGAGTCTATAAAATAAATAAATAAATAAAAACCTGTTATTTAGTTGTATAATTGTAGCCTGTAGGCAATTATTTTAACAGAAATAATTAGTGACCGACCGAACTTTCGGTTTCGGTTTCGGCCAGTTTCGGCCAAAAAATCTAGTTTCGGCCTTAGTTTCGGTTCCGGCCAAAATATAGCCGAAACTTTCGGCCCGGCCGAAACTCATGCGTCGTTCGGTAAACTTCGCATTTAACTCGTGCTTTCTTACCAGCGAGGCTCCGGCTCAGTTCGCCACCATCTATTTAATCGTGTTTTGAGATAATGTTTTCCAGATTAGTCCCAATTCAAAAATTAGCACTTCGTTTTATTTTGACTAAAATATTATCTAAACTAATTGTTATCGAAATTATATTATTGAATTTTATTTCTACAATACACGCAAGCTTATTTAATATGCATAACTGTTGTCAAATTACGTGCTATTTTAACAATGTTTCCCAAACATACGATTTAGTAAATGCTATGATAAATTGATTATATTGCGTATGAACTATTTACTTAAGAATTTTGTTTGACTGTGAGATTATAGGATATCCTATAGGATCAAACAGTCAAACAAAATTCTTGCATTAATCTTGAAAAAAAACTACATAAATCTTGCAAGATATATCCTAATAATATATATTAGTATATATCTTGCAAGATTTATGTAGTAAATCATCTCACCTCACTCTTTTACTTTTAGCACGCGTTTTATTTAAATATTTAAAATTATCTTTTAACTATGGACACGCTATCTCTTAGGACTTAGACCGTCCCTACCCTGCTAGAATCTTATCTAGCCCACTTCCTCGTAAGCTTCACTCTTGCAGCCCTTACACCAATCACACGTAAAACTTCGTCTTATTAAACTAAGTTCTCAATGAACAATGAACGCGTTCACATGGCGACGTAAATCTCGTTTTGTTTCAAATAGATTTTACATTCTTCTTTTAATCGCGATTAATGAATCTAAGTTTACGTTACGTCACGCGATGATTATTATGTTTTTATCATCTTGGAGCCTTGTCACGTTGTTTTATTAACAAAATAGCAAGAAACGATAAATAACCTAACCAAACGCATCTGTGAAATCTGTTATCTTAACAATTTTTTCGTCTATATTTTTCGATCTGTCATGACACTACACTCACAGGATCAAATGTATTTTATAAAGTTAAAACTCTAATATTGGGCGTTCAGAAGATAAAAATCGGATTTGCTGTAAACGAGTTTAATTTAAGATGGGAAAATGCAATTAAGTGTTATAAACATATTTATACGATTAAGAACCGGTTTAGTGTGCGCTAAGCGCGTTGATTTTTTTGGTGAAATCGCACCTACTTGGAATCATTTAAAAAACGGAATATAGTACAAAAAAGTTTCTAGGGAACATATTCAAGTCTAAGACTAATAATATTTATTTTAAGAAATGTCGCAAAAAGTAAATAATTCAATGTGGTACATTTTCTTTAGTTTTTAAACTAAAGAAAAAGTTATAATATATGTTAAAAATCAATCACTTTCAGAAAATAATTGTAATTTTAAATGTTTTACCAAGTTTCGGTCGGACACTAGAAATAAGTAATAAAAATTTATGTAAAGTGTTACTCCACTGATAAAATAATACAGATCATATCAACTAGAAAAAAAAAGAGATTTTCCGGGAATATTAAAGAGATTATCTGGGTTTTTAATGTGTAATATTGGTAGAATATTAACCATTAGATATTAGTTATCATGCACAAGTGTAGGCAAGTGATACAACTTATAGAAATGTGCCTTTTGTGTTCTCTCCTAAACTCCATGGAAAGTTTCAGTAAAGCGTTTACCACTTTACTGAATCGACTGACTTGTCTCCAGCCTGCCTAGCATACGCCAACGAGATATCTCACTCTTGAGATAATTAAAAACTACTCGTCTCATAATGTCAAAATATCGACATTATCTCGACAAAACTCTATAAAATGTGTTATTTCGATGATAGATCTACACGAGAAAAAATGTTTGTCATGCTAGGGTCAATAGAGATGAAGATACAAACTATTAAACATCGAGAAACATGTAGAGTGAGATATCTCATTGGCGTATGCTAGGCAGGCTGGACTGCACTGACTTTTACTTAGACTTTGACTTCACCAAATAGAAAATCGATGCTAAAAATTGTTACAGTAACATTGTTTTCACGCCATTTACTTGACACTGGCCATGGTCATACAAGGTGTAACAAAACTGAGTGATAATACTTTAGGGTGTGTATGGATCTTCTATATTATTAGAGTTTATTGTAAAAGTGGCAGAGCTGAAAGAGCAAAATTTGTTTTGTTTTTTATGGGCAAGCGTCACAAATTTTTCCATACAAAGGTGAAAAAAAAGTTACTCTCAGCGCTGCTACTTTTACGGTGAACTTTTTACAGGGGAGCCATACAGACCCTAAAGTATTATACACCCTGTATAGTGTATAGTAAAAGTGCCATAAAAAGAAGAAAAACAAAGGAATAAAATATCATATCAAATCATCGAACTCGGAAACAGAGGGGTGCAGTCCTAGCGGAGGAGTGAAACAAAAGTGTTCCATTTCTTCTTCCGCAATTTAACGATGTACTATTAGCTACTAATATTACTATGCAAACTAACTAGGTAAGGTGCGAATGTGAGCTTTTTTAATTTAAATTTCACAATTTAACGGATGGTATCAGGAAATCTGCAGATTACCTAGGTAATATGCATGTTAACGTATTTTGCATTCTAACGGTAACAGCTACATTTGCAATGTCACGTAGCTATTCAGATTCGCACGAATGACCTTTAATTAATAAGGAACAAAGGTCATATTTGCGCGCATTGTTTGCTCCCAAAAATAGAAGGCCTTATAAATTCATTATCGTCCTTGGGAGTAAGTAACTAAACAGCGAACTTAGACCGTAACGAATAATTTCTTTTATACGAAATTTAAAGCGTTAAGACGCTTAGAAAAACTTGCGTTAATCTATTTTAAGTTTATTATTTAACTAACTAAACTAAACTAAACTGAAGCAATGTTTTTCAACCAGTGGTCGCGACCCAATGTGGGGTCGTCAAGGTTCTGCCTTCGGTCGCCAGAAGTTGAGAGAACTATTTCAGAAAAATAAGTTAAAAAATAGTTGGAGAATTTTAAAAAATAATATATTATTCATAAACATAGGTAATAAATACTTGATAAAAGAAGCAAAATGGAGGCCGCATCAAAAAACAAGTTGAAAAACACGTAACTGTGTGCAACATGTCGGATTTTGTCGGTAGTAGTCGCCTCTACGGCGTAGGCCTCTCCTAAATCCTTCCAAATAATTCTTTCTCGGGCTACTTGCATCCAGTTATTTCCACATAATTATGTCTCTGAAAATGTCTCTCCATCGTTTGTTGGGTCTGACTTTTTTATTTAAAAAAAGAAAAGAAAAAAAAAGAAAGAAAAAAAAATCCTATAGTACCTACTGGTAAAATCCAAGTCGTTGACAAAGAAGATAATCAATATCCAATCTCTTTCCGTAGGGCTATTGGAAGAGATTTCTATCCATACTAATATTATAAATGCGAAAGTGTGTCTGTCTGTCTGTCTGTCTGTCTTTTACCTCTGCACGCCTAAGCTGCTGAACCGATTTTGCTGAAATTTGGTATGGGGGTACTTTGAGTCCCGGAAAAGGACATAGGATACTTTTATCCCGGAAAAATGTACGGTTCCCTTGCGATAAACTAATTTTGGCGCAACGAAGTTGCGGGCGTCATCTAGTTAGAAATAAGCGGACCCTTTGTGTCGTCGAAATTTTTTGTTTTGTTGTATTAGGTTTCACTCCAATTTGGTACCATGTTCACAAAAGTGGTGACTTGAAGATGGGATCCAGGAGTAATCGAGGGAACTCCTCGAAATTTATATGGAAACATATGGTGATGTTGGTTTTATGTGAAGTGTACTAAGAATATGCTACCAAAAAGTCAAATATTGGGTCAAGGTATACCATGGTTTCGAAGATGCTGAGAGAACTCCTGACTCTTTATAGATACACGTTTGGGAGTTTCGGCGTTGTTTCAAAAACAGAAAGCATATGCTACCATGCAATTCAAATTCATCATCATCATCATCATCATCATCATCATCGTCATCATCATCATTACCAGGTCGTGATAAGGTCACCAATGTCTCATGGCACAAAATAGATAATAGTACAAGGCATAGGTATGGATACAATAATAATAATTATGTACATAACAACACCAATTATTATAGGCTGTTTAATATACACGGCGCCGGGCGGTCGACACCGCAGAGGCAACAGCGTCGCCGCGCGGCGCGTACGTAAACATCGTATTCAAGTTCTAAACGGAATGTCAGGGCATGCGGCATGCCGCGCTGCGAGCATTTTGCAGCACGTGTTCACTTAGATTTTTTTAAATGTATTGTTTAAATTTATCTATCTACCTGATATTGGCCTTGGGGTATGCCGCATGACTCTAACAGTTTTAACAAATTGTAATAAGATACCAAAGAGGTATTATGTGGGTGAGGCCGCCAATTTTTGCTGATATTACGCAGAAAAATTTTGCGAGAGAAAGAAAATCTACGCTGCTTGTGACGTTGGAGCACATAAATTGTAGGGAATCTATTTCTCTACGCTATCATAGCGTTAAGAAATATGCCGTTGGAGCACCAAAATGATAGCGTAGAGGCTATCATAGCGTAGAGAAAATCAAACATATCTCTGTAAATAATACACAATGCGGTTTGTATTTATATCCCCAAACATGGCCCTTTTGACTACTCACATGATGCATTGATCGTTTTATATGAAACAGTAATACTTACATTTGTGTCACAAAAAACTTCCTTTGAAAAAACTGTGTACACAGCCTGATTGAGGTTCAAATGTGAACTGTCGAGAAATGGCGAATATTACGAGATTTTCCATAGAAAACGTAAATACTCAGCGTTGCCACTTCCCGATTTTACCTTCCATAACACCCAACGATAACAATAAATCGGTATTGTTGATAACGTTTAAAATGTGGGGTAGAATTGATGTTTCTAACGATTCATTTGATTTAAAAAAGTTTATAAAGAAAGTTATCTTAAAATACTATTAGAATTAAAAGATTTAGATGAGGTAATAGCCATTTATATAAGTATTCATAACATATCAGATTTATCTTCAAATCTGTCATACTTACTGCTACAGCGACAGTTAAAGTGCACCTCTTCCACGGCGGATTGTATATTTTAAGCTATTTTCTTACCTTTTTTATGTTTAATTGTAAATATATTTTTAGACTATTATTGGAACACAAATAATTCTAATGCATGATTGAGCACTTTGTTTTCTTCGTTAGAATCAGTTTTCGAGCATAAGATAAACACAATACTTTTTAAAATACAAAGGGCGGAGAAAAATAATTGCAAAATCAGCAAAAATTGGCGGCCTCGCCCATGTACTAGGGAAGTACTGTTGAAAACATAACATATCACTGTAAGATACGTAGAATATACGCAGTACCACCGACGACCACTTATAAATTCACGGACTATGACGGAGGTCAACTTAATAACAATCTACGAGATCAATTACCACCCAATATTATGTTGTCAATTCAATGCTCACTGCTCACACCAAGCTCACTATTGAGTTGTCAGTTGCTTACAAACTTTCAACATCACAACAAAAATCTGTTATAAGTTACAACTACCTTTATAAAACTTCTACGTACAAGCGATAACGCGACACAGGAGCGCCTCAGTGACATCTAGTGAAGACAATATGAAACTATTTTTTTATACAATTAGAATTGGTACTAACAGTTTACCTACTAGGTAACTAAAAAGAGTGAAATTATTATTTTTAACAAAAAATTAAAACCGACTTCCAAGGTAAAAACAATATTAATAGCATCCTTATAATATGAACTAAAAAGTATTAAATAAACTGTCAAAGAAATAAAGGTTCAGCTATATCTGGTACCGACTTCAAAATGATGAAGATTGAGTACAGAAATAGTTGAGGTTTAGATGGATTCGGGAAAAGGCACTACATATAAGAAAGGAAAAATTATTTAATACTTTTTAGTTCATATTATAAGAATGCTATTAATATTGTTTTTACCTTGGAAGTCGGTTTTCATTTTTTGTTAAAAATAATGTTAATTATGTTTCTTGTGCACAATAAATCATTGAATAAATAAATAAAATAATTTCCTAGCCAACTCGCTATGCTCAAACTGCAAATCTTGTCACTATCTAAGCTAACTCTGATATACTCTTATCCTGTCTGCCTTCAGCAGCTACGATAAGAAAAGTGGATAATTAGCCGAGAGACCAGGGTATCGGCCGTACTGAATGATCGTTAACTTAATCTCCACTTAAGTCGCTCTTGCATACATTAACGATTGTTTTGGAATGGAAATAGTATTCTTGGCTAGAAAAAGGACTGACTATTCTCTAGTTTTTACTAATTTATGCTTTATGAGTCTGAGTAAGGATTATCTTTTGACATTAAAATATTTATAAATGCGAAAGTGTGTATGTCTATCTGACTGTCTGTTACCTCTTTACGCTTAAACCACTAAACCGATTTTGATGAAATTTGGTATTAAGTTTGAGAGAAAGAACATGTGATACTTTTATCCCGGAAAGTTGTACGGTTCCCACGCGATAAATTAATTTCTGCGCAACATGCGGGCGTGGTCTAGTAAATAATAAACCGGCCAAGTCCGTGTCGGGCCACGCGCAATATAGGATTCCGTAATACCGCTAATTTTTTTTTATTTTTGTGTGGTCAATGAATGTACATTTATAACATGTTTTACACTACTAACAACATCATCGTCTCAGTTACTTTCAAAGGAATTTGAACGAAAAGTTCCTTTATACTTCGCCGAATACATTTTTTTTAGTTGATCGACTATTACTCAATAAGTTATAAAGTCTTCTTAGCTGTGATAGTTTTTCTTTTAAATTCAGCATATTTCCTACTCCCGTAAATTTTTTCACATTTTCAGAAGCAACCGTTTAGCTGGTAGAAAGGGTAACGGTTTTTTCCACTTTAAAACTTAATATTTCACAAACGGATCCCTAAATCGGAAAATGATCTATAAATACTCATAATAGTTTTAAAAAACCTATCCAACGACACCCCACACGATGGGGTGGACGTGAAAAAAATTTTCATCCCCGCTTGATGTGTATGGAAGGTATCATAAATAAAAATATTTTTTTAAGATTTCATGTACCATTTTGTTGCCATCATTAATATGTGCATTCATGCCAGATTACAGCTTTGTAGGTCCTATAGTCTCTGAACAAAACCGCGGACAGACAGACAGACGGACAGACAGACGGACGGACAGACCGAAACTATAAGGGTTCCTTGTTGACTACGGAACCCTAAAAAGATGTTTTATGGCATTAAAAAAATAAAAAAATACGTTTATTTCAGGTTTTTAACCCATATTAAGAAAGGAAGAAATAAGTTAGCATTAAAAAATAGTGCTGCTTTTATAAAGTAGCGAATGGCATGAGGGTCCAGCGATTCCCACTACGTCTATGAAATTGCCTCTATAGTAAGCGAAGCACGAAGATATTAATTCTACGGAAAAGATCTGCAAACTGTTGCATTCTTTTTGACTCCAAATGCGGGTCTTTCACGAAAAAATCGGTCGGCGCTCGCTTGTATGTGTCCCTTATAAAAAGTTCACTGAAAAACACTGCAAGAAAGGAGCAGCGCTAAAAGTTACTTTGTCCTGTATATCGATTTGTCCGGAAGGTGTTAAGCCATGTTTAAACTGTTTAGGGGTCCCCGTGGACAGAGGTCAGCTTAACGGTTAACCATGTGAGGGTTAAAACGGGTTTAACAATATTGAGTTTAATTGGGGTGAGTTAAAATAAAATTGAATTAATTTTAATTACTTATTCGTATTTATAAAGCAGATATGACACAGTTTGGGAAGGCCTACTTAGGCATCTATCCATTACACGCCTACACGGTAGGTTTTGCTGTCAGTTTTACCACAATCACGGCTGTGACTGATGGATGAAGCTGATTGACGAAAATCTGGATATTTTAATTTTTGCTTCATGCAATCATCAGTCACGAATTTTGAGTGAGTGTTGTCACATCTGACAAAATCGGAAAAAATTAGAAACGTATACCTTTGAAAATTTTGGCTCTGACTGACATGAAACTGAAGAGAATTTAGTGACCATCTAATACCATTCGTCAGTCCATCAGTCACCATCGGTCAAACATAATTCATGATTGACGGAATTGATTGTCGCTTGCATGAGCTTGGTCAGTCAATTCCATCATGGCTTTCGTTTGACTGTTGGTGAGTGTTGGAATTAATTTCACATCACACAGTCATTCCGACTGATTGTCAGTCATACGCAAAACTTCACAAAGAATACACGTTTTCACGCAAGATAATTATGGATCATTGACTGACTGACGCGTGATTGACGAAATACCACTAACCCATAAAGCCCCGTACGAGCACCGGTGATCGCGACAACAATTTATAAATAAAAGGATATCAAAACAAAAAAAATGTTAGAAAAAAAAGGCTCTCCTATTTTTTTTTTATTAAATAAGGGGGTAAACGAGCAAACGGGTCACCTGATGGTAAGCAACTACCGTCGCCCATGGACACTCGCAACATCAGAAGAGCTGCAGGTGCGTTGCCGGCCTTTTAAGAGGGAATACGCTCTTATCTTGAAGATTTGCAGGTCGTATAGGTCTGGAAATACTGCTGGTGACAGTTCGTTCCAGAGTTTTACAGTGCGCGGCAGAAAGTTACGCGAAAAACGCACTGTGGAGGACTGCCACTCATCAAGGTGATGAGGATGGTATGTTTTTCGCGTGGGGCGATGGCGAAAAGTTGCAGGTGGTATGATTCCGAACAATTCCTCAGAGCACTCCCCGTGATACAACCGATAGAGGATGCAGAGTGAAGCTACATCTCGGCGTAATTCCAAGAGGTCCAAGCTGTTTGAAACACTATGGCAGTCAACAATTCGAGCGGCCCTTCGTTGGATACGATTCAGAGGGAGCAGTTGGTATTTTGGCGCCCCTGCCCAGAGATGAGAACAATATTCCATATGAGGCCGAGCCTGCGCCTTGTAGAGTTGTAGGCGTTGATCCGGACTGAAGTACTGTCTCGCTCTATTAAGAACACCAAGCTTCTTCGAGGCTAATTTGGCGGTACCCTCTAGATGATATCGGAACTGGACTTCGCTCGATACGTTGACGCCAAGTATCTCAATGCTAGGGGAGATGGTTAAAGATGTGCCCTCGAAACGAGGATATACGACCATTGGTGACTTTTTAGTGGTGAACGCGCAGACTTGTATCTTGGCAGGATTGAATTGGACCAAGTTACGTCTACCCCATTCAGATACCTTCTCCAATGAATTCTCCACCTTAGACACAAGTTCGTTTCGACTCTCAGTGACATTTTGCCGAGAAATATTGGGGGAGCCCGTATATACAGCATCACCTGTACTGTCATCCGCATAGCAATGAATGCCGCTGGTCTGCAACATGTCATTGATATGCAGTAAGAATAGAGTAGGCGATAGCACACAGCCCTGAGGGACATCAGCATCAACAGACTGAGTTTCCGAGCATTCGCCGTCAACTACGACCTTTATGCTTCTGTCTGCTAAGAAACCAGTGACCCACTTACATAATTTCTCGGGCAGCTGAATAATCATGATATAATAAGACAACCTACTTTTATACCGAAATTAGGTACGACTCGTACCGTACGAGTGGCCATGCAGTATGCATTATCACGAAGCTACAGGCCAAAGCCAGTAGAATATATCCATACTAATATTATAAATGCGAAAATGTCTGTCTGTTTGTCTGTCTGTTTGTCCGTCTGTCTGTTTGTCCGTCTGTCTGTCTGTTATCTCTCCACGCCCAAACTGCTGAACTGATTTCGCTGTTTAACGTATATATATAGTATTTTGAGTAGAGGATACTTTTATGTCGGAAAATTGTTCGGTTCCCGCGCGTTAACCGCATTTTGGCGCAACGGAGTTGCGGGCGTCATAACTGTCTTAGATAATATTGGAAATACCTGGCTAACTCATACCGGTTAATAGCATAATAGTAATTACACAGTATAAAGTTTGTAATGACGATGTCACTAACGCCGAACTTCCGAACTATTAATTCAATCAAGGTGTACTTACTACTTATAGTTCAGAGCCGGGAGCGTGTATCGACTTACATGTAAACAACTTGCCCGGGAAATATTCGCGGTAAACTTCCCAGAGATTTTCTATGGATATATTTTGATAAGCATTATAATTTTGTTTGTCACTTATATGGATTTGATCAAAAGCATGGCAGTGGTTCTCTAGAGATTTTGCCCGATTGTTTTGGAGCTAATAACATTTTATTTTACCTATTATGTTCGAAAAAGGAAGGCTTGTTATAATCGGAAAAATGTACGCTCCCTACCGGTTTTCGCACATAAATCGAGTAGCTGGAACACTTCCGTGGTTTAGCATCCTACTTTTACCAAAAGCTCAACGTTTTCTCCGTTGTTTGCTCGCTAAATCCAGCAAAATTTCATGAAAAATAGAACATTTTCGAGCAATCTGAAAAGATAATCTTATGAAAGAATATGACGAAAACGTGAGCACAATATCTCTAAACTTTCGACTCTTATGACTATGTACGATGAACCAATTTGTCAAGCAGCTGAAACACGATCGAGAAAAACTTTGTAACTTTTCTTTCGGTTGAAATAACTTGATTTTTTAACTACTTTTAATTTTTAATAAAACAAAAATCTTTGCCTTTTGTGCTGAGGACGACTTATACTGCGTAGCACCTCCATCGTAGGTATTGCAGACACAAAAGATTTTCAATTGTTATGCGGCAGCCGACTGCCGCTTGGGGATTGATGGGTTAAATCATTATCTCATATCCTATGTCATAATATGTCCCGCCTCTATAAGAATATTAATACCAAATCACATCTAAATTGCTAGCCATATCCTCAAGCGGCAGCCGGCTACCGCATAACAATTGAAAATCTATTGTGTCTGCAATAACCACGATGGAAGTGTTAAGCGTGTAGAGGAAACAGGCCGACACATTTTTTTTTAATATAAGATTAAATATAACTGTATTTTAAAAAGATAAAACCGACTTCAAAATTATATGTAATTGAGATTAAAAACTCCCTATCTCCTAAACTAGTGAACCGATTTTGATGAAACTTGCACTGTTCCCTAAGTTGAACAGTACCTAGTACAACAAAAAAAAGAATTACTGAAATCGGACTTGTCGTTCCGGAGATATGCGAATACAATTATGTTTGTATTCGCATATCTCCGGAACACGATTAAATTAGCTGGTACCGACTTCAAAGTAATGAAGACTATAGTATGTACAGAAGTAGTTGAGATTTAGACGAATTCTGAAAGAGGCACTATTAAAGAGTAAGAATTATACTTTTGTAATTATACTTTTTAGTTCATATTATTACTTATTGTTTTTACCTTGGAAGTCGGTTTTAATTTTTTGTTATTAAACGGTAGATAGCTCATAGCATCAGTATCTAGCTAACTTAAACACAGGCTTCTAATTTAAGTAATTCAGACTAAATCAATTGAAGTCGTGTTCAAAAACCATGTTTTTCTAACTACCGTAACGTGTCCTCACGTCAACTTGATCTCGAAACTTGCTTGTAATTTTTATAACGTACCTATTTAATTTAATCTATTCATGGTTTTAAACGCCTATAAACATTGGTTATCGCATTGCAAAATATCGACTTAATAGGCCCAGCCTGTAAATAGTTATCATGAAATAATCGCTTGTCCCATCAAAAGTCCTAATTACCGTAACACCTGCTGTTTTTGGATGCCCATCCAAAAATATCAGGATTTGGCATATTACGAGTGCACGGGGTGCTTCTCTTTAGTGTGTGTCATGGCCCATCAGCGGTCCCACGTCGTTAATGTTAGTGTGTCTCCGATAAAGCACGTTACTATCTAATTACCGTAGCTTTGGTTACAAACTTGTCTAATTACCGTAATCGTTACTTTTCAATTATGTTTAAATTAGATTTTTATTATGTATATTATGTTTATGTTACATAATTTGGCATACGTACGTTGCCCTAAGCTAGTTTTTGTCAATTGTGTCGTTGTATCGTTACATAACCCATAAATTTTTAAGTCTCATATACAAAAAACTTTATTAACTGTTTCACGCCACATTTGTTATTGTGTTCATATCTTTCATTTCTTTAATATTTCAATGTGTCTAAGTCAAATCGACGAAGAAAAAAAATGGTTACGGTAATGAGGCAAATAATGCCAAACCGGAGAGTGGCCGAAACATTGGGCCGAAATGGCTTTTTTTAACGGGATTATTATCTTTGCCCGTGGCTTCGCCCGCGTGTTATTCTGAGCACGACAAGAAAACTCTCACTGAGGAACGCACCAGCTTTCTATCGGTGATAGGTATTTTTTGCAATCGGACCATTAGTTTCAGAGATTACCTCTTACAAATAAAAAACTAACTTTACCTCTTTATCATATAAGTGTAGGTTTCAAATTTCAATATTCCATGCATATTCAAAGTTGTGTCCTCTCTAAGGCTGCGGTTGCGTCAAGTGGCGTCAAGTGGAACATAATGTGTGGGAAATATGCGGACCGCCAAATATTTGATCGAGCGGAGTTTGCGCCTCGAACTGGGGTAAACAACTACCTATACCCATAGTATGATCCTTCATAAACAAGTTCAGGGGCGCGATTCTCATGCATCGAATGACGGTTCGAATGTGACGCGAGTGAGACTGCTGTCTGCAAGGAGCCAAGCCATGGGAGGTAACAATCGGCAGTCAATCAGAAATTAGAAAATTCGTATACGAAATTTCTGGTCGACAGCAGATATATTTTTTTTTTTTTTAAAGCAAATCGTATGTTTTTGTGCGATACCAGTGCCCAGATAAACCGATCCGGTTTATGGTACACTAGTTTTGTATTGTAAAAAAATTGTGTTTAAAAAGATTATTAATTAATAAAAAAAAGAAACAATTTTTGGAACGAAGTTCCTTATCGCACGTTACGATAGGGGGCTAGACGAAAAGTTGTAACGACTAACGACACAAAAGTGTCGTGTATCGCATCATACACGAAAGTGTCATTTTGTAATAACCTAAGGGCGCATTTTCATTAGTCGTTAACTCGTGCGGTATACAGCATACGGGGAGTCTATGACAACTAATGACGTATTTTGATTGGTCGTGGCATGCGTTTCAGAAATCTCCCGCACTCCGCATGCGGGCCCTATCGACCAGTGAAAATGCGCCATAATAGCTATACGTTACTGTAAAAAAAAAATGCCGAATAAAAAATGAAAAATGAATTAAAAATCAACCCTTTAACTTTAGCATAAGCGAGCGATAATTTCTTCGTTTTATGATGAACACAAATTATGCACATAACAAGTACCTACCGAGTAAAAGAAGCAAATTACTTCAAGAATGGCCTATAAAAAGGATTGCAAACATTTATTTTATGCTAACGACTCGTTTTTACATTTCACATCGACGAATTTCATTATGGAGGGTTCAGGGATCGAATATCCCTACAGTAAGGACTAAGGGCCCGTAAGCTTTATGTCTCACCGATCAGTCACATGTTGTTAAGGCCTCCATATACCGGGAGGTAGATCCGATAGAATTGATAGCAGGCCGACCTGACTGAATAATTTGCTTTGGAACAGGGACTACTTACTGTGGATATAGGATATGGATATATCTATGGACGCTTCACACCACGTTAGTCTGGCCCCGTGCTAAGTACCTGAAAGACTTGTGTTACAGGTACCAGACAACGGAAATATAATCTATACTTACGGAAATATAAAATTACATGTTCTGACTGACTGACTGACTGATTCATCATCGCTAAGCAAAAACTGTTATAGTTACAGCCACGAAATTTGGTGAGTAGGGTGTTTTATTAAGTAGACACCCACTAAGGAAGGAATTTTGAAAATTTTACCCCGAAGGGGGTGAAATAGGGGTTGAAAGTATGAATGAAAGTCCGTCATTTCTTAAGTTAGGAACATGAAACCCATCTCCGTTATTATACTATGCTAACGCAGACGAAGTCGCGGGCAACAGCTAGTATTTAATATAGGCGAAGGTGGTAATGTGGCCCCCCACTTTGTTTATCAAGCTTTATTTAAAAAATATAGGAGTCAGAAACCTAAAAAATACATTATAGGACTTCTTATTCATTTCTTTAAACATGTCTTATTAGGGAATAAATAAAACTCGTGCAGGATAATCGAAAGTTTTAATTATTCGTAATCAATCACATTTGGTATTTTGAGATCAAGTGATTTACCATCACTTGATCTCAAAATAACAAATGTGGCGCCCCGGGGATATTAAGAGCCCGGGTTACCCTCGAAATTCTCATACATACGTAATACCAAAATCATTTTCTCATACGAAAATATTTAACATGTTTGAGTTATTTTTTAGCTTAAAATAGTAATCACCTAGGTTCCTGTACAAAAATTAACTTCAAAATATTTAAACACTAAAAAAATATTTTTGTGTATAATTTTTTTTTTACTAAATTTACTAATAAATATTTAAACACTAAAAAATAGAGTAAAACACTAAAAAATATATACATAAATATTAAATTTACTACAAAATATTTCAAATCTAAAAAATATTTTTTAGTATTTAAATATTTTATTTATTTTTAAGGTATTTGTTATATGGGCCTCCGATGCCCGAAATAAAGATGATTTGATTTGATTTGATTACCACCTTTTCCCTGTACTTTTATACATACATAATTATTTAAGATTTTTATTGTATATCATACACATATGTAATACACCTCCACGACCCAGGAACATTGTAAACTTTTTTTGTTCCGTCGGCGGGATTCGAACCCGCGACCTCCGGCTTGAGTGCTGACCACGCACTCTGATCACTAGGCACTCTCAAAACGTATTACTTACTGGTATACTTTGTAAAATAATGTTACATCTCTTTTTTAAATACTTATTCCATCTACTAATGCTTCGATATTATGATGACATAAATTTTAATGATTATTTAAATTTAATTTAATGAAGATTTTGGCATAAACTTTTTAAATGTTCTGCCAAATCTATCTAAATATTTAAGACTCAAAGGTGACTGACTGACATGGTGATCTATCAACGCACAGCCCAAACCACTGGACGGATCGGGCTGAAATTTAGCATGCAGGTAGATGTTATGACGTAGGCATCCGCTAAGAAAGGATTTTGATCAATTCTACCCCCAAGGGGTTAAAATAGGGGGTGAAAGTTTGTATATAATAATACGCGGGCAATGCATAGGCTGCACTAAAAATATCGGGAATGGAATACTTCCACTATTCCTGTCGTACTAAAATTTTTAATTGAAAACTCTTAGGTTTTAAAAATCGAATACCATTTATTTATTTAAAAAAAGATTCTCGGTCTTGTCACAAGGTCTTGTCAAACTTGTTTAGTCGTTGAGAAAATGGAATTGACTCGAGATAATTCTAGAGCGATGATTTATTATGACTTTCGAAGTGGCTTAACACAAAAACAGTGTTGATCGGATGATTTCTACATTTGGTGATGAAACCCCATCCAAAACCACAATTTATCGCTGGTTTGCTGAATTTCAACGTGGACGTATCAGGCTCAGTAATTATCCCCGTCAAGGTCGTCCAAAAACTGCAGTCACCCAAGAAAACGTTGATGCTGTGCGTAAGCTGATTGAGGAAGATTGAAATGTGACATACCGCAAAATTCAGGCAACTTTAGACATTGGCATGAGTCAAATACAAATAATATTGCATGAACAATTAGGTTTAAAAAAGTTGTTTTCCCGATGGATACCGCATTTGCTCTGTGAAGAGCAAAAAGCGGCTCGCGTTACTTGGTGCGTCAGAACTCTCGAAAGATTCCACGCAGGATCCTCAAATCATGGAATAATAAACATGGAATATAAAAAAAGGCGGACGGAGTCCCACCATACACAAAACTATGTCCTTCAGAGTCGGCCAGCTGACTGCGTGTACACGGTCCGCACGCACACATTATTACGCTAGTCCATACCATTTGACAGTTGTAAGAATGTGTGCGTGGTCGACTCTGAAGACACAGTTCTGTGTATAATAAGAATCCATCCGCCTTTTTTTCTACGTTCATGCCTCAAATGCTGTATACAACATCGTATCAGGTGACGAATCCTGGATATATGCGTACGAACCCGAAACTAAAAACCAGTCACGAGTTTGGGTGTTCGAAAATGAGTTAAAGCCAACAAAAATTGTTCGTTCACGGAGTGTTGCAAAAATAATGGTGGCCACGTTTGTCTCCAAAACCGGCCATATTGCGACTATTCCTCTTGAGGGACAAAGAACGGTTAATGCAGAATGGTATGCTAGCATTTGTTTGCCACAGGTCGTATCTGAACTCCGTAAAGAGAACTGCAACCACCGCATCATCCGGGCCTCCATCACGACAATGCGAGTTCTCACACCGCGCACAGAACAAAAGAGTTTTTAGAGCAAGAAATCATAGAATTATTAGACCATCCGCCGTACAGCCCCGACTTAAGCCCTAATGATTTCCATACTTTCCCTAAAATAAAGAATAAATTGCGTGGTCAGAGATTTTCATCACCTGAAGAAGCTGTGGACGCCTACAAAACGGCCATTTTGGAGACCCCAACTTCCGAATGGAATGGTTGCTTCAATGATTGGTTCCATCGTATGGAAAAATGTGTCAAATTTCGCGGAGAATACTTCGAAAAGCAATAAACACATTTTTAAATAGTACTGTTGTGTCACCTCCTTGATTCCCGAAATTTTCAGTGCCGCCCTCGTAGCTCGTTCCTTATAAAATTAAAGTCAAATAATCGTAAAATGAGTGCGAGGATATGATTTTATTTAGACTCTAAGGGCCGCGCCACACCGGAATGGCAGCGGCGCGGTGCGGAGCACTTTCAGTGTCATATGATTTTAAAATTTATCTTCATTATTGTAACATTACTATGTATTACAATAATGAAAAAAAAGTTTAAAATCATACGACACTGAAAGTGCTCGCCACGCCGGCCGCTGCCATTCCGGTGTAGCGCGGACCTTACAATAGACACACTCGCATAAAATGATGCCTCTGACACACTTGATAAAAATTCGCAAACCAAAAAAAAATACTGTTTTACTCAATTCATTTTTTTCTCACTTTCTTCAGCTATTAGCACATATTCTTCTGAGTCATTACGTATGTAACCATTAACACAAGTGTCATATTATGTCGATAAATGTATGTTTCGGAATGGAATAGTGAATAAAAGACGAAAGAAGACTATTCCGATAAAACGACGAAATGCTAAAGTTGTGTCACAAGTGTGGAAGCTTCGACAAACCAATACCTTTGTGATTTGTCAGTTGTTTGGCGGACGTGAAACAATGGAATCCTACATCCATACTAATATAAATGCGAAAGTGTGTCTATATGTCTGTCTGTCTGTTACCTCTTCACGCCCGAAACGCTGAACCGATTTTGCTGAAATTGGCATGGAGATACTTTGAGTCCCGGGAAAGAACATAGGATACTTTTTATCCCGGAAAAATGAACGGTTCCCGCGCGATAAACGAATTTTGGTGCAACGAAGTTGCGGGTATCATCTGGTTTAAATATAAATAGCCTAGATCAGGAGTCACCAAATGGCGGACCGCGGTCTGCATCCGGACCGCCGACCCATTGTGTGCGGACCATGCATTTTCGTAGCTGAACTTCGTTAAAAATAAATTTCGGTCTCGACTTACTGATGAACATCTCCAGGATTTAATGTCAATTGCACTAATTTCACCAAACAAGCAACAAAAATTGCCACTTTTCCCATTTATATGTATTTTTTTTTTTACAAATAGTGTGGACCGCGAAGGTCATTTCATTTCTTAAAATGGACCCCGAGCAAAACTAATTGGTGACCCATGGCCTAGATTATCATAAACATAGCTGTTAAAAACTGTTTATTACGGTTTTGGCCTTCTACGTATACTTTTGTTTGTATTGAATAGGTTCGAAATTAGACAGCTGAAGGCAAGTAAAAACTTTCGAATCTACTGACGTGCGACCTGCGAGAACCTGTGGACTACAACAGCTATGGCCCAAACCACGAGAAAGGTCACAAACATACTGTTTACAATCGGTCTAGCCCAGGGGTCGGCAGACTACCAATCAGATGAGCCAAATATCAAGTTTGTAGATTTTCCCATATCTTCAAAGAACCGCTACATACATTTTATAAGTGTAATAATAATAATTAGAGTCTAATTTACTTCACACTACAATGCTCCATTTACAGTTTTAAAAAATTTGGGAAATTAAACAAATTTTTTTTTTTTTAAATAACACTCTCATTAATAATTATTATATTTTAGTTGGAACGGTGTCCTTGCATTGCTTTCGAAAGCTTGCCTATGTCTGGCAAGTAATTACTCGTTTTTATTAATTTAAGGCACGACTGTAAATTCGGTACTCGGTAGGCAGTGAGGGAGTGTAAGAAGAGCTATATTAATCCTATTGAAGAGCCACATCTGGCTCACGAGCCGCGGTCTACCGACCCCTGGTCTAGCCAAAAGACCGATTGCAGACTGACCGAGAGACGTAGATTCCCAAGCAGCATCACAAGCTGTATAGTAATAATAATAATGATAATAATAATAATAATAATAATAATAATAATAATAATAATAATAATAATATCAGTTTATTTCAGACCATAACAGATCCATATAGTGTTAGTATAAGTACAATGTTTCTTATGAGTTATGACTATGTTAGTGTTAGTTATTGTTAGGTGGCGCTAGTGTAGCGAAACAGTTTACATCGTCTCCGTGATTAAAATTGATTTAAAATGTTTATTTAGTTTAAAGTCATACGCGAACCAGTAGTGATATGTGCAAGGACAAGCTGGAAACGTTATCTACAAAAACTTTGAGGTATTAATTCATCTTCAGTGTTAAAAAATAAAAACCTGTCAAGTCTAAAAAAAGGACATAAAACTTTAAAATAGTTAGTGAATCTTCAACATACATCAATATTAAATACTATCCATTACCAGTTCTCCAATAAAAATAACTTTTAAGTGCTAAAAAGTGTTAATATCAAAAATTTTAAGACAAAGAATGTGAACAAAGAACTATTCAAACTTGTAGTGAACCAATCAGAACTCAGTTCTCACTTCCAAATTTAATGGCAATCACAGAAAGATACCAAACCACAAAGTTAACGCGCATCGTGAGAAAAACATTAGCTCAGATTATACGAGTATCGCTTTGTGAAGCCCATACTGCCCCGGGTTCGATTCCAGCCGGCGCTTGAACACTTTTTCTATTACTTGCACTATAAAAACAAGTCTGACATGGAGAATATTACATTTCGACGCAAAATGCCAAAAGCAAAATCAATTTCCGAACTTCATAACATAACTGAAGACATGAATGACTCATGCTCAACAGATTCAAATCTATCTACAAAAAGTCTACCGACATGTGAAATGGATCTCGATTCAACCTTAATACACGATCTTAAAAACCAAATTCAAGAAATAAAAAATGAATTAGAAATAGTCAACGAAGAAATAAACAAATTACATTCAGAAATCACTGTTTTAAATAAAAATTCGCTAGAAAAAGACAAAAAAATTGACTTCTTAATGAAGATTATTGGTGAACAGAATGAACACACACCGACGCCGTTAAGATATAGAACCAAGACGTAAACTCCTAAAAGACTTTTGCCAAAAATATCTTCCCTAAATTTTTCAACCCCCCTACCCGAAGTCTGTCACAAAAGTAGCAGAAATGACAAAACTGAAACGATTTTAACGCTACGGGCAAAAGATAACTCAATTGTGACTAACAGCAAAGCAGAAGTACACACTCCAATAGATGGCGTTGTAGGGGTTATAAGCCCGAACAAAATTGGACATCTACAAGCGGATTCTTTACCACAACATAATAACTGTAATAACTGTAGTATACGATCTCAAGAAGAGCGCTCAATTTTCATTCTGGGAGATGAATCAGTTCGTGACCTTTCAGTAGAATGAATGAACTCAAATCAATGGAAGGACTCATATAGAATCACATCCATGGTCAAACCAGGAGCCCCATGTGACCACTTATTTAGTTGCAGTGACGCTATTTATAAAAATATAAAGAAAGACGACATCTTAATAATAGGACTAGGTTCTAACGATAAAAATGCTTTCCATTTGTATGCAATGTTATGTAATTTTCTATTTAAATTTCACAATAATAAAATCTTCTTGCTTAATGTAAAATCTAATACTTTTATAGACACAAGGTTGATGAATTACCAACTTCAAAGATTAAGTAACTATTATAAAAATTGTACTTTTATTGATATTTTTAACAATGAAAATCTAAATGGAACTAGAAATGTTGACAAAAAATACATGAACGCTCTTATTTTTAAGTTGAATATAGAAATTAACTCAATTCAGTACATAAATACTTACATTCATAATAAGTTTTATCTGAAAAGTAATAAAAAGCTAATAAAAATAATTTAACTAATGACAAGCCAAAAATTATTAACCTAAGATACGACAGTCAAAAAAGAGGAACCATTCCTTTTTATTTCAAGAAAATCGAAAATAAAAATTTAAGTAACGAAAATAATAATTTTCGTTAGTAGTAAACATACTACCGTCACGCTCTTACATCAGAATATCGCCGGCATATTGAATAAAAAGGATATATTTGAAGTGCGCCTATAAGACTTATGTAAAAACTTTAACTTAATTGATATTATCTGCTTAACGGAGTCATTTATTAAATACGGATGTGAGTCAAATTTAAAACTACAAAACTATAAATTAGCTGCCAATTTTTCTCGATTCAGTCAAAGACGAGGTGGGCCCTGCATATTATTGCACAAAAATATTAAATTTACTAAAATTAATCTCGGCATTCAGCCTTTAGTATATGTATCTAGTAGGCCTACAGTCTTTCCTTTTAACATTATTTCCTTTTATTTGAGTGTTTCAACATGTTTTAAATCAGTGTTGCCCAACTGGTATTGCTCCAAGGGCTATTTTGAAAATCTCGATAAGCCATGCGGGTACCACGAAGTTTCAAAAAAACATAAGCGATATAAAGGAAATTAGGTAATTTATTGTTTATTAAATTTATTTGACCCATATTGTTCGCGGGCGCCTACATAACAGGCCACGGGCTACCAGGTGCCCGCGAGCTACTGGTTGGGTACCACTGCTTTAAATTATTCCATCTGTGTCATGGATGTCTCACTCCTAAACTTTGAGCATTACGTTCGAACGTTCCTATTGTCTTAAGGAGACAATTGGTATAATTTTATTGTCCCTGACGCAGCTACATTGTCTCTGAACTAATTCCAACTCAGGTATATTGTGTGATAATTAAACGAAATTCGTGATACAGTTTTTAAATTTTCAGGTGCAATGACCTAGGTCTTATAATCGAAAGCGATAGCTCCTCTTAGTAACTTTCTAGGCGCGTATAAAATCCCTCAAGAACCTTGTATTTTCCTGCGATGGCAGTGGCAGATTAACAAAGCCGCTAGTAGGCTACTAAATGTTTGCCACCCCATAATACATTACTTTTGTGCACATATAATACATTTGTCAAAAAATTGTGGGTTTTATGAACAGCCAGCTTATGCCTTATGAGTAGGAAAGTTACAGGGTTTGTTCAAATTATAACAGAAAAAATAAGTAATTGCCCTTATGCTATAAAATAGCTCTCCAAAGCAGCCTTAGCTCTCCGAAGCAGCCTTAGCTCTCCAAAGGAGCCTTAGCTCGCCGAAGTATCCTTTAGTCCCCTAAGCAGCCTTAGCTCTCCAAAGCAGCTTTAGCTCTCCGAAGTAGCTCTATCGATCTATATTTACGTTGTCTGCTAATAATTCCAGTTCAAATGTTTCTTAATGTAAGCATTAACAAAATGTTATTAACTACATATCCAAAAGTCCAGTCCCGTAATTGTGGTTGCAAAGTTTAAAATTTTGTGGATGCCTCTGTTATAAACACACTGACCAGTGGCGCAAAGCTATAACATCCGGGGCCCGTGGCAAATTGATCAGTAAAAATAGGCACGTTAATAATAAAACAGTGTATAAAAAATTCTGACCTCACGGCCTCTTGGACCGGGGCCCTTTTGGGTCGGGATAACCCTATAGTTACGCACTTACGCCACTGACACTGACTATAGTTTGCAGTAAAACTATTTTGCTAATGTTGTTCGGCAGCCTTACTTCTTTTATTATAATAAAGCATGTAGTGTTCAAGATGTGTCGACACTCGACACTTTTAGGACATTTTCACTAAGGCCAAAGTTATCCCAAAACTAATTAATTTTCTACAATTCTACAATTAATTTTCCTTTCTCAAATTCCATTATTTATTTTAATCTATACTTATTATAAAACAAAGTCGCTTTTTTTTCCCTCATGTCCCTTTGTTCCCTTTAATCTTTAAAACTACGCTACGGATTTTGATGATTCTTTCAGTGTTAGATAGATCCCAATTATCATGAGTTTTCCATACCATGGTTTCAAGGTTTCCTCCTTTTTTCTGGTAATGTGTCTGAAATATTCTAAGATGCGTTATTAGACAGATGGTAGAGAGCCTTGTTTTTATGTTTAGTTTAGCCAGCATGGATGAGTTGGTTCTGAAAGCAGTTTATGGAATTCAGAACATTTTCCTCCAGCACCCTTGACGGCGTCGATACGTCTGCGGTCTGCAGACTTCAGAGTCCATGTCTCGGATCCTTAAAGACATATGAAGAGTATGAGCATGTGCACAAGTTTCCTCCTCGTTTTTAACGAAATCTTCCTGTCAAGCCAGGTTTCATGCATTTGAGACATGGCGCTCTTAGTCATCCCAATTCTTCTACGTATATTTGGTTAACAGGAGACGTTGTTCGTAAAGACCAAAGATAAATTTGCTAACCACTTCCAATTTTAGCGCGCCAGTGAAAGGCAGAGTGTTGCTTCTGTCTATGACCATGTTTTTGGTTTTCCCTTTATTAATTGAGAGGCCCAAGTTATTAATTATTTGCTTCATTCTCTAAAACAGTTCTTGCATCTCGATTTCATTTGCAGCCAGGAGAGTATTGTCATCCTTAATGCTAGCTATATACAATTATTGACCGCATTACATATTGTGTATACCTAAAGGCTAACGGCTGTATGAATAAAACCCTCGCTAAGTTTTTTGTTCATACGGCCATAAAGGTTTACCTAAAACACTAAAACTTTATAGAAAACTTTAAACTTTTACGGATAACAATTTTTGAGTAGGTGCCAAAAAAATTATCTTCTTGCTTGAAAAATGATATTTAAGGTAAGGAAAAAATTTTAGTGAAGCTATGACAGTTATTATGTATCAATTCTTAACGTAAAAGACATGTTAAGAGAATTGTACTAAGCTAAAGGTTAACGTAAGGGACTGAATTTTATTTTAAAAGCATTTACGTTATTTTTTTCTTACACGTAAAAATATTTACGTCCGTTAAATCAATTTTTTTAGAAAAAAACCTGTCTTGACTTTAAAAAATGTGTACTGTAAGGGGCATTTTTTTAACGATAGAAGAATTTCAAGTATGCCAAACGATAGAGCTCGAAATTCTGAATTCAATGATATATATATATATAACTCATTTTCGCCAAAATGTCCCTTACGTTAAGTGATATTTCCAGTGTCGATATATATAATTGGAATCCCGGAATCGGCTCCAACGATTTTCATGAAACTTAGTATATAGGGGGTTTCGGGGGTGATAAATTGATCTAGCTAGGAATAATTTTTGAAAATGTCATTTTATGAATGTTTTATCGAATACCGAGCAAAGCTCGGTCAAATAGCTAATGAAAGTTATAAAAAATCACTCTTTATGCACTGCTACTTTCACTGTGAACTCTACCTAATACAGGGGACTCATACACATTAAGTAAATTATCATTTATCACTGTTTTATTCTTTCTGTATAAAGGCTTACTGGTGTACTTTATCTCATCAGTTTCCTGTCGAAAATTGAAGAAGTATTTGCTTCAAATATATTATTGATGGATTTACCCTAATACATATAAAATGGAAGTTTTGTTTATCTTGATAAGTGCAAAATGCGAATTAACATAATACGTTCTAAAAACCTTTAAACATGAATAAACAGACGAACAGTAGGAGTAAAAACAAATTGTTCAAAAACGACGACAGATTACTTATTTTGAACCTTAATTGTGGGGCATGAGGTCGATAAATGTCCCACAGTCACCGTACACAACACTAATCCGACACTGGCAGTCTTGAGAGTGATTTAAGCTTCCAAAATTTGTACATAGATTGGTTCAAGCATACACTTTAATTTGCCCATAGCTTATATGAAATGTATTACTTAATTATGGTTTTTAAATTACGCGACAAAAACCATTCTGTCGCTTACGCCCCTACCATTTTTTGTTGCTGTTCCATTGCAGAAAACAAGCAATCTAAAACATATCCAACACGGTTTTTTACTTTAACGTGGCGTGAGGCGTCACCTTAAGGTCCCGACATAGTATAATCCACACAAATTAAGAGGACAACTCGCTTGTACGTTCAAAATCCGATATAAAAAACAGCTTGCTTTTTAGGGTTCCGTACCCAAAAGGTAAAAACTATTACTAAGACTTCGATGTCTGTCCGTCTAATATTGAATTGTATTTATTCTTTAATAACTAAGTAATCATAAAATTTAAAAAAATTAATAATAGGTAAGTAAGGGGGGCTCCCATATAAAAAACGCAAAAAAAGATAAATATGTACCTAGTTCGCGCGACAAACGAAATTTGATGCAAGGGATTTACGGTCGTCATCTAGTATTACTTATATATAAATCTATAGTTATAAAATTAATGTCCCGACTGACTGACTGACTGATTCATCATCGCTGAGCAAAAACTGTTAAAGTTACAGCCACGAAATTTGGTGAGTAGGGTTGTTTTATTAAGTAGACACCCACTATGGAAGGAATTTTGAAAATGTTACCCCGAAGGGGGTGAAATAGGGGTTGCAATTCTGAATGAAAGTCCGTCTATAATACTAGATTATAGTCGGGTAAAGCTTTTCGGCAAAAAACTTATTTCCTTTCGCTTCAATTTTCTTAGTTCGAACGAGTAACGTAAAAAAGGAAGAAACAAAATAAATAATACTAAATACCAAACGTCTCTTGTTATTCCAAACGATCTGAGCGTTTGAGTTTCCATAACAAATCATATGATTAACTTGAATATCTTATGCGCTCCCCATAAAATATACGAGCGGGCATTATCATAAAGGATCAATTCCATTTATCCGACTTTTAGTACCTTTGTCGGCTTGCTCTATCAATGGCTTTATGAATGTACTAAGTACTAATTAATTCATAACTTTATGTAATCTTTACCCACTTACTAATAAAGTTAATAATATTATATTGTAAGGAGCGTATAACCATGATACTTTAATTTAAACAATAAAGGGTTTTCTGGCTAATTTTGTTGTGTGATTTTTTTTAATGTGCCAGAGATCAGACAAAACCAGCAACTCTTTTATAGTACATTATAATATTAGCTGTATGAATTTAATATAATAACAAAATTTATTTGCAATTGCAGCCCTACGAACGTGTACTTACAGGCTACAGGCTACACGACGTACGTGGTCTACACGTGTAGAATGTAGGACACTCATTCTTTCGGAGGTTATTAATGTATCCTGAAAATTGAATGAGCGTGTAAGACGTTTGAAGGATATATTGTTATACAAAACCGATGTTTGCTGTGAATGTCGTGACATATCCGGCACGTCCTAGACATTTTATGTCTTTTCGCAAATCGCAATAGCAGAATGCACGGACTTTAAAAAAATACGGACGTAACCTTGTCTAATCCCGAGTGAAGGCCGCCCGTGTAGGATGTGTGCGTGTCATTGCGCCGTCACTCAATGTACAATGACAGCGGGTTGTAGTACCTAGTTGCGTGTGTGAGTGTCGGTCACGTGTATAATAAACGAAATTGTCGTACCTTGCATGCTTCACCTCTTTATAGTGTAATGCTCCATCCGTATTTTTTTTACATCCGTTACAGAATGTATTTTTGTAGGCACTTTCGTAAACTAGGCACTTTCGCCACCACACTGTTGAAACTTGCAGGCACGGATGTAAAAAAGTCCGTGCTTGTAGGTAGAAAAGAAATACATCTCTTAAAATTGATTAAATTGCATAGTATATATTATATGTCTATGGCATAGCCCATCAAGCCCCAAGCGGCCACCATGCAGGCGGCCGCATAACAAGAGTAGCCTGTATCTATTATGTCTGTAATTACCACGATCGAGGTAAGTAGTGTGTGGCAAAGTGCGCGTTCCCGGCAAGTGCGCCATATAGCTATTTTTCCATACTGCTGATTGGCTGATTTCCAAATAGCTTTGGCACACTCACGATACCTACTTTTATTGAATCTTCACTAAACCTAATCAAAAGCTACACTGTGTAGCGTGTATATTATGTTACCGTTAATTTACGCCAGAGTGTATACTTCGTCCGTCTGGGACATTGGAAAAACAAAAGCAACCCTGGATGCAGTCCAAGAAATAATTAAAAACCATAACACAGGTACATAAAGCTCCTGGACATGACAAAATAAGGGTGTTTGATATTAAAAGAATAGACAGTAAAATTAATACCGCGATTGCTAACCTTATCAACATTAGGCTGCCTTCACATTACGTCGCCGGTGGTGCGGCAGCCGCGCGGCAGCCGTGCTGCAGCCGCACTGCTTGCGACGTAATGTGAAGGCGCTCTTAGTCTTAAAACCGGTAAATACCCGAACTATCCGCCCTGTATACAAAAAATCGGTTGTTTGTAAAGTCGGTTTACCGACGATAGCTGAACGTGACAACGTATGACGTTATCACGTTCAACTATCCTTAACCCCTTAACCCTCGCTTCCGAATCTCTATAAATAGAAACAAACTTTTTCGAGTGTAACCTAAAGTTATTTCGATGTTTTTCTTTGAAATGATTGTCTAAAAATATTTATAATGAGTAAAATAAACTATTCGCAATACAAAACGCTACATACATTCGTGAAATCCAGTAAAATCTTCGAACAAAGCACAAATCATACCTTGACACGTAGGAAATAGAGCACAATTTTGAATAGCCGAAATAATACTAATATCTCACAGATTGTTTATTTATTTTTCATTCAGAGTGTGGTCAATGTCCAAAGGTCATAACTAACCAAACTTCCTCATACAAAAGTATTCTCTAAGTCATCGAAATACGTAATATAATCGAAACAAAGAGCGCGGCCCAGGTGGACCTTACGGTTGTTGAGACTTGAGAGTGTAAATGGAACGCCTCAGAGCGAGGTAACGCCGCATGAACTGTCATGTTTTTCGTGCTCGCACCCCATATCGAATTATAAGACGTTATCACGTCAAAAAGAAAAACACGATGAATTCAGCAACTGTCGACCGATATCTATCATCTATCAATAAAGTTGTGGAATAATTCTTCTGCCACTAAATTCATTCCTTCTATAAAAAGCACAACATAACAACAAACCGTCAATTCGGCTTCCAACCTGGTAAAAAACACAACATCTCTTCTGTCCCAATTCACTGAGCACATCAACCACGCTTTAGATTCTAAAAAACACGTCTTCGCTCTTTTTATCGACTTCTCCCGGGCATTTGACAACCTTAATCATGTCATACGAGGGCGGCACTGAAAATTTCGGGAATCAAGGAGGTGACACAACAGTACTATTTAAAAATGTGTTTATTGCTTTTCGAAGTATTCTCCGCGAAATTTGACACATTTTTCCATACGATGGAACCAACCATTGAAGTAACCATTCCATTCGGAAGTTGGGGTCTCCAAAATGGCCGTTTTGTAGGCGTCCACAGCTTCTTCAGGTGATGAAAATCTCTGACCACGCAATTTATTCTTTATTTTAGGGAAAGTATAGAAATCATTAGGGCTTAAGTCGGGGCTGTACGGCGGATGGTCTAATAATTCTATGTTTTCTTGCTCAAAAAACTCTTTTGTTCTGTGCGCGGTGTGAGAACTCGCATTGTCGTGATGGAGGCCCGGATGATGCGGTGGTTGCAGTTCTCTTTACGGAGTTCAGATACGACCTGTGGCAAACAAATGCTAGCATACCATTCTGCATTAACCGTTCTTTGTCACTCAAGAGGAATAGTCGCAATATGGCCGGTTTTGGAGACACCACCATTTTTTTTGCAACACTCCGTGAACGAACAATTTTTGTTGGCTTTAACTCATTTTCGAACACCCAAACACGTGATTGGTTTTTCAATTAAGGAAGATATAAACAAACCAGAAGTTATAAACAATTAAGTAAACATAAAAATAAGGGTTTGGTTTTTTTTTTAATATTTCAAAAACTATTTGAGATAATCAAAATTTGAAAATAGATCCTTAAAGAGCAGGAAATTTCCTAAAAAATCCTCGATCCTGGAACCTTACCAATAATCCTTATAGCTTTAAATGAGCGGCGAAAGTAACGGTAAAAACGCGTAGTTCGGGTTTCGCGTGAATTGCCGCAATCTGCCACGCGAACTAAAAAATATATTTTAACGGATTAAATATTAATATAAATAAATGAAAAATTTGGGTACTAAGTAGACATATCAATAAACAATAATCCGTCAACAAAAATAAATTATCACAATTTGTTTAAATGTTATGCTTTTGTTCATTTGTTAATAGTCACCATTTTAATGTTAACATAAAAACGCTGATTATTTCTAAACAAGAAATCTAGAAATTTTTATTATTCTTTTGAGCTAATCTTAAAAGGGTTTAGAAGAGATATCCGGTGGAAAATTTCAATAATTTTGATTTTTCACTTTTTTATGAACAATCAAAGGCATTCATGAAATTTTCATGTAAATTAAACAATTAGGGTTTTTTCATCAATAAAAATGATTATTTAAATTTAATTAGTTATAACTATAAAAATATATATTGTTATCTGGCTTCTAACAACAACAAAACAAAATAATAACAATAATTGGATATAAGAGTACCGTAATTGCTTTATTTACATGAATAATTTTGGAATGCTTTTGAATGTTAATAAAAAAGTGAAAAATAAAAAAAAAAAAATTGTCAACGGGAATCTCTTCTAAGCCCTTTTAAGATTAGCTCAAAAGAATAATAAAAATTTCTAGATTTCTTGTTTAGAAATAATTAGCGTTTTTATGTTAACATTAAAATGGTGACTATTAACAAATTAAGAAAAGCATAATAATTAAACAAATTGTGATAATTTATTTTTGTTAACGGACTATTGTTTATTGATATGTCTACTTAGTACCCAAATTTTTTTATTCCTCAATATTAATATTTAATCACTTAAAATATTTTTTTAGTTCACGGAGCAGATTGCGGCAAATCACGCGAAACCCGAGCCACGCTGTTTTACCGTTACTTTCGCCGCTCAATTAAAGCTATAAGGATTATTGGTAAGGTTCCAGGATCTAGGATTTTTTAGGAAATTTCCTGCTCTTTAAGGATCTGTTTTCAAATTTTGATTATCTCAAATAGTTTTTGAAATATTAAAAAAAAACCAAACCCTTATTTTTATGTTTACTTGTTTATAACTTTTGCATTTTTTTTCAGCCTGTCTTGGAATTTTGATAGAATGTTCTAGATGGTATTCCGAATCGAATCAGATCAAAATAATAATTTTCGGTGCATGAGATCAGGTTTTGACGAAAATGGCACTTGTTTACCATAGTAAGAGGAATAAATTCGCTACAATTTTGGTGCCCCAACGTCACAAGCAGCGTAGATATTCGCCAATTTTCTTTCTCTCGCAAAATTTTTCTGCGTCATATTAACAAAAATTGGCGGCCTCACCCAAATAGCGTTACATACTAATATAAAATATTATTATATGCGCGAAAATGTCTGTCCGTTTGTCTGCTACCTCTTCAGACCCAACCCGCTGAACCGATTTTGCTGAACTTTGTATGGAGATAATTTTAAAGTCTCGTTAAACCATTTTATTTGAGCGGCATTTAGGCTACGTTTCCACCGGAGCTGAGCTAAGCTGCGTAATGCGTTGCGAGGAATGTGTTTTTAAGAACCAATAGAAACGCCTCATTTGTCAATGACAACATTCAGCGCAACGATTCTATTGGTTATTGTAAAACACATTCCTCGCAACGCAGCTTAGCTCATCTCCGGTGAAAACGCAGCCTTACCGTTCTATGCTGTTTTATATTGAATGGAATAATTAAACACAAAAAAGTTTAAATTCTCTTTATTATAAACCATGGCAATAAAAATGGCGGATACATATCCAGAGTCCAAGAGAACATTGTCATAAATTCATTAAAAAATAATCAAACATTCATATTGTCGAAAAATCTAAAAAAAATCACTTGGAACGATATCCGCGCACTAAAATACTTACAATATACTCTCATCTTATTTACAACAATAGAAATAAACGTACAACTAAACAGTGTGTTAAGGCCGCTACATACGGTGAGGCCGATCGTTGCTGAAATTCACCCGCTAGTTTCGATAGCGAAGTTATGTCAAAATAGTCTGGGATTTGACATAACGCATTACAAGCGAAATGACACTTAACACTGCATTTTTGACATCTAACTTCGCTGACTGATGACTGATGAGCACTCTGGGGTCCTGCTCTAATGACTCAAAGTCGATTTGAGCGCAGACTGTCTTTACACACATAATTATTATGAGTGTTACCGCGATAGAAATGACATTCGAGGCAAGAAAATCGAACCTGACTGACTCGTTCTGTGCATGTGCGCTCGAGTCAGTAGGCCTACTACGAAACTGTTTTGAGACTCAAACGATCGGACGAGAATGCCGCGTCCTGCTCTAACAACGTCATTTCACGTTTGTTAGAGTAGGACGCGGCATTCTCGTCCGATTATTTGAGTCTCAAAACAGTTTCATGGTACAAGGCCAGGCCGGCAATCCGACCCTAAGAGCCAGTCCACACGGCGCGTTGCGTCAGCGTTGCGTCGACGTATTGCTGCCGTTTGACGCATAGCCGCAATTTATTTTGCTATTACGAAGCAGTCTTAAGGTGAACACCCCCTTCGCTGCGTCTCGGGGGCTGCTGTCCGTCATGTGTGCGTTGCGACGACGCAGCGCGCCGTGTGAATACCTTGGTTATTTGTATATAAAACAATGCAACGGCAGGGCTGCGCCGCGTCGACGCAACGCGCCAGGTGGACTGGCTCTAACGATCGGCCTCATTGTTATAGGCCTTTGTAATTAAATATAACACTTTCGATACTTTATTATTAAATACAAGCATTTCGTTTTAGACTGTATTCAAAACTGGTAACTATTATTTTGTATCATTTTTAAATCAACATTCAATTGACAAAAGAGTTCGAACCATTTGTATGGAGCGTGGCATACCTACCTAATTAGTTTCAAGTACTTAAAATGGTATATTTTCGTGTACACCTATGAAACATACGTCAATCGACAGAGAAAATAATTTCGAGTGTACACCAAAATACGACAGGTATGCCAATAAGGTTCGTTGTTCTTTTACAAGATCAAATTGACAAAAATGTCGAGTCTTAGAGAAGTTGTCGTTATCACAAATTATTGATAAGAGAAGGCTAAGTGCGAGTTCTTATCTCTTTTCATATAAGCATGTTAACTAGAATTTCCGGCATCGAAACAGCGCCCCTAGTAGCAAACATTATAATAATAATAGCTCCCACACCGATTTCGGTGACGGTGGCCGGTTTCATTGAAACCAGGCCAGTTACGCAGGAGTAATTTTATAGTGCCCAAGTGTGTGCGCAGTACACAAGAGCACTCTCTATTCCTTTACTCTCATAACCCAGTGGGACGGACGACCGACACGACTGGCGAGAGATCAGGCGCAGGACCGACTTTTTACATGCCCATCCGACGCATGGATCATCTTACTTGTCAGACAATCAGTCGATCAGCCTGCATTGTCCTAACCAAACTTGGAAATAACATGTTTCCAACGCGGGAATCGAACCCACGACCTCCGAGTCAAGAGCCGCGCTCTATACCACTAGACCACGGATGCGTTTGGCAAACATTGGTAACTAATTCGATGTCATAAAAACTCTAGTTATAAACTCCGTAGTCCCTCACGCTGACAAGGAATAAGAACTCACACTCAACGCGCAGATAAGAGACATACATGGCAAGATGTAGTACCTAAGGTTGAGAGCATAATTTGGCTTTTATCGACATAGTGACAAAAATGATTTTGCTTTGAACCTTAATTACTCCTACCTTTTACCATCGTACCATAATATTGTTTTAAGATAATTTTCTCTATATTGCACCTGTCTCGTTATTATTTACTCTTCTATCAAAAATCTTAGTAACATTAAAACACTGCGAGAGTAGGACAGCACTATATTAATTTAGATTAGAAGAACAAAGACAGGTGATGTACTTTTTCTCTCTCGAGAATACAGATAGCGCTGTAGGAGTTTTAATAAGTTATTTTTTTAAACATGCCTAAACAGTGCAACTAGTGTCAATTGGTGTAAAAACGATTGCATTATCATATAAATGGCTAGAACAAAGTCAAGGCGTGTCAATAAGCCAAAACTACTGAAACTATTGCTACAAAAATTGCTTCAAAAATTGCAAATTCGTATAAGCATAAAGTCCGGTCACAAAACACAGAGAAAGTACAATGATTTATTGCTGTTGTCTCTTTCCTCGTGCAAGAAAATATTGCTGTCTTATTCCCACAGTTACGCGATAGAACGAGAGAGCATTGTTTCGTGTGCGAGTAAAAGAGACCTCAGTCTTTCACGATCGTATAATAATAAAAGATGTTAGTGTAAACACCGTTATCCTTGAAACCATCAAATGAGCCCGTCAAAATGAACAACTTTTTCTATGAGAACAATGCAGGGAACTCAAAAAAAAACCGTCTTCATACCCATACAAATTGCCGATCCGGGCATCTACGTAGTCCGGGTATCAAGACGGCATTTTTTTTTTTGAGTTCCCAGCATTGTTCTCATAGAAAAAGTTGTTCATTTTGACGGGCTCATTTGATGGTTTCAAGGATAACGGTGTTTACACTAACACTCTGTATATTTATATAGCAATACGTCAATTGACTTTTAAATCGAACTCCTCGGTTCTATATTACTATCCAACATAAAGTAGCGTTAGAAATAAGCTACGTTTAAAGTTACAATAAAATTAATAAGTGCCAATTCCCAGACCACGTATACAGAATAGTACTATAATCATTTAGCACCTTACTTCTCGATCAGTCTATTCAATATTTAAATGTCCTTTAGTCAGTGAAGCCAACTTAGTTTAACCGACATTAAAAAAGCGGTTATTATATTTAGTTGTTAAATTTTCACAGAAAATAAATTTCCATAACATATTATGTTAGGAGCAAATTCTATATTTTTTTGTCTCCTGTTACTTAAAAACGTAATTTTCTAAAGCGAGAAAAGTCTTCGAGACGATAAGAAACACATTCTTTCTCATTCTAGTAAACGAGCATTATATGTAAAAGAAAAGGATAGAACATTTATTTACCAAATTGACTTCACAGACTAAGGACAAACACGATATCCTTAGCAAAACACATTCCATTATATATTAAATACTTAAATAATATAAGCAATACAACTTATAGCGAATATAAAATATAAACCGTATAACTATTTTTAATTAACAAATTAATAAACAATTTTATAATATCTTTGGTTTTATGATAACGTAACGTATCCGGTCATTCTTACAAGATAATTGTTTTGATAATTTTTCGTGAGAATTTATTGCACAATTACAATTAATAATACCTTAAAAAGGCTTAAATTGCACCTCTCTGCAATTGGTTAAAACTTGAAAGCAGTTTTTTTTCAGAATGAATAAGAATGTCCAAAACGTTACATTACGAATTAACGCTTAACAATAGCTACTAAACATGGGCAAGTAAGACTGAGGTATGATATGCCTGCTACAGACAACAACGATGGAACTGCACAGTTTAGTCATAGTAGGCTAATAGTACTACATTTTCATACTAGTCTGTTCCGATCGGTACGTGATGGCAAACATAAGCGTTTATGCATCAAATGTAACTTCAAGTAACTTAATCCTTTATTAGGAGTAATGGTTGTACAGAAATGGTTGTGCAGTTTTACCGTTATCGTCTGTAGCAGGCATTATAAATAACAATTAGAAAACTAACTCCGCATTAACGAAAGCAATTTCGTTAAAAATTCGCTTTCACTTACTCTTTTAAAACTTTGTACTTTATAAATAATAATATAGAACTATTGTGACAACACAATTTTTGTCATTTCATTAAGATATTTCATTTTCATTTTAAATATTACATAGTTAATTATTATCAAAATCATTTAATCATTTCCACATACCTCAGACGAAAAAAAATAATTTTTAAAACTTCATAATCTCTATAACTTAAACTAAATAAAATTATACTTAAAACTAAACATTGCAGAGGTATAAAATTATAGACCTAAATCTGACCGAGTCGAGTTCTAAGACATCGCTTCTCACACGATTCTGACAATCATGGCAATCCATCATCGAACGTTAAGGGTCAATTTATACCGCGCCGCGCCTCGCCTCGCCTCGTCACGTTGCGGTTCGAATTAACCCTTGTACGTACGTGATTGCTTGTATTTGTTCATTATAAGCCAACGGGGAGCCGCATTAGATCTTAGAAATCGACTCCGCCAATAAATCGTTTTAAGACATATTATCCGATTGCACTAAACAAATATTTACAACATCTACAGCACAAAATACGGCAAATGCATCGAGGAACCACCGACTCTAGCAAGTATGTCAAGTTTAATTAACACTCCTTTAATTTCATAATAATAGTTACTTATAACGTTTTTATCTCAATGTTAAAAACTCGACCAAATAGATGCGATAATTCATTTGTTGTGCGGTGAATAATGTGATATTTAAATTAGTAGCATTATACAAAATTGATTGTAGGTCATGGACTAATAAATACATAATGTATAATTCCTCTATGTTGTATGTCGACCAAATTAATTGCGCGGTTAATCCTTCAAACCCCATAAGAGCACCGGTGATCGCGACAACAATAAAATATAATAGCATTTCCAAGAATCCCCGATCGATGGATTAATAATAATGATTCAAATCAGTAGCATTATAGTATACACTCTATAAGTCTAGATCCATGAAACCGATATAATACTTTCCATACAGCAGTTGTTATATAAAAGTTTAGCGAGATAACGTTTCAAAAGTGATATTTTCAACGTATTTTCAGCCTACAAATGTTTATGTAACTCTATTGTTACAACTTCTATCTGTATTCAGCTTTAGTTATACAAACATTATTAAACTTATTTTATCTCAAAACAGACGTCACACGAAGTTTAAATTTTAAAAACTTTTTTTTTTCACATAATATACATACACGTTTGTGTGCCTTTAAGGATAGAAAATTTACTATAACAAACACTTGAGAGTGTAAAATTTTAGTAAGAGTAACGAATTGCATAGCATCGAGCAAGCAATCAATAGAGCGGTAATGTTAAAGGTTTTATAGTAAGAAAAATTACATCAAAACAGTGCCGGCACGAGAGTGAGTGGTTTTTTACAGGTTTTATATCTCGGTATTTCTGTCTGTCACATGACATTTCCAATGTGCCAGAAAAAGGCAAGACGACCGAGTAGTTTAGGTAGTAATAGAAACGGGGGTAAGTTTTTTTATACTGGCAGATATTACAACTCTATTTTTAATTAAATGCTCGATACAATTACTTACGAGAAACTTTCAATTCAATAAACATTCTTAATATGAGCACCTTCGCTTAACACATTCAAGTAAATGTGTAAATATTTCGTCACAATAACTACGATGACAAGCGTAAATCTAAATTATATTGAGCATCATGCAATGCTTATCCAATCTTGCAACAAGCAAAGTTTGCATCATTGGTCCAATATTTAAAATTGAGTAAAAATTTCATTGAAATAGTCAAAAATCTAAAAGTGTGTTTAATAAGCCACGAAATACATACACAATATAATATAACAAACAACTATAAAGCGATTGTTTTAATCTAAATTGAATTTTAAAATTGTGTAACTATGTTTTAAAATTACTTCATTCGTCACTTTTAGTAGCTTTTTTAATCTTCATCACAAAATATTTTACAATGCTAGAGTAAAAAACTTTCATATTAAAGTTACCTAAAAGTCAGTGTCACTTATATTAAAACTTTTTGCTGTAAGTCAACAAATAAACACTAGTTGCCACACTCAGAGACGAATAATCATTACTTAACTGTAATTAAATAAAGATTTTTAAATAAGCCCCATACATTATCTCTCAAACTCTTCACTTAAATACACTTAAGTAATTATTGTTCGTTTCTGAGTGCGGCAGCAAGGAGGCATATGTAAAGCAGAAATGTACAGATCAAATATCTTGTACATAGCCACGAATCTGCCTAGCTGTTTCATATTTAAAAACAGTCACGTCATAGTCTATGGCATGTTCCAAAACTTTCCTGGGTGTAATCCGGATTTATGTATAGGCAGTATAGGTCATGGCCTATGAGCGGCAGCATCCTATTGCGTCGTAGAGGGGCGGCAGCGTCCTAGGATGGCGGCAGAGTTCATACATAGGGGCGGCAAAGTTAAAGTGGCCTATACTCATAAAAAATATAAATCCGGCCCTGGTATCCCTTGTTCCTGGTTATACCTGGTTCCTGGTTATCCCTGGTTCCTGGTTATCCCTGGTTCCTGGTTATCCCTGGTTCCTTCACTTGTATTCGTCCAGGAACCGTTTGCACATGTGCACGAGATCGATGAACTTCGGCCGCATGTTGGGGTCTAACGCCCAGCAGTCTTTCATCAGGTGTCTGAAGATCTCCGAAGGGCAGCCTTCAGGTATTTGGAAGCTGAAATACGAGATATAAAAATTACTTTAAAAATTACTTTGTATTCTTAAAGGTGAATGATGTATTTAAGGGGGTAAGAACGAAATAAAAGATAGAAATGTTAACTGTGTTTATGTGTGGTACGCAAATGCGTGTTCGTACGTTCTCCAATGCGTGTACGTACGTACGGCATAAACGCTTCGACAATAATCGATAAGACACGTTTTGGTATTTTTACCGGCTAAGAGTACTGTTGTATATAAACGTTTTTCAATCCAGTCCTGCTATATAAAATCAGCACTTATTTGTATAACAATAAGGTCTAACTCACCAGGCGGCTCGCTCGCGGGGCCGCTCGACGTCGAAGCGCGGCACCTCGTGGCGGGCGCGCGTGAATATCTCCCAGGCGGTCACGCCGTACGACCACACGTCACTCTTGCTCGAGAAGTGCCACGGCTCCACCGCTGACTCCGGCGCGTACCTATACAGGAAAAAATTCATTATTATCTTAAACGGGAGAATGTTACATATATTTATACAAAAAGATATGGCAATTAAACGATATACGATAGATATGAAAATATCAGGTAATAATTTAATTATTAGTGAGTGAATCTTAAGGCGACGCCTTGATAATTTGGCTGTAGCGATGCCGATTTTTCTCAGCAATGACTAAAGCTAAGAAACTAAAGTTCATTGTCAGTATTCATCATGTCTTTGTCTTTGAATTGCCCATAGCATAACACGATTGGACAACTTTTATAACACAGAATTATCAATCGAAAAGACCTCTGTAAAAAAAGGGATTCCTATTTTTCCAACAGAGGAGAGTGATTTAAGGTTCCAAAATTTGTACATAAATTGGTTGAAGCATACACTTTAATATGTGCATAGCTTATGTGAAATGTATTTATGGTTTTTAAATTACGCGACAAAAACCATTTTTTCGCTTACGCCCTTTCCATTTTTTGCTGTTCCATTGCTTGTTTTCTATGAGAGGCCGGACAATCTAAAACATATCCAACACGGTTTCATACTTTAACGCGGCGTCACCTTAACGTACGTATATGTAATTAACTGACACTGAAATCGATATGGGGGTTCCATATCGATTTCAGTGTCAGTCGGTAGCTTCACTGAAGACAATGCGTTAGTAATTTTTATAGTGCCCAAGTATGCATAAAAAGACACTCTCTATTTCTTAGCTCTCCCAGTTGGACGAATAATCTGACACGACCGCAGAAAGATAAGACGCAGGACGGACTTTATGCATACCTATTGCATACCCATCCGACTCATAAATTATCGTTCTTGTCAGACAATCTAGCGGTCAGCCTGCACTGTCTTAACCTTTGAACATGCTCCAACGTGAGAATAGAATCCACAACCTCCGATCCAAAGGCCAAGGTTAAACTACCAAAAGATTCTACAATCTACATACCAGTTAATAGGCAACAATCGTTCAGTCTTGATTCTATAGGCGTTCTCCTCCTTAGGTATGATCCTCGCGAGGCCAAAGTCAGATATCTTCACGTGGTACTTGTTTACCACTAGGATGTTGCGAGTCGCCAAGTCTCGGTGTACCACGTTCTTGGCTGATACGTGGTCCATGCCCTGTAAATATCAGTAGTATAGTATAACGTTAGGACAAATGTTGTATTTTTAAGCAGATATACAAATATGATAACGTATCCTACTCTTTTTCCAACAAACATAATTATTAAGTTTAATCCCCACAACGGCTTTTTGAAGTGAAAACTTTTTTAGCGGCGTTGAGCACTTTTGTGGGATGGGTAAAAACTGTGAAACTCGCGTCAGATTCTCGTGCTGATCGAAAAACCTTGGAAAAACCGTAAGACGGTTGGAGAGTAGTGTTTTGTGTCGAACTCGAACTCGAACTCGAATTGATTGTAAGGGTTTCGATTAATTAAAAAAAAAATCGATTTTCATAAAAAATGGGTTAAAAATTTAAACGATTGTAAGGGTTTTCATAAAAAATGGGTTAAAAAAATGCACAACGTTAATAATCAAGTTTTCACTTCTGCGGGCACTCCCGGAGTGCAACCCGTCTTTTTTTTTAATGACGTTTATCTATTTTTTTACTTACCGCAGCAATGTCCTCGGCGTACTTGAGCGCTAGTAATGCCTGCAATGATTAAAAAAAACGTGTTTTTTTTACTTACCGTAGCAATGTCCTTGGCATACTTCAACAGGTGCGATATTCTCAGCTTGTCTCCCTGAAACTTGAGGTAGTAGTTGAGTGATCCCTCCTCAAGGTACTCCATGACGATCAGCACGTCCGAGCCGTGGTCCCACGAGTAGCCCAGGATCTCGACTATGTTCACGTGTTGTAGGGACTGCGGAATAGATTGAGTTATATAAGTTATGTTGTCCGTAAAATATCGATTTCATAAAATTAATAGTGTGTTATCCCTAAAAATTAGCCAGATTCGTTTAATCCTTCGATCGCGGATTCTTAGGAGTTGAAGCGTTAATCTAGACCAGCAGCTGAGCACCAGTTATTTTATTGCTTAATAATATATTTGTATGCAGTACTTAGCAACACTCTCTTTAATCACACCTAATATATCCCACAACCTGAGCACTTTTGTGGTACACTTTAGTCTTTACCGAAAAACTATCACGCGACACGCCTATTAAGATGTATGTACTTTAATCCTTCGATCTTGGAGTCTTGGAAATGCTATCGTATTCTATTGTTGTCGCGATCACTGGTGCTCTTATAGGGCTTGAAGGATTAATATAGTAATTTTTATTTATAATATGTAGATGTGTTATCATCAGTCAGTCAAGGTTTGGTTACGATTAAAATGTAAAAAACTGCCTTAAAGTTCGATATTATGCTGACCTAGGAATGTGCGATGTTTGCATCGTAGAGATCAACTACGATAACATGGCGCGCCCCTCCAAATGACTGTTTCAATGTGTGTAGTCACATCCTTATGAAAAAGTTTGTATGTAGTAAATATTCAACCAATCATAGTACACGTAATATTTCTGTTAATTTAACTTATTACCAAGATTTGTTGGTCAACTAATCATAACTAGCCGACCGCGCAAGACAACGCACTCCAAACGTTTTGACAACGCACTTCAAACGTTTTGAATTTTGGAGGGGCGCACCATGTTATCGTAGTTAATCTCTACATACAATTATTACCACGCAGAAAAACGACGCGAGCCCTCACAAAAATCGGCTTTTAGCTAGTTACTATTAGTGTCTAAACACACTAGGCTGAATTACGCCGGCGTAATTTCCGCCGCAAATGTCAAGCGCATACAAAGACAAATCAACACGCTAGTATTCGGCCCGTATTTTGTATGCAATTTAATCGCGGCGTAAACGCGGCGGAATTTACGCCGGCATAATTCAGCCTAGTGTGTTTAGACCCTTATAACTACATTTTTACTAAGTATTTTGTCTTTTCTCGGAATTGTATCTTACAGTTTCAAACGGTTTAAATGTAAAGACGCAACAGACAGAAATTTCTATATTTTCAAATTAATAATTCTAAATGACGCCCGCAACTTTATTTATCGCGCGGGGACCGTACAATTTTCCGGGATTAAAAAGTGTCCTATGTCCTTTCCCGGGACTCTAGTATCTTCATGCCAAATTTCAGCAGAATCGGTTCAGCAGTTTGGGCGTGAAGATGTAACAGACAAACAGATAGACCGACACACCAGCATCGCATTTATAAAATTAGTATGGATTTTGAAATGAACTTCATACGTTTTCTTTATTAAATTAATATTAAGAAATTGTTTAAATTCTTTGAACGCGCCAATCAGTTGTAAATAAAGGAGATAACTTATAACAGAAACTACACACCTTCATGATTTCCAATTCGTTTTTAAAGTCCTCGTACAAACTGCCGTTTCTCTCTGATGCCTGTCTGGTAAGTTTCTTGACAGCCACCTCCTTCCTCTGAGATTCCTGGTTGTCGCACTCCATCCATCCCTTGAAGACGTGACCGTAGTTGCCCTGTACAATGTTTTTCAAATTAATAAAATATACATGATTTAAATGTCATCAACTAAAGCTATAAAAATTTACAATCGTACAGGTCAGTTAACAAGAGCTGGCACGATCAGCACATTTAAACATTCCGCTTGTGTAGTGTCTGTGAATAAGCGCGTGGCGTGACGTCGTACTGCATACGCATCATAAAAAGTCTGCCCGTCTCTCTCGCGCGCGGTCTATCTTATGAGCCTGAAGGGGACAGTTATTGTTTTTCTTATGCTACTGTTTATAAATACAGCGTGATGTTACAAGTCGGTAACGTGTGATCGGCGAGCGGCCAGCGTTCGGAACCGTACGATAATTATCGAACACATACGATAATTTTGTGCGTACGTACGATGTACGATAGCATATTTTTATCGTACGCAGATTATTCGATAATTTTTATCATGATGCAAACATATTATATTTTTAAACATACTGTATAGTGAAATTGCATAAGTAACAGCACTGTGAACGTGCCAGCTTTAGTAAACTGATCTATACTAGATGTCCCTCGCAATTAGTTTCTCGCGCGTGAACCGTAATTTTTTCTACATTTTGAATTTACGAGGCATTTTAAAACTACGTATTCTTATGCGTAACTATGTCGAAAAGGTATTGTAGAAATAGAACAATATCATCAGTGACCCCTAACTTTTAAGTTTCTTTTAAGGTGATTGCACTGTGAGGTGTACTCACGCTGCCGATCTTCTTGGTGACGGTGACGAGGTAAGTCTTGCCCTGCGACACGATGCTCTCCATGAGGCGCGGCGCGCTGCAGCTCAGCTCGTCGTCGCTGCCGCGCCGCTCGCCGCGGTCGGTACGCTCGACGGACGCGCGTCCCGAACGCAGTGCGTACGCGAGCGCGCTCATGCTCTCGAGCGACCGAGAGCTCTTGTTGTCCGCGAACTGGTAGAACAGCATTTGAGGTTATGTTATTATGGCTACAGCTACGTGCGTTACTTAGCTAAGGTTTTCAAGGCCATTATGATTATTCGTCATAAATTGACGCTATTATGAAACTTGGACAGTGATTAAGGCGACACGATGGTAGTTTAATGTAAATTAGAAAAGAAGTATAATATTTCTCTGGTAGTCTGGTCAATGGCCGATTTTATCTGTAATTGACGACCGGACTATGTCCATGTATAATATAACTATTAAACTGGTTAAAATATTTAATAAAATGGACTACTAATAAATAAATTCTTACCGGGTTATCATACTGGTCTGACAGCGTTCCATTCATAGATGGGACACTGCTGTCCACCGATATGAGCGACTTGTTGCTGCCCGCGTCGCTCAGCTCGCTGGGTATAAATCTATCGCCTGGGGAAATGTTCAAACATTAATAAAGTGAACATAATATTATATTACCATACCGTTTTATGGGATCCTGGTATTACATTAGTCAGGTGGTCCTACTGTAGAGTAAGTTATTAAATATTAAAATGACAAAAAGCCTACACAAAAATTATTATGAGTTTAGATTAAATAAACAGAGATAATGTACACTTACTAGAAACAGTGTCGGCATGCTCCATATGGTCCAAACTTATCCTTGGCTCCTCGTAATCGTGCAGTGGGACGTATTCTGTAACAAAGCATAATCTTAAGACATAAAGTATAATATAAAGAATGATATTCAACACTAACATTTTCGAAACATAAACAAAAAAAAATTGAAAAATAGGAAAACTAGTTAACTAGGCTATATGTGTGTGCATACAATAGATTGTAGTGTATTGATATACGCAACACTGAGAAGTGCATTTGTGCGTCTACGTGTGTGTATGTACAATGTACATGCGTGCGTTGAGTGTAATTACTTACACTCAACGCGTTACATATGTAATTACTTGTAACGAGAGTACGTGTGTAATTACTTGCGTACATGTATGTGTACGTGCGACGTGCGTATATTATATATTCACCTCGGTGCAGCATATGGTTCATGTCTCGCATGATCTCCTGCGGACGGAGGGGGTCAGCGCACCAGCACTGCCGCATTAAAGCCCACACCTCGCTCGGGCAGCGCGACGGCCGCATCAGGCGCTCGCCCATCTCGTAACTCTGTTTATAGATGTAAGAGTTATAATCGCTATTTATCTTAGAGTCAACCGTGTTTGAAGTTGCCTCATGTATATGGCCATGTCGTGTAAGAAATATCATGACACGTATGAAAAAGTTTAAGCGCATTTTTATATACTTTAGATCAGGAGTCACCAAATGGCGGACCGCGGTCCGCATCCGGACCGCCGACCCATTGTGTGCGGACCAAGCATGTTCGAAAATGATCTCCAGGATTTAATGTCAAAATCTATAGCTTGCGCCAATATTCTCTCTCTCATTCATTTCGTCATTCATTCATTCTCATTCATTCTCTCATCTCATTAATATCTAAATAGATACCTTTGTAATTTCCGTAATTACCTTTGTTTAATAATATTTTTTTTTATAAATTGTGTGGCCCGTGAAGGTCATTTTATGTCTTAAAACGGACCCCGAGTGAAACTAATTATTGGTGACCCCTGCTTTAGATTAACGCATGCTGCGTCTCTGTATCAATTGACTCTTAGTCCTAATTTCGAAATACATTTGCCTTGAGTAGTGTTCAAGACAAATGTATCACTGTGTTATCGTCTTATTACTTTGTTCAACGCTGTGTTTTAATTAAATTTGAAATAACTTCCAGTGCTTTAATGATATTATTGTTTGTTAAATAAATAAATAAACTGTTAAATAAAATGTTAGACTCCTTACAAGTAAAATACTATTATAATAATAGCGATAATACATACCCTAGCTGTCAATATCGGGTTAGTCTCTGTAGGCGACTGTCCGTACGAGAATATCTCCCACAGCGTCGTCGCGAACGCCCATATGTCGCCGACCACCGACCGCTTGGCAAGATTCATGTCGGGAAAGAACTCCACCGGCATCCAGTGTACACTGGGGACAAATAGATTATTTCTTTACAATGGGTCTAGATACGTATTTTACGCCCGCATTTATAGATTTTATTAAAAAGTTAAGTAATTTTTAAACATCACTCAGTGCGCCGTTACTCCATTTATACAATTTACAACACACTCTTGACCGGTTACGGGTGGTGCACTCACTCGTGGGAGGTGTACGGGTGGTCTACTTACTCGTGGGCGGTGTACGGGTGGTGTGCTCATTCGTGGGCGGTGTACGAGCGGTCTACTCACTCGTGGGCGGTGTACGGGTGGTGTGCTCACTCGTGGGCGGTGTGTATTAGTATACTCACTCGTGGGCGGTGTACGGGCGCAGCGTGGGCCCGGCCAGCTTGACCACGAGGCGGTCGGGCTGGTGCGCGGCGAGCAGCAAGCGGCGGCAGCGCACCGCACCGTGTACCACGCCTGCCTCGGACAGGTCCCACAGCGCGCGCGCCAGACTCGCAGCCACCTTCTTCAGCTGGAGTGGCTTTATGCGCTCCTCGTTCTCTCTGCAAAAGTTTAAACGAGTATTTGAGGTGTGTAAGAAACCGCACTAAATAGTATTGGATCCGACCGTAAAATCCTGCATGAATCGTTTTTTTCTTATATATTAAAACTAGCTGTTGCCCGCGACTTCGTCTGCGTGGAGTCGAGTTCAGTTTATAGTTGTTCCCGTACATCGATTGAATAGTTTACGCGCAAATCATAAAGGTACATTTTGTGGGAACCGTACATTTTTCCGCGACAAAATATATCCTTTGTCCTTCCCGAGACTCAAAGTATCTCCATAGTCATACCAAAATCAAAATCGATTGAATAGTTAACACGCAAATTATAAAAGTATATTGTGCGGTAACCGTATATTTTTCCGGGACAAAATGTATCCTTTGTCCTTTTCTTAGACTCAAAGTATATCTACTTATACCATAAACGTATGATGCTAAAGACCAACAAAGAGTGCGAGAGAGAAGAAAATCCTTTATGGAATTATAACAAGATGAAAAGAGAGAGGCAGTCTAATGAAAACTTTAACCACTTTCATTTGACAGGTCGTCAACAAGTCGTCACCCGTATTATGCCCTTTCGGTATTTGCAATTTATTGTTTAAATCCTTTATTATTTTCGACAAATACTATAATAACAATGGTAACTTGTTCTGTGAGTGATTGCAGTGTAAATCATAGGAGTAATGCTGAAAAATATAAATTTCACAGGTAATTAATCTTCATGTCCTAATTGCTACGATGTGTTTATTTTCGCTATATTCTGTCTTTGGTTCTCTATTTCAAATTAAATATTGTTAATTATCTCCTTTACCTTCATATTTTGCATAACTAAAGGTACTATTCTTCTTAAATTACACAATTTTTGATGAAAAAATTTTCATCAAAATTGTTTACATATAGCGGGGCTTGAATCAAATTTATCGATATACATATCGGTATTTAACAAGAACATAAAACTAATCTAAAAATGTAATGGGGGTGTAAGGGTATTATGATATGTATTTAATTTAAGAATAAATAATATACTGTCTGTCGTTTACTTTCAACTATATATTTGCACTAGCTGTTGCCCGCGACTTCGTCCGCGTTAGCATAGTAGATCACATCCCAAGTATTATTTATTTTACAAAAATATTCAATGTACAGAATTGACTTTCCAACGATTTTATTATATAAAGATGTTCCGCGCGGCTTCGCTTGCGTAATTTAGGAATTGCACGCAACCGTACATTTTTCCATAAAAAATAGTCTATGTCCCTTCACGTGGTTTATTTTTCATGTTTGCCAAATAACATAAAAATTGCTCCAGTAGTTCTTAAGATAATAAGCAATTTCATATAATTTCCCCCGCTTTTTTCCACATTTTCCTATATTTCTTCGCTCCAATTAGTCTTAGCGTGATAAAATATAGCCTATAGCCTTTTTCGATAAAAGGGCTATCAAAATCTGAAAGAATTTTTCAAATCGGACCTGAGATTAGCGCGTTCAAATGAGCCCTTTCACATATTTTCCCCCGTTTTTTTCCACATTTTCCTCTATTTCCTTGCTCTTTTTAGTGTTAGCGTAATAAAATATAATTTATACCCTTCCTTGATCAATGGGCTATTCAACAATAAAATAATTTTTCAAATCGGACCAGTAGTTCTTGAGATTAGCGCGTTCAAATAAGCCCTTTCAAATAATTTCCGCCCGTTTTTTCCACATTTTCATCTATTTCTTCGCTTATATTAGTCTTAGCGTGATAAAATATAGCCTATAGCCTTCCTCGATAAATGGGCTATCTAAAACTGAAAGAATTTTTCAAATCGGATCAGTTGTTCCTGAGATTAGCGCGTTCAAATAAGCCCTTTCAAATAATTTCCCCTGTTTTTTCCACATTTTTCTCTATTCCTTCGCTTCTATTAGTCTTAGCGTAATAAAATATAACTTATAGCCTTTCTCGATAAATGGGCTATCTAACACTGAAATAATTTTTCAAATCAGACCAGTAGTTCCTGAGATTAGCGAATTCAAATAAGCCCTTTCAAATATTTTCCCCCGGTTTTTCCACATTTTCCTCTATTTCTTCGCTCCTATTAGTCTTAGCGTGATAAAATATAGCCTGTAGCCTTTTTCGATAAACGGGCGAACACTGAAATAATTTTTCAAATCGGACCAGTAGTTCCTGAGATTAGCGCGTTCAAATAAGCCCTTTTAAAATAATTTTCCCCCGTTTTTTCCTAATTTTCCTCTATTTCTTCGCTCCTATAAGACTTAGCGTGATAAAATATAGCCTATAGCCTTCCTCGATGAATGGACTATCTAACACTGAAAGAATTTTTCAAATCGGACCAGTAGACCTGTCTGTGAGACGCTTTATGCATTTTGTACATGAATATCCATGGTTGCCAGTTGCACGATAGCCGCAAACTGGGGTTGCCATCATTTTTGTATACGACATCGCGTGAGATTAGAAAGCGCAAGAGAAAAGAAGCAGGCATTGTTACGTGCGATAAATTAGGATATTGCAAGGCAGCTGCAATAGCCTAGTCAACAAATATTTGTGGATGGAAAAGTCCAAAACAGAATTTGACTAAGAATTTGAGCGAAAAGTTCCTTTATACTTCCTATTTTTTTATGTTAAACGAGTATCCATACTATACACTTATACTATAATACTATAAAAGTGAAAGTGTGTCTGGCTATCTGTTGCTTCTTCAAGCCCAAACCATTGAACTGATTTTGCTGAATATTGGTATATCTATAGATGCTTTGAGTCCCGGGAAAGGACAAAATACTTTTTATCCCCGAACAATATACGGTTTATTCGCGATAAACGAATTATGGCGAAACGGAGTTGCGGGTGTCAACTATTTGCTGGAGCGTAGTGTCGATTGTCGCTGACATGTTGGAAACTTCGCATGACAGACAAAATCAGCGAACTTTCCAAAGTTATACTCTCAATATATTTATCAATAAAACAATGCTTACCTCAAGTAAACATCGAAGGGTCCATAGGGCATGAACTCCAGCACCATGGCGGTGGGCGAGCTCAGCGTGATGCCATATAACCGGACTATCGAGCTGGACTGGATGCACGCCCACTTACTGGTTAAGTCTATGAAATCCTGAAACAGAAGTAAATAGCATGAAAGAAATCATAGGCTGGTGACGGACTTGCATCTTTTGGTAGGGTTATTTTTCTGTAATTTAGTTAAAAACCGTTCCATGGTTCTTTTAAAAAGATGTTCACAACATCCCATTTTTAAATTCTAAACTAAATCACGTCAACTTAGAAGTGACGTATTATTTAGATAGCGCAGAGCCCAGAACGATTTCTTACATCATACCCCGCGTTCCATAATACTGGGAACAAATTATCGGACGAACGTCCGCGGCGTTTTCATCCGATGCGGCCTACGAATAATAAAACCTAAGGAAACGTAACTCCCATACTAATACAGTTTTAAATTTGGTTCCATTCGAACTGTCATGTAACGTCAGCCTTTATACCGCTCAAGGTCACCTAAATATTGCAAATGTATGAAAAGTGAACCTAAGGTACACTTTTTGACAAGTATTTTGGAACATGTTTTTTGACGGAGTTACTTCCTTAGTTTTTATTATTCGTAGGATGCGCCTTGTTTCTATCTGATCAATACAAAATACACTAAACTGTGCACAGTGTCTGACATAAGTCGCGGACGCGACCTTGAGCGTTCGGACGTCCGAACAGAATCTGGCAGGCCGGATGTTTTTGCATCCGCGGACGTCTGCCGTTGACATATATGTTAGGTCTTTGACGTCCGCGGATGAACCGTACACATTGTTAAGTCGCATCCATCAGCCGCGACTTATGGATGCGTCCGATAATTTGTTTCTAGCTTTAAGCGTTAAAAACGATCAAAACGCTCAAAATGCCTGCTTTGAGCGTTTTAGTAGTTTTTAACGCTCAATGGAACACGGGGAGAGTCTACTATCACGTATGTAACGTCATTGTTATTATAACACTTAGGAAATTGTGTCACCATATCACATTCTCTTTCCTATTGTTTTTTTTTTGTCCTTTCTTTCATATTGTATTTTTTTAAGTTATAAGACGTTATGAGAGTGTTTATTATCAAGTTGTATAACATTTCTAAGAAAGGTAGACATTAGTGTATTGAAAATTAATAAACATACCTTTAGATAATCATTGACTTTCTCCCGTTGTAATGTCTTGAAGGCGACCACAAGTTTCTTCGTCTCGTCCAATCTCCATAGCGCTTTATATGTCGTAGTTATGCTGTCTGGACTGATTTTCTCTGACCCTGAGAATGAAAAAAGAAATTTTTGTAAGTATTTTTGAACTGATAGAAAATAATGTCAGAAGATGTTACGAATTTTAATATATATTTTTTTTAAGCCCAGTCACTAAACTGATATACTGTCTATGGAGCTGTCACCATTCTTTCACTCCCTATTAGAATATGAGTTCTGCAAAATGCGTGTTCGGTAACAACTTTAGTTTTTACATTTCATTTTATTTCATTACGACAAAATGTTGTATAGCGCGCGGAACTAGTTGGCCGCGCCTTAGGTAGGGACAGGGGTGAGGGAGCTGGTTGCTTGTTGCTCGCAACGCACATGAGATTAGACAGTGACAACCAATCTCGAGATATCGTGGGCAATAATTATTTAATTATTGAAAAGAATAAATTAAAGACAATTGATCAGTTTTATATTGTATGTCTGGTCTCTGTCTAAACTATAATTATTAACTTTCCGTTTTTTAAAAAACGTATGCACATTGAATATTATTTCCTTAGATTGTCTTTTTATCGGCGGACTCATCTTGCTATTGCAATCTCTTATGCGTTTTGTCTAAACTAGCCAGAACATCAAGCGCCCCCGCCTCTCCGTGCCACCGCTCACATACCTAAGGCGCGGCCAGCTAGTTCCGCGCGCACTATAAAACATTAAGCTATGTAGATATACACAGTATGGACCTTTTTAATGCTACAGGGCCCTGTCCATTTAATTTTAGTTTTATATTAATGTATATTTCTTGATAAATAAAATAAACAGTTAAACAAACCTGTATACAGCAATATGTCCTTGTTGGGCAGACAGCGGGGGCTCTTGTTATCTTTCAGTATTTCCTGCAGCTCGGCTTGGTCTATACGTACACCTTTCTTTATTGGCTCACCGCAGAGCAACAGTTGAGATTTGTCTGAAAAGAATGGCACGTCAATATGACATTCTGAAAAAAATATTTTGTAGAACTATCTAAGAAATTTATACATAAGCAGATGGCGCTTCGTAATTTGGTTTTGTTATATGAGGCTAGCCGACAGACCACGACATTGACTTAACATAATCCAACCAAACCACTGAAGGTATTGAATTTATGAGTTTTTTCGCTTATCAAAATAAAAAGTATGCAAACACAAATAGGGATAACAATATTATGTTATGAATTATAATTGACAACTCAGATAAGTACAACAGGAAATAAGTATGCATAAAAACATGTAAGTAATACTAATTAGAAAAATATACCGATCAGCTATTAGTTTTACAATTATAATTTTTTTACAAAACCATGAAAGTAAAAGTATGTTTTCATCCATTATCATTTTTCTATGCTTGTCCCTTACTGTAATATTGACCTCCATTAGTTCCATATAAAAGTTAGCTTGAGTATTGACTAATAATTAATAATTATTAATTATGCTATAAAAAACAGTGGATCAAAAAAGTTCGAACTAGGTTTTGTCCGAAACTGTAATAAACATATTTCGACCTGCACCGAAATTAGTTTATCACGCGAAAAGCAAACACGGGAAACTCAAAATATGTCCATACTAAACTTCACTAAACAAACATACAGTCACAATGCAGTACAGTACTCTCTCTCTCTATGAGTACTCGTAAATTAATAATGCGCATGCAAATCTTCGCTAATTGTCGTAATCACGGAAACACCCGAATCTAAGGCGTCCATTAGACGGTAGGTTTTGCTGTCAGTTTTACCACAATCATAACTGTGACTGATGGGTAACCTACCGTGTAAGAGCGTGACTGACGGTGATTGACGAAAATCTACCCCCTTAGACAAAGTATCTTTCGTTAAAAACGATGACGAAATTCGTCATCAAAATGTATGCGTTTTGACATAAATGACATTTCGCTTGCGAAGACTAATGTCAAATCCCATACATTTTGATAACGAATTTCGTCATCGTTTTTAACGAAAGGGACTTTGTCTACGGCCTCTGTTAGTCCATCAGTCACCATCAGTCAAACATAATTCATGATTGATGGAATTGACTGATGAGGAACCTACCGTGTAATGGATGCCTATGAAATGTAAGAGCCCCAAATAATGCCTCTGCATTTTGCACCTTGTGCGAAAGAAATAAAAGTAAATATCTAATTGTCTCTATTTTTGGCGCATACGCCACAAAACCTTTTGTTGCGCGTGTCCAAATCATGTCATGCCATGGTAACGCCACCAGTTGCTTAAACAGTTGGCGTTGCCATGGCATGACATGATTTGGACATGCGCAATAAAAGGTTTTCTTCCGACGCTCGGAAAAAACGATCGTTGTCGAACAATTACGAAAATTTCTATGCGCATTATCACTTTGGGAGCACTGTACGTATATGTACACGGGACGCGATACTTCGTATTTCAAAAAACTGACGTTTTGCGTCGCGACGCTCCGTTGCAACGTAGTGCCGCTTTAAGAGCCCGGGTTACCCTCGAAATTCTCATACATACGTAATACCAAAATCATTTTCTCATACGAAAATATTTAACATGTTTGAGTTATTTTTCAGCTTAAAATAGTAATTACCTAGGTTCCTGTACAAAAATTAACTTCAAAATATTTAAACACTAAAAAATAGAGTAAATCATTAAAAAAATATATAAATAAATATTAAATTTACTACAAAATATTTCAACTCTAAAAAATATTTTTTAGTATTAAAATATTTTGTAGTAAATTTACTATTTATTTATATATATTTTAGTGTTTTACTCTATTTTTTAATGTTTAAATATTTAGTAGTAAATTTAGTAAAAAAAATTTATACACAAAATTTTTTTTAGTGTTTAAATATTTTGAAGTTAATTTTTGTTCAGGAACCTAGGTAATTACTATTTTAAGTTGAAAAATAACTGAAGCATGTTAAATATTTTCGTATGACAAAATGATTTTGGTATTACGTATGTATGAGAATTTCGAGGGTAGCTCGGCCCCTTAAGGTGCGTTTCCAGAGATGCGGAGCGGATCTTAGCGGTGCCCGAATTGACCAATCGTGCTATTCCAGCGGAATGACAGTGAAGATTTCGAGCATGGTGATTGGTCAATTCGGCAAGCTAAGCTCCGCTCAACTTCAGTGGAAACGCGGCCTTAGTGCGGTTTCGTCTTTAGAATCATATTACTCCACTCTTACCATACTCGGATGGTGGTATACACTCGTTGAGGAATATCCGTCCCTCAGGGTTCTGGTGGCAGCTGACCAGCCGCTCGATGCTGAAGTATTCCTCCTTGTTGAATATGTAACAGTGACCTTTGAACTCGATTCTGTATGTTTCTGTCGTGCTGAAAATTAAATATTTATAATAACTAATAGGTACAGTATAGAACTGTACATTTCGCCTGGGTAGAAATTTGCGTACTTTGCGTGACTCAAATATCTCCAGGCCAAATTTAAACTAAATAGATTCAGCAGTTTCAACATAGAAGCAACATTATGTCTGGCAATGGAAATGCATGTGTGAAATCTTAGTTCAGAAGAAACAGAGAATATTATGAGGGTTGTTCGAGTAGGTACTACAAAACTTAAAAAAGAAATAGGAGTATGTTGTATTATTGTATGACGCTTACCTATTTTTCGAACAGACGTCCAAATAAAACACGTTATAGTCGTCTTGACACTGTCGCAGAATGTAGCAGCCGTGCTTCTTGTTTCGCTTCTCTTCTAACTTGCGATAGGAGAATGCACCACTGAAAGAAAAAAGTTGACTTTGAATAATAATTTAAATAGACCATCCACACCAGCTTTAAATAGATCGGCAAATGGAAGGGGAATGCGCTATGTATGATTCTTCAAAGATAGATAGGTATCAAACACATGCACTGTATTGCTGTTTGGCTAATATTTTTAACGTGATAGCAATACATTTAATCGTAGAAATAAATACATACCCAACTGGTCCATGGCATTTTATTCTTTGTAGCTCCTTCAACGACGGTGTTTCATCATCCTTTGACAGATTGAAAGTCCATTTCACCATTAATCTGAAATCAAATGAAATATTTACCTATTTGTACAGAGTTTGTTGCTGTATTTAACAGTCAGAGCCAGAAGAACGATTACATTTTTAAGTGTTACATACACTACAATAGGCTTGATGACTATTTTTTTTTCTTATTGGCAATTGAAAGACCCTTAAAAAATAGAAACATCGCTGAAAGAATTACTCTGATAGCTTAAAAATTCACCAAGATATAACAATTCAAACATCTCATAAAATAGACCTGCCCGAAACGCTCCATACAAAGTGCTACGAAAGACTGACGTCACTCTTTCGTAGTTTGTATGGATCGGGAGAGAACTTTGTTTGATAGGTATATTAAATATTGCGTTTGTGAAAGTGGTTTCATAACAAAAGTTGCTTTTAATTGCATAAGTTATCGAATGGTATACAAATATTAAGAAATTTAATTGAAAAAAAAAATCGTCTTGATTATCCAACTTTGAAGGCGCATAACAAAAAAAATACAAATGCTATCGAGCTGAAATTTTGGGAACACTTATTTTTTACCGTGATTTCTTTATTTTATTAACAAAATTCGCTAATCTTTGACCTTGTCATCATCCCTATTGTATCATACTTTGTCAAGTTTTTTTTTTCTTTACCTGTAGTATCCATCGCACAAAGATATAAAAGATGACAGCTGTTCCTCTGATTTGAATTTGAAAAACAATGGAGTCCCTCGCCTCGACACTTCCAAGCACAAGTCACCATTCCTTGTTAGATAAATCAACTCCTCTATGGTGCAAACATGAAACCACTAAAAGAAACAAAAAATATTAGGATAAAAGTTTTAAATATTTTATACTGAAGCTTTACATGTTTAAATAAACAAGAGTGGTGTTAGATTCACTGCATACATAAATAAAGTAAAACTATCACAATATTTGCAAATACAAATTACAGTAATCCATTACCTAATCCAGGGTTTCCCAAACTTCGGCTCCACGAACCCCTGTTAAATTTCTAGGTGGCAGCGAACCCCTTACTAACTAATGAAATCCCCCCCCCTCCTCCCAAGAAAATAATAAAATTGACTGTTGAGAAAATAAGGTTTTTATTTGAATAAAAGGTAGCACGTAAAGGTAGCACGTAAAGTGCCAAAAGAGTGCCGTGCGTGCCTGCAAGTTATCAAGCCACCATTATGTAAATCTTGTCGCAAAACCCCTGCCGTCGAATGGCGAACCCCTAAGGGTTTGGACCCACTTTGAGAAACCCTGACCTAATCAATTAAAAATATGTTAATAATATTCAATAAAACAAATCAAACTCCATAGGTATTTGTATGTTACAAATATTACATTTCATTTGGCACTGGCGAGGTCATAGACTGGTAACTGTACGGCAAGATCTCCAAGGTGATAAGGTCCTTACTATTTGTCATATTTAATAAACTTCATTTAGGGCTGGTATAAATAGTCAGTACTGAAGATGCATCTCGGTCTCAAGATACGGTTCAGGCTCTGTGATTGGTTGGCTGTCAAAATTTGGACCAATCACAAAGCCGAACCGCATCTTGAGACTGGGTCGCATCTTAAGTACTGACTATTTATACGGGCCTTAAACACTTACATCTCTCTTGTTAATGTTAAACAGTCGTATCCCTGGTTGGTGGGGGTGAAACGGTGCGACCACCACGCGAACTGGGACCGCATATGTGCCATTCTGCCACGAGACATCATCGAATTCCTCTGACAGATAATTGGGAGCTAATGCATACAACTGCTGCAGGTACAGGTTTTTTACATAGCTGAAAACAATTTGTTACATAATATGAATTTTCTCAGATACTCCTTGAGAAGAAATAAGAGAAAAGTCTTTGGTTACTTCCTTATTACACTACTAGGCTTAGCCTGTATAAAAGGTGAAAAGTGTCATACAGGACTCAGTAATCATACACTATCCCAAATAAAAAGGATTAGTTTATTTATATTTTCTACTAGTGAACTCTTAATTTTTGCCAATTTTCATCAAAATAAGCACTGGGCCTATATTGTTGAAAAGACATGGAGTTTATTTAATTCAAGCAAACCTTATAATAATACTAGATAACGCCCGCAACTCTGTTGCGCCAAAATTAGTTTATCGCGACGGGAACCATACATTTTTCCGGGATAAAAAGTATCCTATGTCTTTTCCCGGGACTCAAAGTTTCTACATACCAAATTTCAGCCAAATCGGTTCAGCGGTTTGGACATGAAGAGGTAACAGACAGACAGACGGACAGACATACAGACAGACAGACACACTTTCGCATTTATAATATTAGTATGTTTAACAATATAATAATAAAAAATTGATGAACTAAAAACATTATTATTTATTATATACGTATTATATTTAAAATGAATTCCTTACTTCACATTATGTCCAACAGAACACAACTGGGGTAGGTATTCATGAGCATATTTCTTTGGGAATGGTCCATGTCGTCGTACAATAACTTTAGGTATATACTTCTTATAATTACGTACAACTTCATTTACTGGTAGCTTTTCCTCTGAAATAGCTCTTGTCCTAGAAAAAAAAAAACATTTTGCACATACATATTATGTACAAATAGTACGGGAGCCCTAGAAGAAAATTTTTTTTATTACTAACAAGCTAATTTTTTGTGAGTAGCTTCATTTTGATAAGACAAACAACTTTTTTATCTGCGAAAAATCTTGAAAGTGGTAGCTAACAGAGATAGAAAGGATTTCATACTTTGATTTGATGGTCCTTAAATATGAATTGTTCTATTAATTGTAGGACAATGTTACTCTTAAATTATATAACTATTAACCTACCAATATACATGTCGCAGGGAAAAGAAAATATCAGGGATTTCACGATATCCCTAGGGATATCACGAACTCCCGGTAGATGCCGAATATTCTTGTTGGTTGCGTCTTCTTACTAAAAATATCTAGTGATATGTCATTTCACTAAACTAAATAAAAATTGAGCCACTCATTTCTCTCGCTCGCTCTAGTTCCCACACGTGACACGGGAACTAGTGGGAGTAAAATAAAAATGCGTCGCTCGAGCTGGTGCGGCTCGTCTAGCCTGGAGACAGACAGACAGACTAACCCTTTGGGTACGGAACCGTAAAAACTAGCATAATCGAAGAGCTTGAGTACCTGTAGTACCTGTGCCTGTACAAGAGCCTAACCAAACTAGAGATCGACATGCCACCTTTACAAAAAATATTTAACTTGGTCGGCTGCTTCATTTGACGTCAAAAATGAAGTATCTGATGAAGACCCATCAGTTGGTTTCAACTGTATGATTCAGAGATATGGTGATGCCCCCTTAGATTTGCCATAGTTGCATTACACGTGTGATAATAATAATAATAACTCCCACTCTGGTCTTGGACATGGTGGCTGGTTTCATTGAAACCAGCCAAGAGTAATTTTATAGTGCCCAAGTGTGTGCGCAGTACACAAGAGCAATCTATATTCCTTTACTCGCATAACCCGGTGGGACGGAAGACTGACACGACCGGCGAGAGGTCAGGCGCAGGACCGAAATTTTACATGCCCATCTGACGCTTGTCAGATTCAGATGTTAGATGATCCTATCAAAGTACCCGTATGTAAAGCAAGCGAGAGAAATGCGTGGCTTGATTTTTATTCGACGGTGTCTGCTTTTCTGACGTTTCACTAGATTTAGTTTAGTGAAATGACATATCATTAGATATTTTTAGTAAGAAGACGTAACAAACAAGAATATTCGGCATCTACCGAGAGTTCGTAATATCCCTAGGGATATCGTGAAATCCCTGATATCCTCTTTTCCCTGCAACATACATAAGTCAGCTGGTTAGGGTTCCGTTTTAGGGTACCATAGTCAACCAAGTTTTGTTTATTACAGAACCCTAACCAGCAGATTTTTTGTATATTGGTAGGTTAATAGTTATACAATTTAAGAGTTACATTGTCCTACAAATAGAACAATCCATATTTTAGGACCATCAAATCAAAGTATGAAATCCTTTCTATCTCCGTTAGCTACCACTTTCAAGATTTTTCGCAGATTAAAAAAAGTTGTTTTTCTTATCAAAATGAAGCTCCTCACAAAAAATGGGCTTGTTGGTAATCACAAAAAAATTTGTTCTAGGGCTCCCTCCTACGAATAATAAAACCTAAGGAAACGTAACTCCCATACTAATACAGTTTTAAATTTGGTTCCATTCAAACTGTCATGTAACATCAGCCTTTAATACCGCTCAAGGTCACCTAAATACTGCAAATGTATGAAAAGTGAACCTAAGGTACACTTTTTGACAAGTATTTTGGAGCATGTTTTTTGACGGAGTTACTCTTCCTTAGTTTTTATTATTCATAGGCTAACGGCGTTACTAAAAGACACAGATTTTAATAAAAAAAAATTAGGCACAATATTATGGTGCATATAATATAAGAAAATTAGTACACTCTTCTATGAAGCTGTAATTCTCTAACAAATGGCTGTTCCAATATATATTATGACAAAAGAAATGTGGATTAGATTAAATATTTTATTTTAATAAATTTACCAGGACCCAAACCAATAAAAGAATCCATAGTATATTTTTACAGTATTTTGTCCTAGTCATTTAAGTGACAACCTGACATAAAATTGTTTAGCTATAATTTCTGTGCACAATATGAATTATATCATTGATATCAATCACCATTGCATATCAATATTTTAATATGAAATATATTTAAAATCAAAATTTAAATACAAGTTCAACCCTAAACAAATTTTCTTACTACTCTACTATTGAGTGAACAATATTAATGGGAATTTAATTTAATAATGCTCATAAATATGTGTAATAGCAACTCTTAATTACAAGGTTGCAAGTTTTGTTCAAAATTATTGCATCCATAAATAACTTATGTGATAGGATGCATTAATGCATATTGCTAAACAAATCATGCTTATCAAGTTTAGGAAACCTTTGACATTAAAAAGATAAAACCTAATAGAACAAATCAACCATGTTGTTATTCAGATAAGGAGTGATTTAATATGAAATGATTACAATTTGTCGTAACAAATTTCAATTGCTTTTAAAAACTGTTAGTCCATAACTTCTTGGTAAAAGTGCTGGAAAAAATTAATAGTATAAAAAAAACACAATTAAACTTGATTATTGAGACTAATAACAATAACCAAAATACTACTTTCTTTACAATTTAAGCTATCTATAGTTTTCTAGTAAACTATTTAAAAACATGATCACACTGAAAGTATTACTTTATCCTCTTGAGAGTCGCGCGGCTCCTGGAGACAAATAAAAGTAACCCTGTCTAGCGTCGCGCGGCTCCTGGAGCAGCGGCGGATATGAGATTTTATTTTTTCTTCTCATTTTAAAAGTTAAGCTTCTTCACTAGTGTTCGGTGTTCTGTACTCCGTACCAGACTACAGACCGAACACAGACCGGACTTCATACTGTATCTATGGCAAGTGAATTTATTAAAAAATATAATCTGCGAGGTCCAATTTTTATGTCAATGTGACGGCAGTCATTGTTATTGTTGTGAAATATATTTATATATAATATATATTTATATTTGCTTGTTCTGGTTTTTTCTGTTTTATTATATCTTGTATTTGCATGGTCGCATGAAGTCATCACTCATTACCCGTGCCCAGTGCATGGCAATCAGTTTGCGTTATATTATTTAATATGTTATAACTGTACATATTTTTCGCCTCAACTCTGACGCTGGCAACTCCTAAATGGGGAGGCTTACGCCAAAGAAGAAGAAGAAGAAGGTTATTGTGAGTATAAATTAATCGGGAAAAAGATAATAACGTAAGTAAATCATATATTTAATTAATAAACAGTAAGTTTCTTGCGTATGTATTAAGTTTTTTCCATAAATAGTCAAAGCGTCGCCTGCCGATGATTGGCATTGTGTGAAAAATCTTATGTTTTGTGTTTGCACCAAGATTATTACGAGATTATAGGTTATATTACAGTTATGTCATCATATAGGACTAGATTTGTAGATTATAAGCATATATGATAAATACAGGGTATAAAATAACAATTCATTTTTATAATCTTGGAAAACCCAAGCGCAAAAAAACCGCGCGAACAGCTTTCGCAAATTTCCCATGTAATACAACACTAGACGGCTTTTGACATTTCGAGAGCCCGACGCTTGAGAGGTTAATATTACAATAAGACTAAAATCAGACTATAAATAAGTATGGATGTCCTTATCAGTAAGCCGGAGGTTTGACAGGTCACATATGTCACAAACATTTAACTCAAATCATAATCATCTCATAAAAGATCAATCTCACTCTATCAATGTATTTCCTTCTATTATAAAGCAGCATTGAAATAAGAAGTCTCACACACTAAAAAGAAAAAGTTAACTTACATATCAGTTATACCGAGTCCCAACAACTCTTGTTTGTGTTCTGGATATTTTATTTCTGGTATTTTGTTCTCATTCACGTCGTTTCTTGCTTGTTGAAAATAATAATCGTATGTCGTCTCATCCAACGTTACCAAGTGACACAGTCTTGGCACCTATATGAACATGTTTGAATAATGAATTAACACACTAATATTCCACTGGATATATGAACAAACAATACGAACGAACATTACCTTGAACCGTATTCTCATTTCATAATCTCTTGAACTCGATAGAACTTTACTGTTATCTTTGAGGAAATAGCTCGATCCCTTGATCCGTAATGCAAACAGCGTACGCGTTAGGGGCGGAATGTTATACTTTTTACATAACACTATGCACAATTCCTCGGCGGTCAACGTACTGGAGCACGGGATAACATACGGTGTGGAATCTGTTACCACCGATACCCGTACGGTCTCCGTTGCAGCCATGGTATATTTTGTTGGAGATCAAACCATAAAAAAACAAGACGCCACCGAATATTTTTGCACTAACGTTAAATAAAATGACTGTGAGATACAACGACGAATATGATTCCTAGCCTCTCCATTGTATTATCGAATTTAGTATGCGATGCACTTTGTAAAATTAATAAAATATGTAAAAATGTTTATTTATAAACCCACTCAGGTCAACCTCGGCGACACAACCATAGACACTAGAATTTAGACATTTGTAATTTGTCATTATTGACAAATCACAAAATATGCCATGTTGTATTTGCCAAGCTACCATAGATTATAGACAAAAACGTCTAAAACGCATATTCCACTTATCCTATGTAGGATCCTAGCTAAGATAAGTAGAATAAGCACTTTAATAACTTGCGGTTTTCCAAATTCCCACTGCCATTCCATAGTCCATAACTCCATACTCCATATGCTCCATACCAGGGCTTCAAATAACGTTATTTTTTCATAACGTTACTGCTTCAAGGGCATAGATAACGTTATGAAAATTTACCCGATATTAAAAATAACGTTAAAAGTTGATATTAATAACGGTTAATGTTATAACGTTATATAGGATTTATAACGGTAAATATATGTTCTTTGATAACGTTATAGTCCGTCAAGAAAGTTATGACAGGCGGGAAAATTTTCTAAACGTAATCACGCTTATAAGGTGTATTTTTCTTTGTATTTTCACACAAATCTCGCAAAAAAAGTGGGCTGCGAGTGAGATTTAGTGCACCGTGAACGATCGCATACTTGATACCAGAAAATAACGCTATATTTACCGTTATTATTATAACGATATTTTTTCGTTTATACATAACGAAAAAATATCGTTATAATAATAACGGTAAATATAACGTTATTTTACTAAATATCGTTAAAAAAATAACGTTATCTGGCTACCATTATGAAAATAACGGTACGTAACGATATTTTTTCTGTTATTCGATAACGTTATGAAGCCCTGCTCCATACACTTCACATGGCTATTTGTATTTGCTATTGGCTATTTGTTGCATTTGGCAAAATTATTGACGTATACACAAACAAGCAAATAAAGGCAAATACGGCCTTA